>CM057107.1:8809616-8962116 GCA_029959045.1 Taenioides sp. WSHXM2023 | reverse complement strand
TTAAACCCTTAAGTCCAATTATAGACGGAGAGAAAAGGATTCAGCAAGATTTTAAAATGCTAAAATAAATAAATAAATACACAAATAAATAAATAATAAACAAATAAATAAATTAATTAATCAATTAATTAATTAAAATGCATAATAAATAAATAAATAAATAATGCATAATAAATAAATAAAAATACATAATAAATAAGGAAGAAGTACTAAATTTTGTTACTCAAGTAAAAGTACAGATACAGAGATTTTTTGCATGAAAGCATGAAATGTAGTGATTGGGAAAAAGAATTTAACTGATTTTAAGTGATTTCTCAATTTTTTTTAGCTGCTTTTGTGTTTTTGTTTTGCTTTTTTTTTTTTTTACTTTTCAGTCCAAATCTAAAATGTAGTAAAGTAGAAAGTACACATACCTCCTCTCAAATTTAATGAAGTAAAAGTCAAAAGTATCCACCGTAAATGTACTTAAGTAAAGTACAGACACCTAAAACTTGTACTTGGGTATTGTACTCTTACTTTTGTACTTTGTTACCTTCCACCGTTGCTTGTAGTAGTAGTAGTAGTAGTAGTAGTAGTAGTAGTAGTAGTAGTAGTAGTAGTAGTAGTAGTAGTAGTAGTAGTAGTAGTAGTAGTAGTAGTAGTCGCAGTAACACAAAGTTTCTCACAGATGTTGAGTACAAAACCATGGGCTGAACTGTATTTGAACCTTCGCACACTGGTGTATTTTCCATCTGTTTTAGAGTTTTTCTCTCCGAGTTTTCACTTGGTCTCAAACATGTCTCCTGTCCAAATGTCCCCCTGAGCCTCGTACTTTCACCCTGACTTAGCACGGGGGCTTTCCAGAGCGAGGGACTGCAGAGTCTTACAGGAAAGACTTGGAACTGCTCCCCACGCTAACCCTGTCCAGTTCAGTTTAATGGGACTGCAAAATAACTGCGTTTGTTTTTTGGTTTGGCCGTGGTTCAGACGAGTGTTTTTTATGTTTTTTATGTTTTCTACATTTGGCTCAGAGTCGTACGTGTCGATATCCAACTCCCAGCTCCAGTTTCTAAAGATGAGTTCAGTTTTTAATGTTTTTAATGAAATAAAACGTAATTAATTGTATTATTTTTGGTGCGTTATTGTTACGTAGAAATGTTGCATAGTGCACCTTTAATTTAGCCCAGTGGCACAGATTTGGACTTTGGTTTAGTCCTGGTTCAGACCTGGTTCGATCATGATTTAGTCCTGGTTCAGGCCTTGGTTTTGTCCCGATTTAGTCCTGGTTCAGTCCTGGTTTATTCCTGGTCTAGTCCAGTTTTAGTCCTGGTTCAGTCCCTGCTTTAGTCCCTGCTTTAGTTCTGGTTGAGTCCTCCTTTAGTTCTGGTTCTGTCCTGTTTATGTCCTCCTTTAGTCCTGTTTTAGTCCTCCATTAGTCCTGCTTTAGTCTTCTTTTAGCCCTCCTTTAGTCCAGTTTTGTTCCGCCTTTAGTCCTGTTTTAGCCCTCCTTTAGTCCTGTTTTAGTCCAGTTTTGTTCCTCCTTTAGTCCTCCTTTAGTCCAGTTTTAGTCCTCCTTTAGCCCTCCTTTAGTCCAGTTTTAGCCCTCCTTTAGTCCAGTTTTATTCCCCCTTTAGTCCTCCTTTAGTCCAGTTTTAGCCCTCCTTTAGTCCAGTTTTAGCCCTCCTTTAGCCCTCCTTTAGTCCAGTTTTAGTCCTTCTTTAGCCCTCCTTTAGTCCAGTTTTAGTCCAGTTTTGTTCCTCCTTTAGTCCAGTTTTGTTCCTTCTTTAGCCCTCCTTTAGTCCAGTTTTAGTCCCGTTTTGTTCCTCCTTTAGTCCAGTTTTAGTCCTCCTTTAGTCCAGTTTTGTTCCTCCTTTAGTCCAGTTTTGTTCCTCCTTTAGTCCAGTTTTAGTCCAGTTTTGGTCCAGTTTTGTTCCTCCTTTAGTCCTCCTTTAGTCCAGTTTTGTTCCTCCTTTAGCCCTCCTTTAGTCCAGTTTTAGTCCCGTTTTGTTCCTCCTTTAGTCCAGTTTTAGTCCTCCTTTAGTCCAGTTTTGTTCCTCCTTTAGTCCAGTTTTGTTCCTCCTTTAGTCCAGTTTTAGTCCAGTTTTGGTCCAGTTTTGTTCCTCCTTTAGTCCTCCTTTAGTCCTCCTTTAGTCCAGTTTTGTTCCTCCTTTAGCCCTCCTTTAGTCCAGTTTTAGTCCCGTTTTGTTCCTCGTTTAGTCCAGTTTTAGTCCTCCTTTAGTCCAGTTTTGTTCCTCCTTTAGTCCAGTTTTAGTCCTGTTTTGTCCCTCCTTTAGTCCAGTTTTAGTCCAGTTTTAGTCCCGTTTTGTCCCTCCTTTATCTGTCTCCTCGTGGCTCAGACAGGGCCTGACGTTCAGATTGTGGTGAATGTTTCATCACTGAACCCGTCCAGTGGAGTTAGAGGATTTAAATAAACGCTGATGAAGAACAGATGGACGGAGCGTCAGGAGGAGAGACAAATCCACCTTTAACAGATAACGGAACGAGAGATGAACAGAGAAATGAACGGAGAAATGAACGGAGAGATGAACGGAGAGATGAACGGAGAGATGAACAAATGTTTAAAATGAATCGATATTTCAATTATCACACTTCACAAATTACAAAGACGACAGTTGTTTTGGCAACGTTAGAAAGCTGCTAACCCTGTAGTTTGCAGTCCTGGTTTAGTCCTAGTTTAGACCTGGTTTAGTCTTGGTTAAGTCCTCATTTAGTCCTTGGTTCTGTCCTGGTTTAGATTTTAGTTTATTCCTGGTTATAATCCTCTTTTAGTCTCTGGTTTAGTCCTGGTTTAGTTCTCGTGTAGTCCTTGGTTCAGTCTTTAGTTCTGTTCTGGTTTAGTTTCTAGTTTAGTCCTGCTTTAGTCTTGTAGTAGTAATAGCAGTAGGAGTAGTAGTAGGAGTAGTAGTAGGAGTAGTAGTAGGAGTAGCAGTAGGAGTAGTAGTAGTAGTAGTAGTAGTAGTAGTAGTAGTAGTAGTAGTAGTAGTAGTAGTAGTAGTAGTAGTAGTTTTATATTAGCAGGCAGAATCTGACAGATGTGGTTGAGAACTTTGGTTTGACACAGACTAGTAGCAGTAGTAGTAGTATTTATTGTAGTAGTAGTAGTAGTAGTAGTAGTAGTATTTATAGTAGTAGTAGTAGTAGTAGTATTTATAGTAGTAGTAGTAGTAGTAGTAGTATTTATAGTAGTAGTAGTATTTATAGTAGTAGTAGTATTTATAGTAGTAGTAGTAGTATTTATAGTAGTAGTAGTAGTATTTATAGTAGTAGTAGTAGTAGTATTTATAGTAGTAGTAGCACTAATTGCAGTAGTTAATTCCACAAATCCATAAACCTGTTTTCCATGTTTCCTTCTCCTCCACACACAGACACACAGACACACAGACACACACAGACGCACACACACACACACACACACACACACACACACACACACACACACACACACGCACACACAGACGCACACACAGCTGCATCTGTTCTGTGCCAAAGAGTTCGGCCCACGCTTCAACCACAACATGAGACTGTCGAGCAAATATAAAGTATAAAAATACTACTACTACAAATACTGCTACTACTACGACTACAAATACTACTACTGCTACCATATGAGACTTCGTAGCAAATATAAAACTACTACTACCACAAATACTATTACTGCAACCATATGAGACTGCCAAGCAAATATAAAACTACTACTACTACTGGTGCAAATACTGCTACTGCTACTGCTACTACGGCAAATACTACTACAAATACTACTACTGCAACCATACTGACTGGACAAATATAAAACTACTACTACTGGTACAACTACTACTATTGCTACTGTTACTACTGCAAATACTATTACGCTTCAACCACCATATGAGACTTCATAGCAAATATAAAACTACTACTACTACTACTACTACTACTACTACTACTACTACTGCTACTGCTACTACTACTACTACTGCCAATTTAACTGTTAAACTACCCCAAGAGTCCGCTGTATTTCAGAACATGTTTGCAGAGCTCTAAAGTCCAGGGTCAGCAGATTTTACCCAGAATAAGACCTCAAGGAGACAGGGGAGGGCATCTGACACAAACGGGACACCGTCTTACATAAATAATCTGGGTTTTTACTAATTGCGACCGTGCAAATTTTAATTCCATGGCGATTAATCTCGCAGTGAAGAAAGGAAATGTCTTCAGTGGTACACACAGATGGCACCTCCAGCTGTCTGCAGTTATTCTAGGCCCCTGTAATATGGAGGGGGTATGGGGGGGTATTTGGGGGGGCAGAGGGGGTATAAGGGGGGTATTTGGGGGGGCAGAGGGGGTATAAGGGGGTATTTGGGGGGGCAGAGGGGGTATAAGGGGATATTTGGGGGGGCAGAGGGGGTATAAGGGGGGTATTTGGGGGGGCAGAGGGGGTATTTGGGGGGGCAGAGGGGGTAAAAAGAGGACGGGGGGGGTATAGTCATTTCCTGGTGTGTTTCCTTTGGGCAGGTGCAGGACGATTCACTGGACCCTCCCCCAAACGTTATTAATTAAAAGAATTCTTCACTGTCAAATGGAAAAACACAAAAACTGTAGGACTTCACATATTTCATGGAAGTCCTGGTTTAGACCTGGTTCAGTCCTGGTTTAGCCCTGGTTTAGCCCTTGTTTAGCTCTGGTTTAGCCCTGGTTTAGTCCTCGTTTAGTCCTGGTTGTTTCCTTTCGGCAGGTGCAGGAGGATTCACTGGCCCCTCCCCCCAAACCAGGACTAAACCAGGACTGAACCAGGGTTGAACCAGGGCTAAACCAGGACTGAACCAGGACTGAACCAGGTCTAAACCAGGACTGAACCAGGACTGAACCAGGACTGAACCAGGACTGAACCAGGTCTAAACCAGGGCTAAACCAGGACTGAACCAGGACTAAACCAGGACTGAACCAGGACTGAACCAGGTCTAAACCAGGGTAAACCAGGACTGAACCAGGTCTAAACCAGGACTAAAATGTCATTATGAGCGGTGACATAAGATTACGTGTTCCTGTACATCAAATATAAATCAGATGTGAGTGCTGTTGGACGGCTCCATCAAATGAGTCAGATGCCCCGGACACTTATAGATGACCTCATGTTAATTTATAATCACTGTTAAAAGCTTAAGTCAAACAAACCCGTCAATAAAGTTCAGAACTGCAGAGCCTGAAATACATTTACATTTACAACAGAGAAAGAGACGAGAGTTCAGTCAGATCAGAGTCTACGGGGACGGAGAGTAACTGGGCTGGTTTAGTCCTGGTTTAGTCCTGGTTTAGTCCTGGTTTAGACCTGGTTTAGACCTGGTTTAGTCCTGGTTTACTTCTGTTTCGTCCTGGCTTTACAAGTAAAATAAGAATGTTTTAAGAAGGTTTCAAAAGAGTCTGATCCTTTTGGTGACAGGGTGAAACTGAACCCAGAGGAAAACCCGGACTATGGGTGGTCCTTGGTTCAGACCAGAGACCAGAGTCCCTGACCCAAGACCTGGACTAGACCAGGACTGAACCAGGATTAACCCAGTATTAAATCTAAATTTGAACTAAACCAGTACAAAAGCTGGACTGAACCAGGACTAAACCAGGATTTAACAAAAAATAAATCAGCCTAAACCAAAACTAAAGAGGGACTGAACCAGGACTAAATCAAGACTAAACAGAAAATCAACCTGAACTAGGACTAGACCAAGACTTGACCAGGATTCAAACTAAACCAAGACCAGGACTAAACCAGGACTATACCAAGATTAAACCAAGACTAAACCAGGACTATACCAAGACAAAAACCAAACCAGGACTAAATCATGACTAAACAAACTAAACCCGAACTGAACCCCAACTAGACCAAGACTTGAGCAGGATTCAAACTAAACCAAGACTAAACCCATACCAGGACTAAACCAGGACTAAACCAAGTCATTAACTAATCCAAGTGACATTAAACAGCTCTTTTTACAACTCAAAAACAGGTATTCTGACTGTGAGCGGGGTCGCCTCTCCACAGATCTGACCTGTAACTTGGTCTGGTTTGGTCTCCATGACGATAGAAAGGTTTAATGCCATACTGTGAAACATTCCAGACAAAGCAACAATAATAATAAAAATCTCCATGAAGAAAAGCATTTGACGGACCCTCCACCAGAAAAGCTACACAATGCAGCTTTAATGCCACACTGCGGAACTTTTCCCTTCCACTAACATCTCCAAGTGTTTATATTATTTCGCTTTAGTGGGATTACGTGGTTTAAATGAGTTTATTCTAACTGAAGGACCACCTGCGCTCCCGTCTCTGGGTGGTCTCTGATCTCTGGTCTGAGATCTGGGTCAGGATCATATTTAGACCCCTCTTCAGACCCTGATCTCGGACTTGATCCCCTCGGGACTCAGACCTGGATCCAGACCAGAGTCCAGACCAAGACCTGCTCTGAGGCTAATTGGCAAAAGTTCTGAAATCGTGAAAGTAGAAATCACTTTTTATATTAAATATGTTTTAAAAGGCACAAAATGGACTCTCGTGAGGTTTAAATCATGTTATAATCCTGTTTCCTCCTCAAAAACAGACCTGGAGTTGTGTTTGTTTCATTCACACGTTTGAGTAACACTTTATTATTAGTCTGTTTACATCTCCAAACATCAAAACGCTCTGTTCCACCTTGTGATGTCATAAAGTGGTAGTTTTCAAGTTTTTAACAGCTCCTTTTACCTTTAGTTCAGTAGAGATCAGCAATTCCAAGGCTGAAATGATCCAAATGATTCTAGTGAAGGTGTGTGGAGTTTAAAAACACAGTGGAGCACTTCCTGTGTTCTTACCACGTGACATCACGAGGTGAAACGGCGTGTTTTCAGTTTGAGAGAAGAACTCAGCCTAAATGTGCAGTTTTTTTGTGTGTTAAACATGTGTGAATGAAACAAAACACAACTCCAGGTCTGTTTGTGACGAGGAAACAACATTAGAACATAGATCAGAAAATAGAGTCATATGGGCCCTTTAAAGCCCCATTCTGTAATTTTCTCTGTCTTCCTTTCTCCCCTCCCTCGCTCACCTTCCCATCCTCCCTCTTTATATCCTCTCATCTCTCTATATTCCATTTCCCCTTCTGTTTCTCTCCCTCTTTTCCGACCTTCTCTTTCCTCCCTCTGTCTCCCTCTTCCCCTCTTTCCTACTCTCCCTCACTGTTCTTCTCTCTCCCCTTCCCCCTCTCCTTATTATTCTCGCTCTCCCTCTTTACCTATCTCTATTCCCCTCTCTTTCTCTCACCATCTTTTCATCCCTTCTTCCTTTCCTTTTCGCTCCCCCTCTCTTTCTCTCCCCTCTTTTTTCCCCACACCTGAGTCACCCCCTCTTCTCTCTTCTCAACCATTCTCTTTCTCATTCTCTCTGGCTCTTCTCCCTTTCCTTTTATCTCTCTCTCCCCTTCCCTCTCTCCTTCCTTCTGTCTCTCCTCCTCTCTCCCTTTCTCTCTCCCCTCCTGCCTCTCCCCCTCTCTGCTTTTTTCTCTCTCCCTCTTTGCTTCTCTCCCTCCCACCCTCTCTTCCTCCTTTACTCTCTATCGCTCCCTCTTTCTCTTCCTTTCTTTCTCTCCCCCTCTTTCCCTCTCTCTCTCCCTCTCTCATTTCTTCCCTGTCTCTCTCCCTCCCTCTCTCCTTCTCTCCCTCCTTCCCTGTGGTCATTTCTCTTTGTATAAACTGGTTCAGTCTTGAGGCTTTGGGCTTAAACCTGCAGCAGGTCGTCGGCTCTAAACCAGTTTGAACCAGATTTAAAACTGTCTTCACCGAAATAAAAAATAAAATAAAAACACTTTACCCAGAGAAATCACCCAGGAAACGTATCGAAAAGCAGATAATCGATACTAAAACTAAAGATCATTCTAAAAACATTCAGGAAAGCTTCAGTTCTGTCGTGTCAATGAGACTTTTTTAATATCAATACCTGCAAAAAATGAGGATCTAGTTTCGATACCAGTTTAAATATTGATTAGAATCTGATTTTCGATCCTTACCCTATCCCACAATCTCAGTTTTGTGACTTAAACTCGTACTGATGCTATAATTAGCTCTGAAAAAGTGTGTTTGGACGCAGCGTTGCCGTACGTAAAGATTGACTTATCACATCTGCGTTTGTGGACAGAGGAATTTAAGTCTAGTGGTGTTCGGTGACGGGAGGGCAGCTGGAGCTTTAGGTGATTAGGGGGTAAATCCAGAGGGAAAGTGCCCCGTCTGAGGGTAGGAGGAGGGGATCAGGGGTATACACAGACTGTATATATAAACGGACATAGCTAACGTGCTAGCCGGCGCGTTCCAAACAGGAAGTGGCTTATATTGAAAATCGTCACCTCTTTCTCTGTACCTGCTGCTGTCAGACTCATTTTGGTCTTAAAACGTTCGTATTGACCCACTTTACATTATCCTGGTGTTTTTATTTCGTTATTTTGTCCCTAGATCAAGATAGCTTTGATTGACAGTCTTGTTGCTAAGCGCTCGCTAAATCTAAACCCACAGAACTCTAATCAAACCTGAAGCTGACCACAAGATGGCGTCTTGTTGTTTTCAGAGGCCTGTGTCATTGGCTCATGGGCACAAAAATAATTTTCTCTTCCACATTTACTTCCTCAATCCGGGCAAACTCCTCCCACCGTGTGACGTCTGTAACAAGCACGGCGTGGAGCGTTTGGACCAATCAGAGCGCGGCGTGGAGCGTTTGGACCAATCAGAGCACGGCGTGGAGCATTTGGACCAATCAGAGCACGGCATGGAGCGTTTGGACCAATCAGAGCGCAGCGTGGAGCGTTTGGACCAATCAGAGCACGGCATGGAGCGTTTGGACCAATCAGAGCGCAGCGTGGAGCGTTTGGACTAATCAGAGCGCGGCGTGGAGCGTTTGGACCAATCAGAGTGCAGCGTGGAGCGTTTGGACTAATCAGAGCGCGGCGTGGAGCGTTTGGACCAATCAGAGCGCAGCGTGGAGCGTTTGGACTAATCAGAGCGCGGCGTGGAGCGTTTGGACCAATCAGAGCGCAGCGTGGAGCGTTTGGACTAATCAGAGCGCGGCGTGGAGCGTTTGGACCAATCAGAGCACGGCATGGAGCGTTTGGATCACTTTTATATGCTTTGAGGATTTACAAATTTGAAAAACTTTATGTTGTGAAAATAGAAAAGAATCCTACAAAATCCGACCTTTGTGAAAGCCGGATGCCCTGTCAGCCAAACACGGGCAGTTTGAATTCCCAAAATGCATTGCGCTATATGGGGGAATTCTGTCTGGGCCAAAATGCAAAAATCCAAAATGATGTGGCACCAATGAGCTCCTTCCTTTAAAGCTGCATTGTGTAACTTTTCTAGTGGAGGGTCTTGTGTTTTCCAGTGTGGTGTTAAACCTTTCTATCTTCATGGAGACCAAACAGACCAAGTTATAGGTCAGATCTGTGGAGAGGCGACCCCGCTCACAGTCAGAATGTTGTTTTTCTAGGTATTTTTGAACTTTAAAACCACCTGTAATTGAATAAATGTAAAGTAGAGCTGTTTAAAGTCATACTGTGGAACATTCCAGGCAAAGTTACACAATGCTTCTTTAAGTAATAAGATTATTCGATAAAATATTTAGATTTTTTTGTGTTTTCTCTCGTAGGAGGGACCCATACGACTACCCACGATCCACCTCCAACGACTCGGGGTACTACGACCCGAACGTCCCCAGAGAACGGCTCCCTCTGCCCCAGTCCACCAACCAGCGCTACCCCTCCTCCCCGCACCAGAACCGCAGCGCCCACACCGACCAGAGGGGGCGCCAGCAGCAGTACGAGCCCGCCAACAGAGAGGGCTACAGGCAGGCTAGCCCCGGCCGCTACATCGACGATCGCTACGGATACGGAGACGGGAGGCAGCCAGATCCGCGGAGGAAGAACCCGGTTATAGGCGCGGTTTGAAGGTAGAATAGTCCAGACACAACGAAACACAGGTACAAGAATAGGAAAAGGTTTAAAGATGCACTGTGGAACTTTTCAGAGACTATACGCCGTAATTGAATTAACTTAAATTGTAGTTATTCAAAAGGAGACTTGATTTTCCCATTTTCCGGTTAGTTTCTAGTTGGGATCCATCCGTGCACTCCCGTCTCTAGTCCCAAGCAGTGGTGGAAGGTAAAGTACAAAAGTAAAAGTGCAGTACTTTTAGGTATCTGTACTTTTACTTCACTACATTTGAGAGCGAAAATCTGTACTTTTCTAGACCCGCTGAAATGTCTGAGAATTATTTTTAGCACATTTAATTTAACGTCCCAACTTCAAGCAAAACAAATACACAAAAACGGCTAGAAAAATTAAGAAAAATTTGATCACTTTTTTTGTTTTTTTAATCAAAATCACAACATTTGATGCTTTAATTGTTCAAAAAAATTCAGCAAAATACTTTTACTTTTTACTCTTTAAGTACATTTTTGAAAAGGCACTTCAGTAGTTTTACTTAAGTCGATTTTTTCATGTTTTTTCACTATTACTTTAGTTATTTTTGGCTCCGGTTTCTATTCTTAACAACTTAACAAAACTGCGTACTTCATCCACCACTGGGCTCAAGTTTAAAGCCCTACTGTGGAACATTCCATCAGCATTGCATCTTTAAATCCTTAGCTAGTTATGTAAACGCAAAACTACACTGCAACATTTTAATATCGAGTCCAAAAAAAGACTAAAATTCAGAATATTGATCTAGATTCAAATAAATAACACTAGATCAGGTTTAACTGCTTTTGTGCTGCCAATTTTTGCCAATTATTTTATTCCAAAACATTGTAAATAACTGATATTTAGGAGAACAGGGACAGTTACATTTAAGTTAATATATTTTTAACATTGCGCACTGTTAATGTAGATATCTATACACTTTAATAATTTAACGCACACTTCGTTTATCTATAATTCCGAGCTGATCCCGTGGAAGCCATGTTTGTACTGTATGAAGGGGTATCCGGGTTGGAAGGCCGTGCTGAGTTTGCACAGAGGAAGCAGTCGCGTTCCTGTCACAACACACAACCAGGAAGTAGACGCAGGAAGTAGACGCAGGAACTAGACCGCGACAAACAGGAAGCGGGAAGTGACACGCCTAACTTCAAAGCGTCTGTTTGTCCTTGATGTTACGTCCCTCCTCCGTTTTTGGACGTTTTTATTACCCTCGTATGAATTCATTATGTATTTGTCAACGCTTTTTGTGTGGTGTTTGAAATAAAAAGTCTGTGTTTAATTATTTTTAAAACCATGAAACTGATACTACTCACTATAGCCATGTTTTCTTGGGGTTCGTATTTGCCAAATGTGTGTTGTTGCATGATTTTTATACTTTTTTTTGCATTAAATATTGAGACTATAAAAAAATCAAGTTCATTTTCTTTTATTAACCCTTGTTTACCTTATATTAAACATCCTCTACCTGATTTTTCCCTTGTATTTGAGCAAATTGTGTTGTGTCTCAGTACAGATATGTTGTATTTTGTATGTACTTTACAGCTGCTGTCATCAACATTTCCTGGCCTTGTGATGCTAACTGTAGGCACTGCTCTGTCTGAAGCTCTGTCAGACTTTAAGCTGAGTTTTATTTTAACACAGTCTGACCATAAAGAACTTACTGAGCTGGAACTACAACAGTCGAGCTGATTTGTGCTTTTAAACAAATCTCTCACGTAAAATTACATTCACAAGCTAGCTAGCGTTAGCCAACAGTTTTTCAGTGAGTCGCTCTCACCTTTTTGTCGAAAATCAAACTCCTAAACACAACCATGAACGTTCGGACTGACCACAGACTCTGAAAACGTGTTCTTTAAATCCATTTTGTATTGTTTTTTCTTGAGTTTTCGGACCATCTTAAAACACTTTTTGGCAGTGTTTGGTAATGTGTGCTTTGTGTCACCATGGCAACTGTTGATCGTTCCACCAATAGAGATGCGTGTAGAACACCCCCTGCATGATGGTCACGGTCATGGTCACATTTTTATACAGCGCTTTTCCACCTTCAAGACTCAAAGCGCTTTATTTACATGAAGGAACCACTTAACCGTTCACACATTCAGAAACCTGTGGGCAAGGTGGGTTAAGTGTCTTGCCCTACGACACGACAACAGTATTCTTCTGTGGGAGCTGGAGCTGGAATCGCACCACCAACCTGTGGATCAGTGGATTTGACAGTTCAACCAATGATTCGAACCACCAACCTTCTGCTCAGTGGACAAACGCTCTACCAACTGAACCACTGTGCTTCCATTTTGGATATTTTTTCTTGAATTTTCAGACTATATTAAAGCATTTTTATTTTTATTTTTATTTTTTTTTGGATGTGTGCGTTACGTCACCATGGTAACTGCTGAACATTCCGCCAATAGACACACATGCAGAACACCCCCAGCGTGATGCCACTGCAGCTCAACACGCAGCTCTTGAGCTCAAAACAAGTCTGCCATGTTCTGTCTGCATCTAATTATGAAGCGTTTTACTGTCCGAGAACCAGAAAGTGCGCTGTTAGCATGCTAGTTTTCGTTGTTAGCTTTACCATCGCAACAAAACTCCGCTCTGGGCTCTGAAAATTGTGAAAAACTCTTACAAACTCATCGTGGTGAATAATTAGGACGCTCTGAATGCAGAAGGTCAGTGAGGAAGAACTTTGGATCACTACAAACTGTTTAAAATGAACTTGTTATGTTTTTTTTTAACATTTTTTAAGCGTTAAAAATCAGGTACAGAGGCTCAAACTCATGATTCATCCATTTGAATATTAATTGCTTGCGTGTCGAGATAACTTCCCTCTACAAAATCACTGATAAGGAGAGCCTGCGTTTTGATAACGGCTCATTCATTTCTGACAATTAGCGGCCAGGAAATCTCCACTAGAAAACGATTACTGGACAATTTGCGCGTTTTAATCAAGATGGTGGACAGATTTAGACTTGAAACGTGAATAATTAGTATGGAAATGTTCAGTTTAAAGGCATGTATCTGATTTTTACTGTCTTGAAAACGTGGAAAATGGCACTAGTTCAATTTAAACGGTACAGATACCTGCTGTCAAATGTAGTAAATTTGACTTGCTTTTTAGTCTTGGTTTAGTCGTACTTGGATCCCATCCATCTTTTGATCCTGGTTCAGTCTCTTTTGAGTCCTGGGCTAGTCCTTCTTTTTATATTTTCCCTGTTTTCATTAACCTGTTTAAATTTTGGTTCTTAAAGTCTTATTTTTCAGATTTTTTCTGTCTTAAAAAACTGTTTAAAACAGTTTGCAGTGGTCCAAAGTTCCTAATTACGCACCACGATGAGTTTATAAGTTTGAGTTTTGTTGCGATAGTAAAGCGAACAGCAACTAGCATGCTTATGTGCACTTCCTGACAGTAAAACTGACAACACAACGCTTTTTTATTAGACGCAGACAGCATGCAGCAGACCTCAAGAGCTGTTTATTGCTGCTTCTTTTGCCGGTGTTGTTCTACGCGTTTTGCAGTCATATTAAAGCTAATGATAACTAGCATGCTGACACACACTTCCTGATTAGACGCAGACGGCACACAGCGGGTTTATTTTGGCCTCAAGAGCTGCTTATACAATAAATCTGACACGTTTTGCTCAAATACATGGGGAAAAATCAGGTACACTCAATAGGAGCTACTCTGATGTAGATGTAACAAAAGAAGCAGATGAAACGGTCCCACTTTTATGCAATTTTGTAGTTTTTAGACAAACGTTTGAGCTAAAAATTAAAATAAAGCGGGTGTGGGTGTACAATGGACCAAGCTGTAATAACAGGTGGAAGAAAGACTGTCTGTAGGTTATCCTGTGAGGACAGATGACTGAAAAATACTCCTAATGTTTATATAGATGTTGTTCTAATGTCGTTTCCTCATCACAAACAGACCTGGAGTTGTGTTTTTGTTTCATTCACACACGTTTAACGCACAAAAATCTTTGAATATTTAGGCTGAGTTCTTCTGTCAAACTGAAAACGCGCCGTTCCACCTCGTGATGTCATGTGGTAATACAGGAAGAAGTGTTCCACTGTGTTTTTAAACTCCACACACCTTCACTAGAATCATTTGGATCATTTCGGCCCTGAAGTTGCCGATCTACTGAAAATTAAACAAAAAAATAAATAAACCAGGACCCAACCAGTATTGAACCAGGACTAAACCAGGACTAAACCAGGACTGAACCAGGACTGAACCAAGACTGAGTCAGAACTTAACCAGGACTCAACCAGGACTCAACCAGGACTGAACTAAGACTAAACCAAGACTGAACTCCAGCGAGACTCAACCAGGATTGAGTCAGAACTGCTCTACTGAAAACTACCTCTTCATGACATCACAAGGTGGAGCAGAGCATTTTGAGCTTTGAAATCTATGTAACTTTTCTAGTGGAGGATCTACCACCTTCTTAGCTTTGTCTGGAATGTCCCGCAGTATGGCTTTAAACCTGTCCATCTCCAAAGACAATAACGTGACGCCACCAGACCAAGTTACAGGTCAGATCTGTGCAGAGGCGATTCCACTCACAATAATAATGCATTTTTAACTACATATATTGAGCATTAAAAAAAACTGTAATCCTGTAATAAAAGCAAGAAGCCACACTGAGGAACTTTCCAGGCAAGCAAACCGCGATAAACAAGCAGCTGCTGGACCCCGCACCAGAAAAGTTACATATTGTACTTTAAATATATCAATGTATGTATTTCATTCGGCACTGTATAGCAATACAGGCACTCAGCATTTCCTACAGGGGGCGCCGTGGAGCTGGACCATCCCAGAAAAATGGAATGAACCTTAACTCCTCTGTTCACAAGTGAGTATGAAGTAAGTATGTAAGTATTTTGTGTTTTTTGGTGGTTTTTTAATGTGTTTTAGCATTATCTCCTTACAAAACCATCAGGAAGTGCACTGTTGGCATGCTAGTTGTTGTTAGCTTTATTGTGATGTCACTGAACCAGGACTAAACCAGGACTATACGTTAAAGTTCAAACCAAGACTCAACAAGAACTGAGTCGGAACTGAAACAAGACTAAACCAGGACTAAACCAGATCTGAACCAAGACTAAAAACCTTCACCAAGTAGATTTTGAAAATGAAAGGAATAAAAGACAAAGACAAAAGTTAAAACGGTGACAAACAACGAAGAAATTAAGAAACAAAATCCACACGGCGTTCACTTTTCCGTGTCTTTCTCTTGCATACAAAATCAAGCACACACATTAGCCGATATGTCCTTGAACCACCTCCCAAAATCCCCTCTCCTCTCCTCCTTTCTTTCTCTCTCTTTCCTCCATTGTCTATTCCCCAGCTCCGTAGCGTTAGCATTAGCCATTCCTGACGCGGCCCTGTCTCTCACCTGTTAGCTTGTTAGCATGTGTCAATCAAACGGCTCCACTCGGGGGAGGACGGAGTGGAGGAGCGGCGTTTATCTCTCTGAAACAGACCGAGGAAAGAGGAGAGGAGAGGGAGAAAAGAGAAGAGGAGAGGGAGAGGGCAGTGATCAGGGGAACAAGGGTTAACTGGAGACTCGGGCTTAATCGGAGCAAATTATAAAGCGATTTTAAATTTGAGCTGGAACTGGATTTTGTCTTTTCTTTTGTCCAAGACGTTTGAAATTGTCCCTTGTAATTGTCCATCGAGGTTCATTTGGATTTATCATCATTTATTTTATTTTATTTTTACTTTTTTTTTTTTCAGACAAAGGCTTGTTTTCATACGAGGTCAGAGATGAAAACAAACTAAACTGGTCTGAAAACAGAATCTAATAAAATAACTTAATAAATAACTAATAAACTAACTAATTTAATAATATATATATAATTTATAGGTTTTCAATTTGCCGTTAAAGCTCCACCGTGTAACTTTTTAGCCCCAAACTGGACTAAAATATTGTCATTTTGGATGTTTTTACATTTTTGGATGTGAAAAGCAGACGTCCTTACTGTCAGTGGGCTCGCATCTCCACAAACCTGACTCTTATTTGTCTCCTGCTTGTTTCCATGGAAATGTTGTTCCTTTGGCTGTAATATTCCACAGTATGGCATTAAAACCTTTCTATCTCCATGGAGAATGTTCTAAAGGATGATTTTAACTTTTTATGTCCATGGAATCGTGCAGGTGACGGGCCCGGTCCAGAAAAGTACACAGTGCTGCTTTAATGTCAGATATTTGATTATTATTTATTGGATTTAGACTTAGACTTCGATTGACGGTAAATCCGAGATACTTGAACTCTTCCCACCTGGAGGGGGCGCCACCTTTTTCCGGTCGAGATCCATGGCCTCGGGTTTGGAGGAGCTGATCCTCATCCCAGCCGCTTCACACTAAATAAAAATAAAGTTACATGAGAAGTTTTTAACGCAGAGGGAAAAGATCTGAAAATCTAATTTGAATTCAGTTTTACAGCTCCAGCTCTTTAAAGTCCTTTTAACACTCTTGACACTCACGTCTTTGGGGTTGAATAACGGCACCATTTTCTGAAGCGAATGTTGAGTTTAAACTGTCAACACAAACTCTGTCATGTTTACAGTTTATTGTGACGCTAACTGTAGGCACTGCTCTGTCTGAAGCTCTCTTGGACTTTAATCTGAGTTTTATTTCGACACAGTCTGAGCAGAAAGAGTTGACGTGTGAGCTGAACCAAGTCCCTCTCACAAAACATTACACCCTGAACGCTCGGACTGATCACAGGCGCCTGAAAACGTGCTCTTTAAATCCAGTTTCTGTTTTTTTTTCTTGACTTTTCAGACAGATCTTAAAACGTTTTTGACAGTGTTTTGCTAATGTGTGCTTTGTGTTTCCATGGTAACTGCTGAACTTTCGACAATAGAGATCAAATGAACTACAGAATCCCAAGTCCTTCCAAAAAAGTCATATACAATTTTAAACAAACTATTTTGGCTGTATCACCTACTATAGATTCTGTGTGAGTCCATCAGCTGCTTGTTTCTATGGAGACGTCATTGCTCTGCCTGGAATGTTCCACAGTGTGACATTAAACAGCTCTACTTTACATTTATTTAACTACAAGTGGTTTTAGAGCTCAAAAATCCCTAGAAAAACAAAACTAAAGGCATTCTGACTGTGAGCGGGGTCACCTCTCCGCAGATCTGACCTGTAACTTCGTCTGGTTTGGTCTCCATGAAGATAGAAAGGTTTAATGCCATACTGTGGAACATTCCAGACAAATTAATAACATCTCCATGGAGAAAAGCAGAAAAGTTACACAGTCATGGAGCTCAACAGTTGATCGTCCACCTCTGGTTCCTGAACTAAATTTCCCATTCATTTTTCCCATAGACTTTCCAAAAAATAATAATAATAAAGATTTGAAAGCTGAAGGCGAATCAGAGCTGTGGAAAAGGACCACAGGAAAAGACCACAAGACCTAGAATTTTAAAATCTGTTTCTGAAACTTTATAAACCGTAAAGTTAATGAGGAATTTCACTGAATCTCTTGTTTTAAATGTGGTTCCTGGGCTTAAAACAGCTGAGTTATGGATATTAGTTTGCATTAGTTATTACCTTGTCTGGGATGTTCCACAGTATGGCATTAAATCTTTCTGTCTTCATGGAGACCAAACCAGACCAAGTTACAGGTCAGATCTATGGAGAGGCGACCCCGCTCACAGTCAGAATGCCTTTAGTTTTGTTTTTCTAGGTATTTTTGAGCTGTAAAACCACTTGGAATTGAATAAATGTAAAGTAGAGCTGTTTAAAGTCATACTGTGGAACATTACAGGCAGAACAATGACGTATCCATAGAAACAAGCAACCAGAAAGCTACATAGTGCACTTGTAAATTTTTCAAAAAGTCTATAGGACTTTCAGAACCAGAGTGAACGAACAGTGTTGAGCTCCATTTCTGAATCTCCCAAAGTTCAGATGGGCATGATTGACAGGTGGGTTAGCCAATCAGAGACGGGCTTGATCTGTCTGTATCAAAACAAACATGGCTGCTTATGAGGAAAAAAAGAAAGGAAAACAAATCACAGGGGACTGAAAAACATGGAGGATTTCTGTGGAATCAGTGAGCAAAACACTAAACTCGATAGAAGTTTGGGTTTATTCAAAATGACGAGTGACCAGTGAGCTGCTTCGTTTCACACAAGTCACTGAAATACACAAATCTGATTGGACGATCATGTTTAGGGGGTGGAGACCAGACGCGTATCCTTCTCTATAAAAAAAAAAAAAAAAAAAAAATCAGTCCAGCAATGCCAAACAAATGGATTCTATGTTAAAGCTATTTCCACCCACTCTTTCCCCTTATTTTTGCCTGATTTTTTTCCTAATTTAACCCTAATCTTTGTCCCACAGGCTAAAACTTTTGAAAATTTTAGTCTAACAAATGGCAGACAAATGGATTCTATATTACAGCTATTTCGACCCACTCTTCCCCCTTATTTTTGCCTTATTTTTCCCTGATTTAACCCTAATCTTTGTCCCACAGGCTAAAACTTTTGAAAATTTTAGTCTAACAAATGGCAGACAAATGAATTCTATATTACAGCTTTTTCGACCCACTCTTTCCCCTTATTTTTGCCTGATTTTTCTATGATTTAACCCTGATCTTTGTCCCACAGGCTAAAACTCTTCTGAAGATTTTAGTCTCACCAATACCAAAGAAATTGATTCTATATTACAGTAAAGTAAGTAAGTAAGTAAATTTTATTTCTATAGCTCTTTTCTCAGACATGGGTCACAAAGTGCTTTACAGTAAAAGACAGCAGCATAAAATAAAATAAATAAAATACACAGCAATAAAGACATGATAACAAAAAAATTACAGCTATTTCAGACCCACTCTTTCCCCTTATTTTGGCCTGATTTCTGCCTGATTTTTCCCTGATCTTTGTCCCTCAGGCTGAAGCTCTTTTGAAGCAGGATTTTAAACACATTATGTACATTATGATGACAGACCCCCTCGTCTCTCCGTGGATAATGGACGGATGAAGCGGGAGCCGTTTCATTGTTGGCTGCGACGATGTCATCAGCTTTTAAGGAGGGTTACCGTGCCAACCGCATCGCCGGGGGTTGCCATGGTGACGGTCGCCGGATGCGGGTGAAAGATGGAAAAGATGGAGGGTCTTGATCCCCAGTCATTCTCTTTCTCTCTCTCTGTCTCTGTCTGTCATTCCCTCTTTCTCTCTTTCTCTTTCAACCAAACCATAATCTCTCCAGCACTCTTTCTCTCCTCTTTCCTCTCTCTCTCTTTCTCCATTTGACCCCCAAACCCTCTCTCTTCCTCTCTTTACTTCTCCATCTCTCTCTTTTTCATACTCTTTATCTGTCTCTCCTTCTTTCCTCTCTCTGCTCCTCTCCGTCTCTCTTTCTCTTGACCCCATTTCTCGCTCACTCTTTTCTGTTCCAATAATTATCTTCTCTCTTTTTCCTTCTTTTCTCCCTCTCTCCTCTCTTTTTCTCCCTTTTTCAACTTGTGAATCATAAATTTGGAGTTTTCTTTCAAAAACTGAATCTCCCAGAGTTATATAAACCCCTGCACATCATCTGAAGTTATGACATCACCAAATTCTAAACAATTAAATAGAAAGTAGTTGTGTTGTTCCACAGTGTAGCTTTAAACTTTAACTTTAACTGAAACACCTGCAGGCCAAATTACAGGTCGTGTCTGTGGAGAGGCGATCCCATTAAGAATCATAGCCTGTATATATACGAGTAAATGGACATTGCTAACCTGCTAGCCGTCCTGTTCCAAACAGGAAGTGAGCATGGGAGCGCTTCAGGCTCCATTGACTCTGGCTGTAATTCACTTTATATTGAAAAACTGTCACCCCCTCCCCTCTCTCTGTAACTGCTGCTGTGGCCTTGTCATTTTGGTCTTAAAATGTTCGTATTAACGCTCTGCATGATCCTGGGGTTTTTATTTCACTGTTTTGTCCGTAAAGAATTAAAAATAAATCAAAAAGTAAAAATACACCGGTTATGCCAGTAAAAAAAGCCATTTTGAATGGAAGTCAATGGGACAAAAATGTACCTAAGGACCACAGGTGTGAGTATTTTGATTATAAACCGTTCAATGTACGTGATATTGAAAAAAACACAGAAATTAAAAATACATCACAAAATATACCAACTGGCCAATTTTGGTGCTATTTGTTGCAATATAGCCAAAGAAAATGCAAAAAAGAAAAGTTGCGATGTACAAAAATGTACCTAAGAGTAAGTGTACAGGAAGTGAGCATGGGCGGGCTTCAGGCTCCATTGACTCTGGCTGTAATTCATTTTACATTCAAAAAATTGTCACCCCTCTCCCGTCTCTCTGTAACTGTTTAACATTTTGGTCTTAAAATGTTTGTATTAACGCTCTACATGATCCTGGGGTTTTTATTCTGCTATTTTGTCCATAAATCATGAGTGTCGGATTGGCTCTTTCGTTGCTATGATACTCACGGTTGGAATTCCTAATATGGAACTCAACTCCAAATTCACTCCTGTGACTGCTAGCCTCGGTGAGCTTCGTTTGACTGGAGTCAGATGCTGTGGGTGACTAAAGTCCACTTCTTTACACAGTCTGAGATAAGAATGCAGATTTTCCACGGTATTTTTGAGCTATAAAAGCACTTTTATTTGATTAAATCCATGTAAGTTCAATTATACACTGTGAAACTTTACAAACTACATTACAAACAACATTACAAACTGTGTCGAAGTAATTTCCCTTGTGGATCAATAAAATCAGTCTAAGTCTAAGTCTAAACAAAGCTATAACATCTCCATGGAGACGAGCAGGTAGCGTACCCCCAGCAGAAAAGTCCCGCAGTGCACCTTTCCCCCTGATTTGCGCACACTCACTTTCTGGTGTGAACATTAAGCAGAAGCAGAGGTCTAAAACAAACCCAGAGGAGGAGCCGCCGTGATGTCGCGTCTCGTATGAAATAATTTCCAATATGAGCGAAGAGTGAGCCTTTCAATTTCACAGCTCACGGGCAAAATGAGAAACAGAGATTCACCGAGCGCAGGAAATAAATAAGAAAAACACGCTGCAGCCGCCAAAGAAGCAATAAGAGACGAATGGTGTGTTAAAGATGCACTGTGGAACTTTCCTGGAGGAGGAGGGACGGTCGCCTGTCTGTCTGTCTGATGGAGATTGTTTGGAGATTGCTTTGCCTGGAATGTCCCGCAGTATGGCATTAAACTGATATTTTGCACGTGTTAAATTACAGGTGTTTTGTTTTTTTCTGTCCAAAAGAGTCAGAGTAAAAAGAAATAACCACTAATAATAAATAAAAAGTGAAATCAGTGCTATATTTAAACACAAAACTAAAGGTGCACTATGTAACTTTACATGTGTAGGACTCACCATCTTCCCGTCTCCATGGAGATGTCATTGTTCTGCCTGGAATGTCCCGCAGTATGGCATTAAACTGATCTATTTTGCATTTGTTCAATTACAGGTGTTTAGTTTGCTCAAAAATATCTTGATAAATGGTTACTTTGTTGCAGTGAGTGGGCTGGGGGAGGGCATCTGACACACACATAGAGATAGGAGAATGGGAGGGCATCTGACATTAGATTTAGACAAACTTTATTGAGCCACAAGGGATTTGGATCATATATAGATATAGGAGGATGGGAGGGCATCTGACACACAGGGATAGTAGTAGTGTAATGCTATAGGGACACAGGAGGATGGGAGGGCATCTGACACACATATAGATATAGGAGGATGGGAGGGCATCTGACACACAAGGATAGTGGTAGTGTAGTGTTATAGGGACACAGGAGGATGGGAGGGCATCTGACACACAGCAGTGATCGTCTGTCTCGTCCGTCTTTGTGTTTGGCTCAGGTCTGGTTTTTCTGGAGGCGACGGTTCGTTCAGAGCCGCAGGACGAGCAGACAGAGGATTTAGAAAAAGTCTGAGTTTGAGAAGAGACGGAGAGAACGGAGAGAGAGATGGAGGGAGAGAGGTGGAGAGAGAGAGGGGTGGAGAGAGGGAGAGAGGTGGAGAAAGAAATAGAGAAAGAGTGATGGAGGGAGAGAGAAATGGAGAAAGAGTGGTGATGAGAGGATGAAGGGAGAGAGGGGGAGAGAGAAATGGAGAAAGTGGTGGAGAGAGAGGTGGAGAGGGATGGAGAGAGAAATGGAGAAAGAGTGATGGAGAGAGGGAGAGAGATGGAGAGAGGGAGACAGATAGAGAGGTGGAAAGAGTGGTGAAGGGAGAGATGAAGAGAAAGGTGGAGAGAGAAATGGAGAAAGAAATGGAGAGAGGTTGAGAGAGGTAGAAAGAGTTGTGACGAGAGAGATGGAGAGGCGGAGAGGGGGTGGAAAGAAATGGATAGCAGTGGAGAGAGAAATGGAGAAAGATTGCTGGAGAGAGGGAGAGAGATGGAGAGACAGGTGGAGAGGGGGTGGAAAGAAATGGATAGCAGTGTAGAAAGAAACTGAGAAAGAAATGGAGAAAGAGTGATGGAGAGAGAGGTTGAGAGAGCAGTGGAGATGGAGAGAAAGGTGGAGAGATGGAGAGAGGCGGAGAGATGGAGGGAGCGGTGTAGAGTTGAAAGAGGACGAGATAACCCCGGGGCAAACTGCAGAGGTGAAAGACACGTGCAGTTTCTCAATTGGCCACTAGGTGCAGGAAAAAATGTGGAGAAAAATCTGGAATCTGGAGCAGTTCCATATTAGGAATTCAGACTGCAAGTATCATAGCAACCAAAGAGCCAATCCGATGCTCTTGTCTTGATTTACGGACAAAATAGTGAAATAAAAAACAAACATAATACAAACATTTTAAGACCAAAATGACGAGGCCACTGCAGCAGCTACAGAGAGGAGCGACAGTTTTTCAATACAAAGTGAACTGGAGCCAGAGTCGATGAAGCCGGAAGTGCACCCATGTTGTTTGCTACGCGACGGCTAGCAGGTTAGCGATGTCCATTTACATAAACAGTCTATGGGGAAAATGCAACTTTAAGCCTTTAAGAACGGTCAAATGATGTAACTTTTACATTATGTTGTGTCTCTATACAGATGATTCCACCAGGCCAAGTTCCAGGTCAGATCTGTGGAGAGGCGACCCTGCTCATGGTGAGAGTGCGTGTTTTTCCTAGCAGTAAAAATAAATGTACTTTTCTCTGTGTGAATGTTCAGTACAATAGAGTTTTAGAGTTATTTTTGTTTTGTCTGTTTAAAAAAAAGGACGACACACAAAGGTTCTGTCCATCTCGGCTTTAACGAGCTTTTCAATTAGCCACAAATGGGTTTTTCTTAACGAGAGGAACATTCTGTAAGTGTTAATGAAGTTTGTGCAGTTACAGAGAGAGAGGAGAAAGAAGGAAAGAAAGAAAGGGTAGAGTCCTGGTTTAGGCCTGGTTTAGTCCTGATTTACTCCTTATCTAGTCATGGTTTAGATCCAGTTCAGTCCTGGTTCAGTCTTGGTCTAGTCCTGGTTCTGTCCTGGTCTAGTCCTGGTTTAGTTCCATGTTTAGTCCCTATTTTGATGTTGACTGTGATTTTTTTTTTTTTTTTTCTGTTTTATTTTTTCACTGCTTTTAAAATATATATATGTAGACTTGAGCTACACTATGTAACTTTTCTGGCGGAGGGTTCGCCACATGCTCGTCTCCATGGAGATGCTATTGCCTGGAATTTCCCACAGTATGGCATTAAAATTCTCATGGAGTCGAGTTAGCGATATACCAACTTGAAAAATACATTAAAAGAAGTTAAATAATCTTGGTTTACTTACAAATTAGATTAAATTTTACAAAAAGTGCTCAAAACACAATTGTGAATTCAAACTTAATTTAAAGGTTCATTGTGTAACTTTTGGCATTAAACCTTTCTATCTACATGGAGACCAAACCAGACCAAGTTACAGGTCAGATCTGTGGAGAGGCGACCCCGCTCACAGTCAGAATGTCTGTTTTTCTAGGTATTTTTGAGCTCTAAAACCACCTGTAATTGAATCAATGTAAAGTAGAGCTGTTTAAAGTCACACTGTGGAACATTCCAGAGAGAGCAATGACATTCTCCATAGAAACAAGCAGCTGACAGACCCCTAAGAAAAGTTACACAATGCATCTTTAGTCTACAACTTATGGGGAAAAGCAGCTTAAACTGGGGAAAGGTTTCACATTCAGGGCCATATCCTCCAAACATGTCAGTGAAAGTGATGGCGCTGCGTTCAGGTCCTCTCAGAACCGTCGTAAATCAGATTTCTTGTCTCCTAAATGGACTTTGTTGTAAATATGAGCGTTATCTGAGCCCACCCACGGTCTCAGTGTTTTTATGGAGTGTTATTATAGAGTGTTATCAGCTCCAATCACTCACACAGAGCTGCTATGTAAACAGACAGAGACACACAGAGGACCTGGAAGACGACGAAATACTAGCAGTGAAATCAAGAAGGAAAACTAAACTGTACTTGTAATAATACTCAAAAGTACAAGTAGTACTCAGTTATATTTACTGGAGTAACTTTTTAAAGACAATGGACTTTTCACGACTTCCTTTGGGCTCGGTCGGCGATAGAAACTCGGACAAAATCTGAGAAAACTGACAAAATGGCTCGGTTTTCTTCATCTACATACCATTGTTTTCTTTCTTTTTTCCTTTTATAAACTGCCTGTTCATTTGTGTGTTATAGTTTGTCAAACTTAATAAAAACTAAACAAAAAATAATAAAAAAGATGCGATTAGAGTCCCGTCCGCTATGGAAATCTTTGGCGGGTTGTGAAAATGCTGCTGCTGAAATCAATGTTTTTTTATTTGTTTGTTTGTTTTAGTTTTTTTTGTTTTTTTTTAATTGTGGTGTTAGAGAAATACAAATAGTAAAAGACATTAGATATTTTGACTTGACGGGACAGGGAGCGCATGAGTAGATATGTAATAAAACATACGGGAGGGAAAACAAAACAAAAAAATAAGAAAAACGGACAAAAATAATCATTCTTGTAACTAATGATAATTCTCTTTTGTTC
The DNA here is from genome assembly GCA_029959045.1 of Taenioides sp. WSHXM2023. Lineage (NCBI taxonomy): Eukaryota > Metazoa > Chordata > Actinopteri > Gobiiformes > Gobiidae > Taenioides > Taenioides sp. WSHXM2023. The sequence continues at coordinate 8,937,166 of CM057107.1, read as the reverse complement.
TCTCTTCTCTCCCTTTCTTTTCTTTCTTTCCCTGTTCCTTCTTCTTCTCCTCTCAGGAGACTGAAATCAGGATACTGCGTCTACACGGACACTTACAAAACCAGGAGACTCAAAAAACCTGATCATAACCGGGACACCTGAGCGCATGTAAACGCACAATCCATCATAACTAACTAGCTAAATGTCAAAACAACAATTTACATTTTATTTTACTACTACCTGTATTCATTTTATAATTTACCCTGTTAATAAATTTGATCCAAACAGTCAAATGTACAGGATTAGACAAATGTGACAAAGCCAAAACTGGAAATGTCAAATGAAGATGTCATTTTTGAGCCTGTCAGACAAAACCGAGGGGAAAACAAATTCATTCTGCTAATTTGAGTAGCATTAGCATTAGCACAGCCGGTGTCAGTCACTGTTTTGGTCTTTTGCAGCTGAGGCTGGAATGAACTTGGAGAACAGAGTCAGAAAAGAACAGCCAAAGTCCCAAGTCTATAATGGATACTAGCATTAGCTTAGCATTAGCTTAGTAGTAGCTTAGCATTAGCTTAGCATTAGCATAGACTCTGCACACCTGAGCCACATGGCGCTAACGAGAGGGACAAGTCTACAAGCTGAAACTACAGAACTGTGAGTGATTTTCTTAATAATTTTGATATAAACAGACACATTTGGGTTTAATTACAAGTTTTAGTGAGTTAAAGCTAAACCAGGACTAAACCAGAACTAAACCAGGACTAAAAAATGACTAAAAAGAACAAAGTAATGCAGGACTTTGACAGAAATGTTTGATGGCTAAACCAGAACTAATCTGGCAGTTGTAAGACAGAGCTAGCCCAGGACTGAACCAGAACTGAACCAGAACCAAACCAGAACTAGACCAGGGCTAGAACCAGGACTAGAACCAGACTTAAGAAGGGCCATAGCTGAACTGGGACTGAACCAGGACTTGAGGATTTGAGGACATTTTCTTAAAATTAAAACGTCATTGGAGGAGACACAAAATGTCTTGTGTTACTTAAAGATACACTATGTAACTTTTCTGGTGGAGGGTCCGCAGCCTGCTTGTCTCCTGCTTGTCTCCATGGAGTGGTTGCTTTGTCTTGAATGTTTCTCAGTGTGGCTTTAAATGTATTTATCTCAGTAGAGACACGTTACAGGACAGATCTGTGGAGTGGGGATTTTCACAGTATGAAAGCAAATTACTTTAACTGCATACTGTGGAACATTTCAGGCAAAACATCTCCATGGAGACAATCAGGTAGCAGACGCCACCACCATTAAGTTACAGAGTGCAAAAAAGACTTTTTTCATACAAACAAATCTTATTTTAAGTCAAAATATATTGAAATATTAGTTTATTTTCTGATCTTTGTTCTAATGTTGTTTCCTCGTCGCAAACAGACCTGGAGTTGTGTTTTGTTTCATTCACACATGTTTAACGCACAAACCCTGCATAAAAACACTCCATTCTATCTTGTGATATCATATGGTGATACAGGAAGTGCTCCACTGTGTTTTTAAACTCTATAAACCTTCACTGGAATCATTTGGATCATTTCAGACCTGGAATTGCCTCTACTTCTCTACTGAACTAAAGGTAAAAGGAGCTGTTCACTTGAAAACTACCACTTGATGACATCACAAGGTGGAACGGAGCGTTTTGAGCTTTGGAGATGTAGACAGACAAATAATAAAAAGTTACTCAAACATGTGAACGAAACAAAACACAACTCCAGGTCTGTTTTTGAGGATTAAACAACATTATAAAATGATTTAAACCTCACAAGAGTCATTTTGTGTGATATAGGACCTTTAATCTAAGTATTTACTAACTTTATTCATTTGATTTTGTGTTTTTTTTAACAGTGAAACCCAAATGTGTCCAGTATTTGTCTCAAAAAGTAGACTTTGTTTTCAATTTCCATATTTATTTTGTATTTCTGCTCTCCCTGCTGCACATGGCCTGCCAAATGCTAGCGCAATTAGCAAAGGCTTTAAATAATGAAACACAGCGCTTCAATTAGAAAACCATTTGTCTCCTCTCTTCAACACTTAGATTTCAGCTTCCCCAATTCTCTCCCTCTCTCCCTCCCTCCATTTTTCAACACATTAATCAAATTTGTCCCATCCCGCGCCCCGTAGAGGACACTGTGACTTTAATTGCCTTTTGACAACGTGGCTTCACTGTGTACACATGTTTAATTGGCTCCAAAACGCTCGTGTCAAGACGGAGGCGCTAAGATAAACGCCGGGGACATGCTAACGCGTCTGGGCACTTAGCGAACCGTTAGCAGTTAGCGGTTAGCAGTTGTTAGCATCTATTGTTTTGAATGAGCGGTTTGGAGAGATGCCAGTTCATTAAAAGTGATTGGTCCGAGTGGAGGAAGAGGCAGATTTTTAATATGAGTTCAATATGAGATAAGGGGGAGTCGATGTGAGGATGCACGCTGGAAAAACACATTGTGGAAAGTGTAATTACGAGCTATTGTTATTTGAAAATGGCTAAAAATGGAGAACTGTTATCTTTGAGTCCATATTAGCGTGGTGGGTTTAGCATAATGACGTTTGTACACATCGTTTACTTTAAAACGTTGGTTCTCCAGGACAATAATATTTAACCCAGACGGGAGCAGCTCAAATAAATATTGTTTAAACGCAGATTTATGTTTTGATACGGTGAGTTTTTGGGTTTAGTCACTCGTAGAAATGATCAGTAGGGCCGGGTATCATTAAGAAGTGGCCGATACGATACTTACCTCGACGATACCTACCTCGATACCGTGCACTTTGGATTTGATATGATTCAATACGATATATTTTAAACTGATTCGATACGGTTCAGTAAAAATGTCTGTCTCTCCTCTTGTTTTCTTTTTTCTCCTTATCTTGCTTTTTCTTGCTGTCTCTCCTTGTTTTCTCTTTCTCCTTCTCTCGCTCTTTCCTTCTGTATTTGTTTCTCTCCTTGTTTTCTCTTTCAACTCACGCTTTCTTTCTCTGTCTTTCTATTTCTCTCTCCTTCTCTTGTTTTCTTTCTCCTTCTCTTGCTCTTCTGTCTTTCTGTTTTTCTCCTTGTTTTCCCTCTCTCCTTCTCACGCTCTTTCCTTCTGTCTTTCTGTTTCTCTCTTCTCTTGTTTTCTCCTTTCTCCTTCTCTCGCTCTTTCTGTCTTTGTTTCTCTCCTCTTGTTTTCTCTCTTTCACCTCTTGTTCTTTGTCTTTCTGTTTCTCCTTCTCTTGTTTTCTCCTTCTCTCGCTCTTTCTCTCTTTTGATTCGATATATTTTAAACTGATTCGATACGGTTTCATAAAAATTAAATCCTAACTCGTGGCTTTCTTTGTTAAACCACTTCCTGTGCAAAGTTCATATGAAACACAAACATTTGAATCCTCAAAACAGTGAAAATGTCAAATGTGTCGCATAAAAAAGTTTCCTTCCTCTAAACAAGCAACAAAACTGTAGCTCTGTAACAAAAAAAATGTAGTAAAATAAACCAAAAAATACACTTGGAGATATATCGATACAGCAGCCCACGATATTGATCCTGTATCATCACATTAAACGATACGATATATCGATATTTTTGCACAGCCCTAATGCTCAGGTTCAACATTTGTGAGAATGAAGCAAATTACAAGTTTTTCAAGGTATTTTTGAGCAACACCAGGTAGATCAGTTTAATGCTCTATTGAGGAACTTTTAATGAATGAATGAATGAATGAATTATTATTAGATTTAGACTTTACTGATCCACAAGAGAAATGACCAGACGTGTTTAAATGAAACACAAAACGCACACCAAAGTTCTTGTAGAGGTGCAAATGCGAGGAACAGCAGTTTAAAAATGAAAAACTGCATAGCGCACTCCAATGGCCGACGTCCAAAAGCCTTTTTTATTTTAAAATTAAATTTCAGCAAAAAGCCTTCGTCAGATCATTTTTCTTGGTACACAAAATGGTTGCCAGACGTCCCTGTTTACCCGGGACAGTCCCAGTTTTGAGTTCTGTGTCCCCTGTCCCAGTGGATTTGTCCAAAACCAGTGATTGGTCCCGGTTTTATACAAGAAATGTCCCATGTGTCCCTATTTTTGACAAATTTGATGCTTGCCGAAAGTAAAGAGAGGCATAAACTGTCATTTGGTGATGTAAAATACAGAAAAGCTGCTTAAAAATGACCAAAACACAATGAAAATGTGACTATACTGACACATATTAGTCATGTGCGTAACAGTTTGCCTTAATTACACACTTATTTCAGTTTTATTATTACCAAAATCCACAAACCGGATGTTCCAGTTTTTTATTTTGAAAATGTGGTTGTGGTGGTTTTGGCGTAAAGACATTTGTACACATTGTTATCTTTAAAACATACACAAAACAATCATTTTTAATACAATAAAATAAAATGCAGATTTGTGTTGTGATACGGTGAGGTCTTGGGTCTAGATCAGGTTCAACATTTGTGAGAATGAAGCAAGTTACAGGTCAGAACTGTGGAGAGGCGACCCGGCTCACAGAATGTTTTTCAGGGTTAGGTAGATCAGTTTAATGCTCTACTGAGGAACTTTTAATGAATGAATGAATGATTTTTTATTAGACTTAGACTTTATTGACCCACAAGAGAAATGAGTTGGACACAGCAGCACATCACATTATATTACAATAATAAAGAGTAAAAACAATATAAAAATGGTAATAAAACTTCTAAATAAGTAGCAATAAAAAAATAGCAAGACATAATAATATAAATGTATGTACAATAAGTAAAAAAATATATATATATAAATAGAGAAAGAGGTCGTAAGGAAACTTAAATTAAACATTAAATAAATCATTGCATTTATACAAAACACTTTAAAGGACATTCTTCACTCCACACTCACTGCTGGAGCCACAGCTGCCCTGGGACAAACTGACAGGCAGTGTGGGTGAAGTGTCTTGCCTAAGGACACAAAGACACAAAGACCTTGCCCCTGTTGTCCCACTGTGGCCCCTCATATTTTTCCCTGTGGACTCCCATTCACGTACAAACCAGACCCGGCACTTTTTAGCTTCTGCAATCTGACGAAAAAATATCGAAAAAATATCGATATATCGTATTGTTTAATATGATGATACGGGATTGATATCGTGGGCTGCTGTTTCAAGTGTTTTTTGGTGTATTTTACTAATTATTTTGTTACAGAGCTACAGTTTTGTTGCTTGTTTAGAGGAAGAAGACTCGTTTATGCGACACATTTGACATTTTCACCGCTCTGATTATTCACATGTGCGTTTTTCATTTTAACTTTGCACAGGAAATGGTTTAACAAAGACTTTTAGTATCACAGTCATGATTTACTCTGTTTTTTACTGAAGCATATAGAATCGATTTGAAATGTATCGTATCAAGCCGTATTGAATTGAAAGTGCTCTGTATCGACATATGTATCGTATCATGGCCTATGTATCGAGGTATGTATCATATCGTGGCCTATGTATCGAGGTATGTATCATATCGTGGCCTATGTATCGAGGTATGTATCGTATTGCGGTCTATGTATCGACATATGTATCGTATCGCGGCCTATGTATCGAGGTATGTATCGTATCGCGGCCTATGTATCGAGGTATGTATCGTATCGCGGCCTATGTATCGAGGTGCGTATCGTGTCGTGGCCTATGTATCAAGGTATGTATTGTATCGTGGCCTATGTATCAAGGTATGTATCGTATCGTGGCCTATGTATCGAGGTACGTATCGTGTCGTGGCCTATGTATCAAGGTATGTATCGTATCGTGGCCTATGTATCGAGGTATGTATCGTATCGCGGCCTATGTATCGAGGTATGTATCGTATCGTGGCCTATGTATCGAGGTATGTATCGTATCGCGGCCTATGTATCGAGGTATGCATCGTATCGTGGCCTATGTATCGTATCGGCAGATACATGATGATGCCCAGCCCTCGTTTGGCCTGTAAATGTGGAAGTTTCCTCTGTCGTTCCGGCCTGTTTTCCAAACCAAACGCACTAATCGGCTGTCGTCGTTTCAAATTCCCATTCCAGACTCAAGTCTTCATAAATCATTCAATTGTTTTGCTGCAGTTCAGATATGCAAAACACACACAGCCTCCACCTCTATCTGTCTCTATCTCTTTCTCTCTCTCTCTCATTCTCTCTCCTCTCTCTTTGTCTCTATCTCTTTCTCTCCTCTCTCTCCTTCTCTCTCTCTCTCCCTCCCTCTCTCTCCTCTCTCCGTCTCCATTTCTTTCTTTCTCTATCTCCTTCTCTCTCACCTCACTCTTTCTCTCTCTCCTTTTCTCTATCTCCATCTCTCTCTCCTCTTTCTGTCTCCATTTCTTTCTTTCTCTCTCCATTTCTCTCTCCTTCTCTCTCTCTGTCTCTTTCTATCTCTCTCTCCTCTCTCTATCGCTCTCCTTTTCTCTCGCTCTCTCTCCTTCTCTCTCCACCTCTCTCCTTCTCTCTCTCTCCCTCCTTCTCTCTCTCTCCTCCTATCTCTATCTCTCTCCTATTCTCTCTCTCCTTCTCTCTCTCTCTCCTGTCTATCTCTCTTTCTCTATCTCCTTTTTTCTCTCTCCCGCTCTCTCTCCCTCTCCTTCTCTCTCTGTCTCCATCTTTCTCTCTCTCACTTCTTTCTCTCACTCCATCTCTCTCTCTTCTCTCTTTCTCTAGCAGAGGAGAGATTCAGTTTTTTTTCGCTGGACAAAAGTTTCATTTTCTTTTTTCCTCCACTTTCTGTGTTGTCAGGACACTGCTGTAGCCACAGCTGCCTTGGGACAGAGTTCCAGTCCGCAGCCTCACGTCTGTTAAACTTTTGTCCACTCGACAAACTGAATTTCTCTTTTCTCTGGATTCACCTGAACAACTGAGGGATTTTACACACTTCTGTTTCTCTCCTCTTTTCTTTCTCTTCATATTCCCAGGACTGATCCAAATCTCCATCCTTTGTGGTCAGATTTTACTTAAAACTGGCTGAATGTTTTATTTAAACCCATCTGGAATGTTCCACAGTGCTGCATTAAACCTGGAGACAGAAAGTGGCTCCATTATAGTGCAGAACTGATATTGAGCAGCAAAACTGATCCAGATTTTTTATTTTTTGCTTTACTTTCTCTAAATTGAGAAAATAAAAAGCCACAGCTGGTGTGATGGGAGTAACACGAGTTTGTGCTTGTGATGAAATTGAACACTTTCCCCAAAATGTTAGCCACACTGTTTTCTCTAAACCTGAACAGCAAAACAGATTCTGTAATTTCACAAACTCATGACAGTTTTCGTCCTGAGATGCTCCGGCTGTAAGGTTCAAATCTTCCCAGTAACAGGTGGACCAATCACAGCGCAGCATTGAGGTTTGGGCGGAGCCAAAGGTGAAGCGCCCGAAAACAAACCAAAACAAACATGGCGACAGACGTACTTCAGTCTGCTTGAGTTTTTTGAAGGTTTAGGTTGTGAAAATGGTGCAGCAGGAAACACTTGGTACTTTTTTTTTCTCAAATGCACTTTTTATCTGTTTTTATTTACGCACGAAAATCTGACAATTTACCATCAGTCGGGACCAAACCAGGACCAAACCAGCACCAAAACAGCACCAAACAGAATTAAACCAGTAACTAAACCAAGGACTACACCAGGACCAAGCCAGAACTAAACCAGGACCAAACCAGGACCAAACCAGGACCTAAACCAGGACCAAAACCAGGACCAAAACCAGGACCAAACCAGAGACGAGACCAGAGACGAGACCAGAGACGAGACCAGAGACGAGACCAGAGACGAGACCAGAGACGAGACCAGAGACGAGACCAGAGACGAGACCAGAGACGAGACCAGAGACGAGACCAGAGACGAGACCAGAGACGAGACCAGAGACGAGACCAGAGACGAGACCAGAGACGAGACCAGAGACGAGACCAGGACTAAACCACATTTGTTGACTCTTTAAGTTCTTGGTGAAATATCCAGTTGAAACTTCTCCATATGTGAAAGTGATTTGAAGTGAAATTGCAGACTCTATATAATCTACAGTGTATCTCCAGTTTCCAATGATCACATTAGGAGGGTTGAAACAGATCCAAAATGGCCGCCCTCTGCACGGCTCTGGGAGGGAGTTGGCTCTGTCCTGCTCACTGCAGATGGATTCTGATCCAAGTCTCCAATAAAATGCAAATTTGAAATGCTACACTTTTATTCTGTCTATAAATCTGTCCGTGGAACAAGTGTAGGGTCAAACAGGGATTTAGGAAAACTCTGTGACTCAGGAGGAGCAGGAATAGTAGTACTAGTAGTTGCAGTAATAGTAGCAGTCGCAGTAGTAGTAGTAGTTGCAGTAGTAGTAGTAATAGTAGCTTTTAATTGGTAAACAAGTTGTTGTTGTTTTTTTTACCATTTTTAAGAAAAGTCAGTTCCAAATTCCTTTTTTTCCTCCCCAGAGTTTAAACGTCTCTGTTGTTGTCGTTGTTTGTTTTCATCTGATTTTAATATTTCTCTTATGTAATTCCTCTTTTCCACATTAGTTTGGTGTTTACACTGGTGTCAAACATGGCTGTTCTTTACTCTCCTCTCCTCCTCTCTCCTTCTCTCCTCCTCCTCTCTTCTTCTCTCGTTCTCATAAACATTTACATTTCTCTGTGGTCACTCACAGCTTTGGGCTTTTCTCTCTGCAGTTTCAGCTTCAGCTCTTTGACTTTTAAGGAGCCTCGTTCAGTTTCAGTGGTAAAAACATCAGGGCTGTTACCATGGCAATATACAGTTGTAAACAATATGGTTTATTTTTATGAATGGTCAGATGTCAAGACTCAAAACCAGGACCAAACCAGGACCAAACAAGGGACTAAACCAGGATCAAACCAGGGCTAAACAAGGGCCTAAACAAGACATAACAAGATCTAAACCAGGACCAAACCAGGACCAAACCAGGACCAAACCAAGACCAAACCAAGACCAAACCAAGACTAATCAAGGACTAATCTAGGACTAAACCAGGACCAAACAAGGGACTAAATAAGGGACTAAACCAGGACCGAACCAAGACTAAACCAAGACAAAACAAGGACTAATCAAGGGCTAAACCAGAACTAAACAAGGATTAAACATTGATTAAACCAGGACCAAACCAAGACCAAACCAGAACCAAATACAGTTTAAACTTCAGCTCCTTGGCTTTTAAGGATCCTTGTTCGGTTTTATAATGTGTTTTTTGTTTTTCTTTCGTTTTGGTTCTTACAGGGATCTGGCTCGCATCTCCACAGACTTGCATAAAACTTATCACCATGGAGACTGGAGAACATTCCGAAGTGGGGTTTTAACGTTCTATTTTCAGTAAATTTTTACATGGAACTCTTGCAGCAAAATATCGAAATGCTCTGAGAAGGAAAATTCAGCGTGTTTTTATATATTTTTTTAATCTGTTTCATTTTTGTGTTAATTACAAAGCAGCAGACTCTCGATTTTTTTCCTCTAATTTCTTGTATTTTTTTTTACAGTTAAACTTGACCCCTGACCCCTGACCTCCTGACCTCAAACCCCCACGGGCGCCATTTTAGAGACCAACGGTGAGCGTGACCCAAGAACAGCAGTGGTGACTTTAAAGATGTCTGCTTCAGGTTAAATAAACAACATGTGTTTGTTTCTAGGATTTAAACCACAGGACCCCAAACACCAGCTGCTCAAGATTACTACAGATGCCCTCCCCATAGCACACAGGTAGGACTGGATTTTAATCTTAACCATCTTAAAGAGGAGGTGTTTTTTTTTTTAAGCTTTCTCCCATGTTCTGACATTGTTCCCTCATCAAAAACATGTCTTAAAAGGTTTTAGAGTCATCCATGCATGTTTGACTAATCTAGCGATCTCCCAGGCCCTATTCAAACCCTCCTTACGGTTAGCTGTACGAGTCTGTACGAGGCTCCGCCCACAAGCCTATGTCACCCATGCTCCCACACAACAATTCTTCATAAATCTACAGAAACATGATACAAAACTGTACACTACGACTTCACAAACCTGATGTGATGTGCAGTAGTTTCATTAACTGGATTCACGCTGACTGTGTTGTGATAGCGCTCTGAAGGGGGAGTGACTTAGAGCAGTGAGCAAAAAACATGGTAATACGTTGTTTTTGGGGAATATAGCATTTTTAAAACAATTAAAGGTAACATGGTGATCTAAATATGTTAGCAGTCTGGAATGTTCCACAGTATGGCATTAAACCTTTCTTTTTATCTTCATGGAGACCAAACCAGGCCAAGTTCCAGGTCAGATCTGTGGAGAGGCGACCCCGCTCACAGTCAGAATGTCTGTTTTTCTAGGTATTTTTGAGCTCTAAAACCACCTGTAATTGAATAAATGTAAAGCAGAGCTGTTTAATGTCACACTGTGGAACATTCCAGGCAGAGCAGTGACATCTCCATGGAAACAAGCAGGTGACGGAGCCCCAACCAGAAAAGTTACACAATGCAGCTTTAAACTAAATCTATAATTTAACCACCAAACATTATTCTAAACATGTCTCTGCTTTCAAATCCACATTTTGTTTTTAAAATGTTGTTTATCGTCATGTTTCCTCTAATACGATGATTTAAATAAAGTTAATTTATTTTAGTGATTTTTAAAAACCAAACGCTTCTCAACTTCAGCCCAGAGTCAAGTCCAAAAACACCTGAAAATGGATCAACTCTGGAGTCAGTGTTGTTTATTGATTCTGTTCAAACTGATCAATAACTTTGATCATCTGTTTCCTCAAACGGAACAATGAAACTAAACAGAATTATAATACTGACCAGGGACTAGAACAGGACTAAACCAGGGACTAAATCAGGTACAAAACCAGGGACTAGAACAGGACTAAACCGGGGACTAGAACAGGACTAAACCGGGGACTAGAACAGGACTAAACCGGGGACTAGATCAGGACTAAACCAGGGACTAAATCAGGTACAAAACCAGGGACTAGAACAGGACTAAACCGGGGACTAGAACAGGACTAAACCGGGGACTAGAACAGGACTAAACCGGGGACTAGATCAGGACTAAACCAGGGACTAGATCAGGACTAAACTAGGGTCTAAATCAGTGACTAAACCAGGGACTAGATCAGGACTAAACCAGGGTCTAAATCAAGTACAAAACCAGGGACTAGAACAGGACTAAACCAGGGACTAAATCAGGTACAAAACCAGGGACTAGAACAGGACTAAACCGGGGACTAGAACAGGACTAAACCGGGGACTAGAACAGGACTAAACCGGGGACTAGAACAGGACTAAACCGGGGACTAGAACAGGACTAAACCGGGGACTAGAACAAGACTAAACCGGGGACTAGATCAGGACTAAACCAGGGACTAGATCAGGACTAAACTAGGGTCTAAATCAGTGACTAAACCAGGGACTAGATCAGGACTAAACCAGGGTCTAAATCAAGTACAAAACCGGAGACTAGACCAGGATTTTAATTGGAATAAACGAGGGACTAAACCTAGGGCTAGACCAAGGACTAAACCAGGGACTAAATTAGGACTGAACCAGGACTAAATGAGGTCTAAACCAGGGACTAAACCAAGACTGAACTGGGACTAAATCCATGACTAGACCAGGGACTAAACCAGTACGAAAATTGGACTAAACCTGGACTAAATCAAGGACTAGACCAGGGACTAAATTAGGACTGAACCGGGACTAAACCAGCTCTAAACCAGGGACTAAACCAAGACTAAACTGGGACTAAATCAATGACTAGACCAGGGACTAAACCAGTACAAAAGTTGGACTAAACCTGGACTAAATCAAGGACTAGACCAAGGACTAAACCTGGGACTAAACCAGGAACTAGACCAAGGACTAAACCAGGGACTAAATTAGGACTGAACCGGGACTAAACCAGGGACTAAACCAGGGACTAAACCAAGACTAAACCAAGACTAAACTGGGACTAAATCAATGATTAGACCAGGGACTAAACCAGTACAAAAGTTGGACTAAACCTGGACTAAATCAAGGACTAGACCAGGAACTAAACCAGGACTAGACCAGGGACTAGACCCCAGGGACTAGACCAGGTCTAAACCAATGCTCTGAGTCCAGACATTTACTGACCCAAACCAGTACTAGTTCATGTATTTACTTTTTTTTGCTTTTACTTCAAAATACAGCTATAATATTATTATTATTATTATTATTATTATTATTATTATTATTATTGGTTAATTCCCACAGAAATATTGTTTTGTTTTTAAATACACATAATAATATTGTTTAATTTGTGTTCTGATCCTTGTCTACTTCTTATCTCCAATAATCCCTCTTCTTCTGAAACACTGAAACGCGCCAAGTTGAAGATAAAGTCCCTGTCGATTGTCCATTGATCACTTGACCCTAACAGGCCACCGTCCCCTCCCCCCGCGACCTCTGACCCCAGCCCGTGTTAAACTGACCATTCAGACTGGGACCCCCCCATGGACCCTTAATGGACCCATTGTTTAGGTTTCAAAGAGCTAGCATGCGAATAATGAAACTCTATTGGATTAGCACATTAGCTTCAATTAGCTCATTCACCAAGACTTTGAATATTTAGAAAAGTCTCCCGTATGTTAATTGTTTAAGATCTGAAGGATAATTAGTGAAAGTAACTCGCTCTAGTGGAAGAAGTACTTGATTTTGTTACTTAAGTAACAGTACAGATACTGGAGCAAAAAATATTCAAGTAAAAGTATCACATGAAAAATGAACTTAAAAGTATTAAAGTACCTGTTTAAAATGTTCTTAAAAATGGATTCTGTAACTTTTCTGGTGGAGGGTTCGTTGTCTGGAATGTTCCACAGTGTGGCATTAAACCTTTCTGTCTTCATGGAGACCAAACCGGGTCAAGTCACAGGTCAGATCTGTGGAGAGGCGACCCCGCTCACAGTCAGAATGTCTGTTTTTCTAGGTATTTTTGAGCTCTAAAACCACCTGTAATTGAATAAATGTAAAGTAGAGCTGTTTAAAGTCACAATGTGGAACATTCCAGGCTAGGGTGATAGATTAGATAAGATTGGCTGAAATTTGGGACGGTGTTTTTTGTTTTTTTGGGGGTTTTTTTGGGAGGGAGGGGATCTCAGTGATGATACATAGACAATAATAAAAGATAACATTTTTATTTTAGTTTTTCATTAATATTTCGTGTCGTTTTTACATTTGTGACCACTGCTTCAGCTTTTGTGGGACCGTCGCTGAATCCGAAAACAGCTTTGGTGTTAACTTCATCGATATGATTGTCGGTGGGTCACAGTGGAACACGGAGGTCAGCAACAGCAGCAATTTTATCGTACGTGGAATTATCCTGTTTCTTAACGAAGGACGAGACCACCGTGTTGGTCCGTACTACAGTGTCATTTGCTGCTAGGACGTCGTCTAACACCGTGAAACTCTTTTCTTCAAACTGAGGACTTTGGCAGTCCACGGGTTCTTCCCTTCCACTCCTCCCGGTACCTGCACTGACGCTTTTGCTTTTTAGCGGCGTGTTGAGGTTCTGTTACACCAGCCGTGACGAATGAATGAAAATGAGCTTATCGCCAGTGCATATTCGCGCCTAATTGTATAACGCCAAAAAATAAACAAAATGGGTCCATTGTTTGCCACTCAGAAGCCGTCAGGGGCTGTGTGCAGACTATCAGCAGCAGTCAGGGCTGCAGTCGACTCAACCTCTCTACCAACAGTTTTGAATGTCAATCACAAAATAACTTCTGTCTGAGTGCAATTTTTGGGACATTTAGGGCCAGATTCAGGATTCGGGTTAGATTTCAAGACGTCTGGTCACCCTACTCCAGGCAGATCGATGACAGAAAAACGAGAAGGTCTAATAAAGCTTCAAATGTCGTGATTTTGAAGATTTGTGCTGAATTTTAATCAACAGAAATAGTTGAATCAGTATTTTTTTTCTAGCTGTTTTTATTTGTCCATTTCTGTTTGCTCAAATCATGAATGTGTTTAAAAATAAAAAACCCTCAGCCTTTTCAGCAGGTCTCGTTCGTTCGTAAAACAGCGGTAACCAACTGTTACCATGGCAATATACAGATGTAAACAATATATTTTATTTTTATGAATGGTCAGAAGTCCTCAAAACAAACAGGAAAACATGTCGGGAAAGCAATAAATTGGGTACTAAATTTAACTTTTACTTACTAACAGTATAACCAAATATTCGACTGCATGTTCTTTCATTTTGTTAATTTGACACTTCCTCAGACTTATTTTGACCTCATATTTTGCTCAAATACAGGGGAAAAAAAGCCTTTAGATTTCAGAATGGTTAAGCTATATTAGTTCCTAAAATGGCAATACTTGTAGTAAAAGTCTAAATTTAGCCCGTGGGAGAGTTGTTTTGTCAGTGCGTTTTCTTTAGATCTACAGGTGTTGGCTTTAGCACGTTTTGTTAGTCTGGCAACAACATGTGGGCCGTGTTTTTGTTTACCCAGCGTCCGACTGTTATTGTCCATTGTAAAAGTGTTCTACAGTCTGATAGAGCTGTCAGAAGTATTGAGAATCAGAGACTAATCGATACTAAAACTGATACCAAAACTAGATCCTCATTTTCGGCAGGAATCGATACTAAAAAAGCCCATTAACAGGACAGAAGTGAAGCTTTCCTGAATGTTTTTAGAACGATCTGGAGCTGGATCAGAACAAGTTTAAGAGCAAATAGGCTAGTATACACCCATGGACCTGGTTTAGACCTGGTTTAGTTTCCGGATTAGTCCCCAGTTTAGTCCCAGGTTTAGTCCCCAGGTTTAGTCCCCAGTTTAGTCCCTGATTTAGTCCCTGGTTTAGTCCTTGGTTAATCCCTGGTTTAGTCCCCGGTTTAGTCCCCGGTTTAGTCCCCGGTTTAGTCCTTGGTTTAGTCCTTGGTTAATCCCCGGTTTAGTCCCCGGTTTAGTCCCCGGTTTAGTCCCCGGTTTAGTCCCTGGTTTAGTCCTTGGTTTAGTCCTTGGTTAATCCCTGGTTTAGTCATGATTTTGTCCCTGGTTTAGTCCCTGGTTTAGTCCTTGGTTAATCCCTGGTTTAGTCCCCGGTTTAGTCCCCGGTTTAGTCCCCGGTTTAGTCCTTGGTTTAGTCCTTGGTTAATCCCCGGTTTAGTCCCCGGTTTAGTCCCCGGTTTAGTCCCCGGTTTAGTCCCTGGTTTAGTCCTTGGTTTAGTCCTTGGTTAATCCCTGGTTTAGTCATGATTTTGTCCCTGGTTTAGTCCCTGGTTTAGTCCTGGTTTAGTCCTGGTTTAGTCCTAATTTCGTCCCTTGTTTATTCTCTGGTCTAGTCCTGGTCTAGACCTGGACCACTGAAGGATTACACAGATATAAAACCACATGGGAATAGTAAATAAAATAGTATAATTGAATGTGTGTAGTATTCGACAGGTGAACTGATCCAGGAGACGTCTCTTCCGGTCGTGATTCCGGCGCTGTGCCATCCGTGTACCTGTCGTTTCTAACCTGTGCAGTTCAAACGCTCCCTTATGTTCACATTCAAATCCCACTCTCCTCCGATGTCTTAAAAAAAAAAAACCCTCTCCTTCCTCCTCACCTGCGTTTAAAATGTCACCCACTTCACAGGAGCGTTTCACCAGCCAAACAACTCCAGATCTGGGTCAAAAACACGAGACCAAAGCAGATTTTTGGCAGTCGTCGCAGCAGCGCGCTTTAGCTCCGGTGTAATTAATGTTAAAATCAATATGAAAACAGAACCAGGGCTCGGCGGTGGAGGTGGGTTGCCAGGTTTGGGCGCAGATTCTCTCCTCTCCCACTCAGTTCAGTGGGTTCAGGGCAGGTCTCGTGACGATACAAACATGATGGAGATGGAGAAACGGTTTTCTAGTTACAAATCGAGTTGAGAATTTATTTTAAAAGCTACAAAAGTATTGGTTAAGTTTCCTGTTCGTCCCTGGTTTAGTCCTGGTATAGTCCTGCTATCGTCTTGGTATAGTCAGTCTTTAGTGCCTGGTTTAGTCCTGGCTTAGTTCCAGTTTAGGTCCCGGTTTAGTCCCTGGTTTGCTCCTGGTCTAGTCCCTGGTTTAGTCTTGATTTAGTCCTGGTTTGGGTATGGTCTAGTCCTGCTCTAATCTTGGTTTTGTCAATCTTTAGTCCTTATTTTAGTCCTTGGTTTAGTTACTGGTTTAATCCTGGTTTAGTCCTGGTTTAGTCCTGGCTCTGTCCCGATTTGGTCCCTGGTCTAGTCCTGGTCTAATGTTGGTATTGTCAATCTTTAGTACCTGGTTTGGCCCTGGTTTAGTCCCAGAGTTTAGGTCTCGGTTTAGTCCCTGGTTTGGTCCTGGTCTAGTCCTGATCTAGTCCTGGTTTAGTCCCTGGTTTAGTCCCTGGTTTAGTCCCTGGTTTAGTCCTGGTCTCGCCGTGGTCTAATCTTGGTTTTGTCAATCTTTAGTCCCTAGTTTAGTCCTTGGTCCTGGTCTTTGGTTTAGTGACCGGTTTAGTCCTGGTTTGGTCCTGGTTTAGTCCTGGTTCTGTCCCTGGTTTGGTCCTGGTCTAGTCCTGGTCTAATTTTGGTATTGTCAGTCTTTAGTCCCTGTTTTAGTCCCAGGTTTATTTCTGGTTTAGTCCTAGTATAGTCCTGGTTTGGTCTTGGTTTAGTCCTGGTAGGGTCCAGGTTTAGAACTTGTTTAGTTCTGATTTAGTCCTGGTCTAGTCCTGGTCTATCTCTGGTATAGTCAATGTTCAGTCCCTCTTTTAGTCCCTGATTTAGTTTTGGTTTAGTCCCTGGTTTAGTCCCTGGTTTAGTCCTGGTCTCGCCGTGGTCTAATCTTGGTTTTGTCAATCTTTAGTCCCTAGTTTAGTCCTTGGTCCTGGTCTTTGGTTTAGTGACCGGTTTAGTCCTGGTAGGGTCCTGGTATAGTCCCGGTATAGTCCTGGTTTAGTTCTGGTTTAGTTCTCCGTGAGGCCACATGGGAATAGAAAAGAAAGTACCACGATTTAATGTAGAAAATCACATTCTCTTGTCTAAAGAAAGTGAGTTTTTATGAACATCGTAGTATCAGAATCAGTATCGAGTCTTTTCCTTAGTATCGAGATCAAGTTTAAAATGTTCATATGGTGACAACACCGAGACCTGCTAGAACAATGCATGTCTGTGTCTGTACTTCTGTCTGTTCCAGTGAATCCAGAATGTGCTGACTTCCTTTCTCTCATAAGTTGTACATTAACTTTATTTTTCTTTTCTAAATACTCGTCGTTCATCAGGATTGTCTCTTTGTACGACACTTTTTATGTCTCCATTGTTTTCGTTTTGAATAGAGTTTAAGGACAAAAGCGTTTCTTAATTAAAAGATGCTCTGATATTTGAATTACGTCATTAACATTTGCTGTTGTAGCTGCACTTATTTATCTACAGATGTAGTGGCAGTAGTAGTAATATGTACTCTAGAAGTACTGGTAGTAGTAGTAGAACTGGTGGTAGTAGGAGTAGTAGAAGTAGTAGTAGCAGTAGTAGTTGCAGTAGCAGTTGCAGTAGTAGTTAGAGTAGTAGTTGCAGTATCCAATCCATTCATGTCTGTTTTTGCCTGTTTTTTTTTGCCTGTTTTTCTAGGTATTTTTGAGCTCTAAAACCACCTGTAATTGAATAAATGTAAAGTAGAGCTGTTTAATGTCACACTGTGGAACATTCCAGACAAAGCATTAAAATTTGATGGCTCTACCAGAAAAGTTACACAATGCACCTTTATAAATTTCTTCAAAACATGGTCCAACCTAAAATCCCGTTTCCTCCTCCCCTCCTCTGTCAGATGTTTGCACACAGAGCTGAGCTGACGCCTGCTCTCATTGGTAAAACGTGTGAAATATTCGGCGAGTTTTCCTGGTGAAGTGAGATCGGAGACGGGCAGATAAACGAGAGCTTTCCACACGAGGAAGTGCCGAGAAGAGACGTGTCAAAAGTGTGAGCGCTTTAGCATTAGCCGCAGGACTCAGAATAACACTAATTTAATTAATGGATTCACCAATATGAGCTGATTAGATAAACAAAGTGTGTCAGTAGCTGGTTTGAGAAAGTAAAGACAGTTAAAAGATGCACTAACTTTTTGTTTGGGGGTCCGCCACCTGCTTGTTTCTATGGATACGTCATTGCTCTGTCTGGAATGTTCCACAGTGTGACATTAAACAGCTCTACTTTACATTTATTCAATTACAGGTGGTTTTAGAGCTCAAAAATCCCTAGAAAAACAGACATTCTGACTGTGAGCGGGGTCGCCTCTCCACAGATCTGACCTGGAACTTGGTCTGGTTTGGGATCCATGATGATTGAAAGGTTTAAAGCCACACTGTGAAACATTCCAGACAAAGCAATAATAATAATTACCTTGGAGAAAAGCGTTTGGCGAACCCTCCACCAGAAAAGTTACACAATGAACCTTTTTTGTGCTTCCTCGTTCTTTGTGTGTTTTTTAACAGAGAAATTTGTAAAAAATTGAAATAACAGACAGTTGTGTGTTCCATGGCTGTATTTTTACTCAAATATTTTACTCTAATTATTTTATATCCCAGTTCAATACATTTATTTATTATTGTTTACAAAAGTGAAAAGTTAATTTGCGAACCATCCTTTTACTTAAGTTTATGGGTTTTGTTATGGATTTTAAACGTGAAATTTCTGTATTGACAAATATCGATTATCGTCTCAAAAAAAAAAAAAATCCATATCGACCCATTGATGCTAACTGTAGGCATTGCTCTGTCTGAAGCTCAAGGGAAAAAAACACAAAATGGATTTAAAAAGCGCATTTTCAGGAGCCTGTGATCAGTCCGAGCGTTCATGGTCGTGTTTAGGAGTTTGATTTTCGGCAAAAAAGTGAGAGCGACGAACTGAAAAACTGTTGGCTAATGCTAACGCTAATGCTAATGCTAGCTTGTGACTGTAATGTTATTTGAGAGGGACTTGTTTAACTCCACAAATCTTTTCTTTCTGGTCAAATTGTGCTCAGATTAAATTCTAACTTCACTAACAGAACTTCAGATTGATTAGTGCCTTCAGCTAGCGTCACACCCCCACACATTTCTATCACAGCTTTACAAATGTGGTAAAAATAGCGTAATTTGTTAATGGCTGGTTATAACTGGTTTCTCTCGTGATCAGACTGTGAACAGATGAAGCTTTTCTCCATGTCGTTATTTTCCATCTCCGACTCATTTGTCTAATTATCAGACTCGTGTTTGTGCCTGACGGATTTCTATAACGACTCTGAATCTTAACGATGTCATGTGTTTGCTAATTCCTGTTGTTAATGAAGCGCCATTAGCTCATAATTGGATCTATACATAGTTTAGGAACACGGGCCTTTCCTTAATTACAAATGCATTGGTTTTCTGTGAAGGAAACTAACAGCAGTGTTCTGAAGCTGGTAAAATTCCAGGAATATTTGGGGAAAAATTGGGGATCAGGAAGTAAAGAGGTTCATATGACACTTTCTGTGATTGGTGGTAGCAGGGATAGAAAGGAGGAGTAGGAGTAGTAGTAGTTCCTGTCGTCGTAGTAGTTGTTTTCGTCGTCGTAGTTCCTGTCGGTGTAGTAGTTGTTGTTGCTGTCGTCCTTCTTTGCTGTCGTCCTCCTTCGTTCCAGTCCTCCCTCCCATCAGTCCTCCTATCAGTCCTCCTATCAGTCCTCCCTCCAGTCCTCCCATCAGTCCTCCCTCCAGTCCTCCCTCCAGTCCTCCCTCCCTCCAGTCCTCCCTCACTCCTCCCTCACTCCCCCTCGTTCATTTGGCCTGAGCAGACGTGAATCAGATGAAATGAGACGGTAAAACCGCGGGGTTCCACCCTGGGGTCACTCATCAGGAACAATCACGGCTTTGATTTCACCATAAATTATCAATTAATTACCTGTTCTCCGCTCGTACCCGCGGAGCCTTCCTCTGTAGACCCAGTGAGGCTGAAACGGCGCTCAGATGAACGGGTTTTTAATGGAGTGAACGCACTGTCACTTAGTCAAGGCTAAAGCACTCCTGTTTACACCGAGGCTATTTTTAGGTTAGCGTAGCAACGTTAGCGCCATTTCAACTCAAAATGTGTCGGGAGTTTTTTCTGACGCTTTCAAAGTGACTCGTAAATAAAATACACACACATAAAGTTCAGTTTTGTTTGTTTTAATGGGAAAAAAGACCAAATGTTAAAGGTGTACTAAGTAATTTTTCTGATGGAGGGTTCGCCACCTGCTTGTTTCCATGGAGATGTTATTGCTTTGCCTGGAATGTTCCACAGCCTGGTATTAACAAGTGACACTGCCAGTCCAATTACACATTACACTGAACATTCTAAATCATCATATTTACTAATTCTAGTTCTGTCATTAAAGCCATAGTATGGAACTTTTTGCCCAAAAATAAAAGCATGTTTGTTTGGTTTTTTTTATGTTATGTTATTGCACTGGATAATATACACTAACTTGCATCCTTACTGTGAGCGAGCTTGCCTCTTCACAAACCTGACTCTTATTTGGTCTGGAGCAAACCGCCTTCTGCCTGTTTCCATGGAAATGTTGTTCCTTTGGCTTTAATATTCCACAGTATGGAATTAAACTTATCCATTCCCATGGTGACGGTTCTGAATTATGGTTTTAACTTTCCGTTTCCATTGAATCATTAAGTTCTTTACTCTTCCTGAAAGTTCCATACTGCCACTTTAAACCAATAAAGTCTGCTCCATCCATATTTCATCAAATTCCACGTATATCGTCGCGGTTACCATTTAAAATACATCTGAAATTCACAATACGATTGATCTTTTTTGAATAATTTTCCATAATTTCTGTAAAACCCACACAGAGAATGTTCTTGCTGTAGTTCCTCTCTGCCTCTGTGCTCTGAGCTCAGGCAGCCTCTAATTAACATGACTGGCTTGTTTATTACCCCGAGTTCGTTAGCTCCCTGTTTGCTAATTAGCGCTGGAGTAATTTAAATGCAGGCTGCAGACAGACAGTGTTTTAGCACCTCCACAGAACAGGAGCGTCACAGGTCTGAGCTCATTTCAATACAGACACAGCAGAGGTACACTCATGATATCCACAGGTTTACAGGGCCCTTTTAGTCATTAAAGGTGCACTGCGTAACTTTTCTGGTCCATTGTCTCCATGGAGATGTTTTTGTTCCATGGTATGACTTTAAACATATCCGTTTATTAGCTTTTATTCAGTACGGGTGTTTCTGTTGCTCAAAAATACAATAATTCCTTCTGTGAATAGGGCTGGCTCTCCGCAGATCTGAACTGTAATACTGTAATGTAGCGCAGTGCTGTAACCTGCTTTAAATCGATGCTGTGGAACATTCTAGACAAAGCAATAACATTTCCATGGAGACAAGCAGGTGGCAGACTCCAGGATCCTATATTACACAAAACGGACTCTTGTTGAGCTTTAAGTCGTGTTTTAATGTTGTTTCCTCCTCAAAAACATCTGGAGTTGTGTTTTGTTTCATTCACATGTTTGAGTAACCCTTTAAAACGCTCTGTTCCACCTTGTGATGTCATGAAGTGGTAGTTTTCAAGTGAACAGCTCCTTGTACGTTTAGTTCAGTGGAGATCGGCAATTCCGGGACTGAAATCATCCAAATGATTCTACACGAGTGAAGCTGTGTGGAGTGTAAAAACACAGTGAAGCACTTCCCGTATCACCACATGACATCACAAGGTGGAACAGGTTTTTTTTTAGTTTGAGAGAAGAACTCAGCATAAATATGCAGTTTTTTGTGTGTGAAACATGTGAGAATGAAACAAAACACAACTCCAGGTCTGTTTGTGACGAGGAAACAACATTAGAACAAACTGTAGATCAGAAAATAGAGTAATATGGAACTTTTAAACAATAAAACTCTAAACTTGTAGTACTTTTACTTCACTCTCAGACAGAATACTGCATCCTTCGTTTTCTGTAGTTCATCCCTCCACCATCTCTCCATTCACCCCTCCACCATCTCTCCATTCACCCCTCCACCATCTCTCCATTCACCCCTCCACTATCTCTCCATTCACCCCTCCACCATCTCTCCATTCACCCCTCCACTATCTCTCCATTTACCCCTCCACCATCTCTCCATTCACCCCTCCGCTATCTCTCCTTTAATCCTTATCTCTGCTCCACAAACAGAGACCAGCATGGACCTCCATCACAACACCGCATACCAAACTCCGACAACTGATGAATGAGTATTTTTTTTTTCTTTCTTTTCTTTTTTTAGTACAGTTTGAACTAAAGGCCTGATTTTCTTACATCACGTCATTTCTCTTGATTTGAATTTTCAGTGGGACACGTTTAGTGCTACAAAGTGGTGTTTTTGTTGTAGAGTTTTACTCAGGCATCGACGTCCTGGATGCACGTCCTGGGCGTCGGCATCAGAAGGTGAAAAACCTGAACTTTTGGCGTCGGACGCGCCGAGTCAATCAATCAGGGACGACTATTCTGTGACGCTGCAATGTTAATTATCCAGAAGAAGAAGAAGAAAGAGAAAGACCCGAGAGCCACAAACACCTGAACAAGAAATCTACGGCGTGTCGTGTACACACCGCAACCGCCGACCGCCTCCGCCGACGGGTTTATGTGATAAATACACTAAAGATACTCTCTCAGTAATAAATACACTAAAGATACTCTCAGTAATAAATACACTAAAGTCACTTTCTCTGTAATAAATACACTAAAGTCACTTTCTCTGTAATAAATACACTAAAGTCACTCTCTCGACCGGGAAAACGAGGCGTCGGTGGCGTCTGAACTCAAATTCAGAGGCGTCCAGCACGTTTTTTGACGCCGCGGTCATAACGCAGCTATCTCCATACAGAAAACCAGAAAAGTTACACAGTGCACCTTTTAAAGAAGTCTGTCTTTTCTAACCTTTTATGCCACTTGTTCGTGGCGAGCCTTCCCTTGACAATCTCTGACAGCTGAGTTTTTGTGTGAGTGACGCATTGACAGAGCGAGATGGTGATTTGTTATTCTCTGCGCTAACATTGATTAGCCATAAGCTAACCGGGGAGCCCGTTTGTCGGACCCGGAGAGACGGACTGTCAGCACACGTCCCATTTTGTGTCTCATCCATCAGAAACAAAATGAATTAGACATTTTCAATAATAACGGTCCGTATAGAGGCATCGCCAGAGGGACGGTTGATTTGTGGTCCCTGTGGATAAATAATGACAAAACGCTGTCACCTGCCCGTCCGTTCAAACTGAAACTAATATTCACCAGAGACACACCGGAGACATGTACGACATGTCAAATGTAAACAGTAATGTCAAGTATTTAGACTGTTTTGGAGCTGACACTGTGACAAATGTGAAAGTAAAGCACTGAAAAACAAAAAACTTAACTAATCTCTGTCTGTTGCTCTCGCTCCTGCACATCACATCAGGTTTGTGAAGTCGTAGCACAGTTTTGTCTCATGTTTTTGTATATTTATGGAGAATTGTCGTGTGGGCTAACAGTACCGACGATTTGAAAAGGTCCCAGGAGAGATCTCTAGATTACTCAAACATGCATGGATGACTCTAAACTCCTCAGGCAGGTTTTTGATTAGGGAACATGGTAGAAATCTGAAAGTAGTAATAATATTTGACTGAGGAATCTGGCTGTTTGCGTTGAAAGTATAATCTTTGAGTAAACAAAAAATACATGTACAAGATCGAAAAAAGGAGAGATGGAGAGAGAGATGGAGAGAGAGATGGAAAGAAAGATGGAAAGAGATGGAGAGAGAGCTATATAGAGCGCTAGAGAGTGATATAGAGATGGAGAGGGATAGAGAGATAGAGATAGATATAGATAGATATATAAAGAGAGAGATATAGAGATGGCGAGATAGAGATAGATGGATATAGATATAGAGAGATATAGAGATAGAGAGATATAAAGCGCTAGAGAGATAGAGATATAGAGAGATAAAGATATAGAGAGCTAGAGAGAGATAGAGAGGTAGAGGGATATAGAGAGTGACAGAGATATAGAGAGCTAGAGAGATGTGTATATATAGAGAGAGATGGAGATATATAGAGATAGATGGCTAGAGATAGATGGCTAGAGATAGATGGCTAGAGATAGATAGCTAGAGATAGATGGATAGGTACTCTATTGATCCCGAAGGAAATTCAAATTATACAAAAAACGCCAAACCAGACGTCGTTTAGCGTTCTGTGATGCTAACGCCGATGCAGATGTTAGCTTGTGGTCACCGCTGGCTAACTCGATTAGGTTTCACTAATGGGACCCAGGGCCGAGCCGTCTGCCACGCCAACAGTATTGATAAGATTAGCATGCTAATGGAGCCGCACAATGGGAAACTGCATTAGAGGGCTAGCGTAGACGTAGCTTGTTTAGAATGTCGGCCATCTTGGTTAAGTGCGCTCATTTGCACAAACTGTCTCCCTTTGCCCGGGTCACACACTTTTATTTCACAATTATACAAAACAGCCCAGAAAATCGGGTCAAATGCTGCATTAAAACGACTAGAGATGCAATTTAGTATTTTCCATTTTGCAAAGTCGTCCATTTGAAACTAGCGTCTTTACCGTTTCATTTATTCCACCAGAAAAGTATTGTGTAAAATATTGTGTAATTTTTATAATGTTGCTACGGTTATTGCTCAAGTTGGTGTTTTTTTTATTTCTTTCCCCGTTATGCAAAATTGTTCTAATGTCGTTTCTTTATCACAAATAGACCTGGAGTTGTGTTTTGTTTCAGTCACACGTGTTTAACGCACAAAAAACTCTGCAAATCTAAAGGTAAAAGGAGCTGTTCACTTAAACTACCACTTCATGACATCACAAGGTGTAACAGAGCGTTTTGAGCTTTGTAGATGTAGAGAGACTAATAATAAAGTGTTACTTAAACATGTGAATGAAACAAACACAACTCCAGGTGTGTTTTTAAGAGGAAACAACATTAGAACACGACTTAAACCTCACAAGAGTCAGTTTTGTCAAAGGCTCATTTGGCGTTCCATTTGCACACACAGCCTTTTCTCTCTCTCTGTTTCCTGGGTGCTCTAAATCTCTTGTTCTCTTTGTTAAACCGCTTCCTCTTTAAGTCCACACAGATAAGATAACGGCCCTGTTACAGCTCCTCTTCCTTTGGTGGCTTCACTTCACAAAAGGAAAAAAAAAAATCAGCATTTAAAACTTCGTCTCTGTACCTGATTCTGTTTTTTCTCTCTTAAAAATATGAAAAGTTGGTTCATTTTAAACAGTTTGCAGTGGTCCAAAGTTATTCCTCATTTACCTTATCCATTCAAAATGAAAAAATCAACTTTAAACTACTCAAATAATGGAATAAACGCTCTGAATTAATCATTTTAAGTATTAATTCTTTGCTTTTCTCTTATTGAATGGACTCGAATGAGGATTGGTGGGTCCCAACTTGAAAAAAACAAGTAAAAACTACTGAAATAATGGAATAAATGGCCTGAATTTGTCGTTTTATTTATAGCTCTGTAATTGTCTCTTATGTTTATTTCTTTTTGAATGGAAGGGGTCACAACTTAAAAAAAAATCGAGAAAAATCTACCCAAATCTCAGCTTATTGGACACATTTGAACTTGTGTTTTTACCGTGTATTCATGTTTGTGTAGTTGGTCTCTATGTCTGTTTATCTGTTTATCTATTTATCTATTTCTACTCCTCTGCTTTTCTCTCTCCTCTTTTTGAATGGACTGAAATCGGGGGTTTTAAAGTTCCCAAATGAAAAAAAAATCAAGTTAAAACTACTCAAATAATGGAATAAATAGTCTGAATTTGCCATTTTAACTGTAGTTCTGTTTTTCGCAGTATAATTAGCTGCTATTCATTTTTCTCCTCCTCTTTTCTCTTGAATGGACTGAAATAAATGGGAGAGGGGGAGATCCAAGGGGGGGTCACCAGAGTCTGAAATGGAAAAATCGACTTAAAACGATTCAAATATTGGAATAAATTGTGTGTGTTTGTCATTTTAGCTGTTTTTCCAGTGTAATTGGTTCCTATGTCTCTTTATCTATTTGTGCTCCTTCGCTTTTCTCTTTTTGAATGGACTCTCAAGGGTCTCGACTTAAAAAAACATATAAATAACAAAATAATTTAAATAAAAACTTGAAAATTTAAGATACAAGATACATTACAAGATAATTTTGTAAAAAAAAAAAAAAAAAAAAAAAGAAATATTAGATCCGTTTTTGTGTTTTTGTTTGTCCTCCAGTTTGTCCTGTTTGTGTAATTGGTCCCTATTTCTATTTCCGTCTTTCTCCTCCTCCGCTTTTCTCTCTCTCTTTCTGAATGGAGTGAAATGGAGGAGGGGTCCAGGGGGGGTCGTGAGGTCGCTTTGAAGTGCCACACCGGAGAGGGGGTCCGGAGCAGATGAAAGAGAAAAGGATCTGATGGTGGAAAACAGAGGAAAAAAGCATTATGGTCCCAGAGCCTCAGAACACGGATAATGATGCTGGAACGTAAACACACGAGGCTTGGGAATACTGGGAGAGGAGGAGGAGAGGAGAGGAGGAGTGAAGAGAGGAGGAGTAAAGAGAGGAGGAGTAAAGAGAGGAGGAGTAAAGAGAGGAGGAGTAAAGAGAGGAGGAGTAAAGAGAGGAGGAGTAAACACGCGAGGCTCGGGAATACTGGGAGAGGAGAGGAGAGGAGAGGAGGAGTGAACACAGGAGGAGTGAACACAGGAGGAGTGAACACAGGAGGAGTGAACACAGGAGGAGTGAACACAGGAGGAGTGAACACAGGAGGAGTGAACACGCGAGGCTCGGGAATACTGGGAGAGGAAGAGGAGAGAAGAGAAGAGAGGAGGAGTAAACACACGAGGCTCGGGAATACTGGGAGAGGAGGAGGATGAGAGGAGGAGGAGAGAAGAGAGGAGGAGTAAACACACGAGGCTCGGGAATACTGGGAGAGGAGGAGAAGAGAAGAGAGGAAGAGTAAACACACAAGGCTTGGGAATACTGGGAGAGGAGGAGGAGGATGAGAAGAGGAGGAGAGAAGAGAGGAGGAGTAAACACACGAGGCTCGAGAATACTGGGAGAGGGAGAGGAGGAGGAGAGGAGAGAAGAGAGGAGTAAACACACGAGGCTTGGGAATACTGGGAGAGGAGGAGGATGAGAGGAGGAGAGAAGAGAAGAGAGGAGGAGTAAACACACGAGGCTTGGGAATACTAGGAGAGGAGGAGGAGTAAACACATGAGGCTGGGGAATACTGGGAGAAGAGAGGAAGAGAAGCGAGGAGGAGAGAGGAGGAGAAGAGAAGAGAGGAGGAGTAAACACATGAGGCTGGGGAATACTGGGAGAAGAGAGGAAGAGAAGTGAGGAGGAGAGAGGAGGAGAAGAGAAGAGAGGAGGAGTAAACCAAGGAGGCAGGGGAATACTGGGAGACAGAGAGGAAAGGAGTGATGAGAGGAGAGGTGGAGGAAGAGGTGAGGGGAGAGGAGGAGTAAACACACAAGGCTGGGGAATACTGGAATTAAAGTCCAGGGAGAAGAGGAGAGAGAGAAGTGGATGGAGGGAGGAGGAGGAGTGCCTCATGTTTTGGAATTTTTTGTCGACTATTTTGTCCCATGTTTATGTTTCTGTTATGTCACAGACTGAGGAATACAGACGAGTAATAAAGAAGAGAAACGACAACGAGGAGGATGAGGAGAGAGAGAGGGGGCGTGAAGAGGAGGAGGAAGAGGGAGAGAGAGAGAGGAGGAGAGAAAGATAGAGAGAGAGGGGGTGAGGAGGAGGAGAGAACAAGGATACACAGAGAGAGAGAGGGGAAGAGGAGGATGAGAGAAGGATGATAGAGGGAGAGGAGGTGAAGAGGAGGTGGAGGAGAGAAGGATACAGAGAGGGAAAAGGAGATGAGAAGAACGATAGAGGCAGAGAAGAGGAGGACAGAAGAATTGAGAGAGGGAAGAGGAGGAGAGAAGGATGGAGAAAGAGGGAAGAGGAGAGCGAAAGAAAGGGAGAAGAGAAGTAGTAAAATATTGCAGCAGTAGCAGTAGCAGTAGTAGTAGTCCACGAAATTACAAGGTACTAATAAGTAATTTAATTGTAACATCTGATTTATAATTTGAACTTAATGTAATCGAAAAGACAAAAACATTAAATATGTGACAAAATCTTTTCGTATTTTCAAAGGACAGACCCAAAATGAGACAAATTAAATTCTGTCACTTTAGACTCGCCCACAGTGGGAAGAGGAAACACAACTTTTACTCAAGTAAGAGTACTGTTACTTCAAAACAAATATTACTCAAGTAGGAGTAAAAGTACAGGGTCTGAAAACTAAAAAGTTCAACCTTTAAAGGATCCTCATCGCAAACACCTGGAGTCGTGTTTTGTTTCATTCACACAAACCCTGCATATTTCTATAATCAAACAGAAAACGCTCTGTTCCACGTTGTGATGTCATGCGGTGACACAGAGCACCGAGTCGTTTGCGTTTCTCGCCCCCGTAGCGTCGGGAGACTCGTTTTCGGCCCTGGCGTCTGGTCTAAACTTTATTGTCCGTAAAAGTGGCTGTAAAAGTGAAGCGTTGGAGGCGTCACTTCGAAAATAGAAAAACAGGGACTCGCAAAACTCCTGAACACTTTCCCTTCGGCACCTCCCCCTGCCACGTCGAAACACAAATACACACAACTAAAACAACTAAGTGAGTGAGTAAATAAACAACAGATTACCAACGCACAACTGTCAACACACAAACTGTTGTTCTTCAGTACCGAGACCGAAGTGAGGACTTGGATCAGCCTTTTGAGCCACGTTAAAGCTCCTGTATGACACAAAATGGACTCTTGTGAGCTTTGTCGTATTTTAATGTTGTTTCCACCTCAAAATCTTAAAATAGTTTAGTTATTAAACTGCAAATGACAACAAAAGTGATTAGAGTGTGTTTTTGTATGTGTGATAATTCAAAAAAGGGTATAAAATGTGTAAAAATGTATTAAGTTGCTTGGACTTGGTTTAGTCATCACAGTAGTCAGAACTTCCAATAGTTGTGTTAATTTTAATGCATTAAACGTCCTAAATGACACAAAATGGATTTTTAAGTTGTGTTTTAATGTCGCTTCCTCCTCTACAACGCTCTGTTCCACCTTGTGATGTCATGAAGTGGTAGTTTTCAAGTTGAACAGCTCCTTTTTTCACCTTTAGTTCAGTCGAGATCGGCAGTTCCAGGGCTGAAATGATGAGCTAAACAGCCTAAATGTGCAGGGTTTGTGCGTTAAACACGTGTGAATGAAACAAAACACAACTCCAGGTCTGTTTGTGATGAGGAAACATTAGAACAGAAATCAGAAAATGGATTAATACGGAACTTTTAAGTCTGAGTTCTCGGTTGGTGTTTTGCGTTGGTCGGGTGAACTCAGGTCTAATGGAAACAGTGAAAACGAGGGATATTAAAGCTCATTTTGTGTCGTTTTGTGTAAATAAATGGGGGTCATTATCGTTATTATACAGGGTTATTATGGAACGGGCTTGTTTAATAAATGGAGCGATTAGCAAACTGGTGGTCCTCCTTTCACTTTGACCTTGTTTACTTCATTCATTTGAGTATTTTTGACATATTTTTGAAAAGAACGGCTTCATTTTACAGTATTGATACTTAGCTAATGTCATCAACATTATCTGGGGGTGTGATGCTAACTGAAGGCTCTGTTCTGTCTGGATCTGTTAGACTTTAAAGAAAAACTGTTTTAGCTGGAACTACAACAGTCGTGCTGATTTGTTCTGTTAAACAAGTCCCTCTCACATTAAATCAGTCACAAGCTAGCGTTAGCATTAGCGTTAGCGTTAGCCAACAGTTTTTCAGTTTTTTTCACCTTTTTGTTGAAAATCAAACTCCTGAACAGGACCATGAACGCTCCGACTGATCACAGACTCCTGGAAATGTGCTCTTTAAATCAATTTTGTGTTTTTTGAGTTTTCAGACAATCTTAGAACTTTTTTTTTTTTTTTTGCATTTGTTTACGTAAAGTGTGCACTGTGCATTCCACCATTGAGATACATGTAGAACACCCCCAGCATTATGTCACTGCAAAATATCTATATTATTAGTAGTAGTAGTAGATGTTGTAGTTGTAATTGTAGTAGTGGTAGTAGTTGTTGTTGAAGTTGTAGTAGTTGCATATAATTATAGTTATATTGTCTTATAATCAGGAAGTGTGTGTTAGCATGCTAGTTGTTCACTTTACCTCTTACAATCTCATCATGGTGAATAATTAGGACGCTCTGAATGCAGAAGGTAAATGAGGAAGAACTTTGGACCACTGCAGATCTTTTTAAGACAGTAAAAATCAGGTACAGACACTTTTGAATTGGTTTAAAAAACATAAATGTTTGGTGTACAAATATATTTTGGAATTCATAAAAACTACTGAGCAATTTTCTTCATTTCTGTCAAAATATGACCGTAATGTGTCGACACAGTAAGACAAATTTAATTCAAAACCATTTCAGTCTTTACAACAGTAATAATAGCAGAATATCAGTGATTTCCTTTACAGTTCCCATTTTCTTTTTACACTTCCATAAATAAAGCTTGGTGTATTGCAGTATCTGTCAGTGCTGCTTGGCTAGTAGAAAAATTACACACTGTGGCTTTAAATATTGAAACATTTATTCTCCTGGATGATGTTTTATTCAATAGAACTGATTTGTTTCTTTATATTGTGCTATACTGGATGCCCTCCCCCTCTCCTCTGTATTAAATAACATTATACTGTATTATTATGACTGTGACCTCTCTGTGACCTCTCTGTGACCTCTCCGTGACCTCTCCATGACCTCTCCGTGACCTCTCTGTTCTTATGTGTTTTTATTAATGTCCATGAAACACATTTAGTTTGAATCCAGCTCCAAACCACACAGACATTTCATATTAAATACAAGTGAGTCGTCTAAACTGTCATAGGCACTTTAAAGGTGCACTGCGTAACATTTCTAGTGGACTGTCCGCCACCTGCTTGTTTCCGTGGAGATGCTATTGCTTTGTCGAGAATGTTCCACAGTATAGATCTGTCATGAGGGAAACAGACACTACACTACATTACAGAACAGAAACACCTGTAATGAATAAATATTAGATGGAGACGTTTAATGTCAGACTATGGAACATTCTCGACAAAGCCATAACGTCTCCATGGAGACGAGCAGGCGGCGGCCCCTTGGTTGTAGACGAGTTTATTTCCTGGAACACTTCTCCACATTCCTGACATATTTAATAGTGAGAGTGGCTCCTCCCCGTGTGCGCCGGGGCCACCCATGTTCATGATGTACCCACACTGTAATTACACACACTGAACTACAACCGAGTGTACGCACAACAGCACACAACTGTACACACACTGAAACTCCACAACAGCACACAACTGTACACACACTGAAACACCACAACCGACTGAAACACCACCACCGACTGTACGCACAACAGCACACAACTGTACACACACTGAAACTCCACAACAGCACACAACTGTGCACACACTGAAACACCACAACAGCACACAACTGTACACACACTGAAACTCCACAACAGCACACAACTGTACACACACTGAAACACCACAACCGACTGAAACACCACCACCGACTGTACGCACACCAGCACACAACTGTACACACACTGAAACTCCACAACTGACTGTACGCACAACAGCACACAACTGTACACACACTGAAACTCCACAAACGACTGTACGCACAACAGCACACAACTGTACACACACTGAAACTCCACAACTGACTGTACGCACACCAGCACACAACTGTACACACACTGAAACACCACAACCGACTGAAACACCACCACCGACTGTACGCACACCAGCACACAACTGTACACACACTGAAACTCCACAACTGACTGTACGCACAACAGCACACAACTGTACACACACTGAAACTCCACAAACGACTGTACGCACAACAGCACACAACTGTACACACACTGAAACTCCACAACTGACTGTACGCACACCAGCACACAACTGTACACACACTGAAACTCCACAAACGACTGTACGCACAACAGCACACAACTGTACACACACTGAAACTCCACAACAGCACACAACTGTACACACACTGAAACTCCACAACAGCACACAACTGTACACACACTGAAACTCCACAACAGCACACAACTGTACACACACTGAAACTCCACAACCGACTGTACGCACAACAGCACACAACTGTACACACACTGAAACTCCACAAACGACTGTACGCACAACAGCACACAACTGTACACACACTGAAACTCCACAACCGACTGTACGCACAACAGCACACAACTGTGCACAACAGCACACAACTGTACACACACTGAAACTCCACAACAGCACACAACTGTACACACACTGAAACACCACAACAGCACACAACTGTACACACACTGAAACACCACAACCGACTGAAACACCACCACCGACTGTACGCACACCAGCACACAACTATACACACACTGAAACTCCACAACAGCACACAACTGTACACACACTGAAACTCCACAACCGACTGTACGCACAACAGCACACAACTGTACACACACTGAAACTCCACAACCGACTGTACGCACAACAGCACACAACTGTACACACACTGAAACTCCACAACCGACTGTACGCACAACAGCACACAACTGTACACACACTGAAACTCCACAACCGACTGTACGCACAACAGCACACAACTGTACACACACTGAAACTCCACAACCGACTGTACGCACAACAGCACACAACTGTACACACACTGAAACTCCACAACTGACTGTACGCACACCAGCACACAACTGTACACACACTGAAACACCACAACCGACTGAAACACCACCACCGACTGTACGCACACCAGCACACAACTATACACACACTGAAACTCCACAACAGCACACAACTGTACACACACTGAAACTCCACAACAGCACACAACTGTACACACACTGAAACTCCACAACTGACTGTACGCACAACAGCACACAACTGTACACACACTGAAACTCCACAACCGACTGTACGCACAACAGCACACAACTGTACACACACTGAAACTCCACAACCGACTGTACGCACAACAGCACACAACTGTACACACACTGAAACTCCACAACCGACTGTACGCACAACAGCACACAACTGTACACACACTGAAACTCCACAACCGACTGTACGCACAACAGCACACAACTGTACACCCTGTAAACACATACTTCCCAATGTGCATTTATTTGTCTCAGTATTTAGATCAGATGCCCTCCCTAACATATCCCATAATTCCAGGCCATATAGTACTGAAGTCTTGAGGCTAGATTTTTGCATCAGATGCCCTCCCTGACATAAACACCACATTAGCCGGTCTATTTGTAAATACACACTCCCTAGCGCGCATGTTTTAGCTTAGTCCATTTATTTTAGTTTCAGTACTGATAACTTTTACATTTTTCTTTCACATTTTACACCAGATGCCCTCCCTAACACAAACACAACATTATTCCAGACATATTATCCATAAATTGCAGTCTTCCTGTAAATACATAGTCCCGAGCTTGCATGTTTTGGCTTCGTCCAGGTGTTTGTTTCTAATCCATCTCTTTCCTCGTGCGCAGGTGCAGAGACGGTATACAGTACAGTGTATAGAGGCCCATATGAGAACTGCATTGTCCCAAATAAAGACTTCTGCTTCATATACGCTCCATTAGATCAGGCTGAAGCGGGCAAAAGGCAGCAGGCGTGTTCACGGGGGCATTTTTAGCTCCACACCGTGTCATTAGAGGCCAGCACGGTCTCTAGTTATGCCCAAGATTGTGGCCTGCTGCTGGGATAGGCGGGGTACATTCTCCCCTTTATTGAGGTGGAGGTTTTTCAGTTGAAATAGAGGCTGGGAGAGTGAGTGAACGGGAAAAATACATGAAAAATTACAACTTTTTCTTAAAAATGTTACACAACTGGGCCAAAATATGTTTAAAGCGCCTGTAACTAAGTAAAATTCCAATGTTTTTGAGCTTGCCCCAATAAAAGCAGCTCTTGAAGTCAAGTCAAGTCCACTGTTGTACTGTCTGCATCGAATTAGAACGCCTTTTACTGTCCGGGAATCAGGAACTGCACTGTTAAAATGCTAGTTGTTTGCTTTTCTGTGACTGCAAAGCTCTGGTCTCTGAAAGTTGTGAAAAGCCCTCATAAACTAAAATAATCGCGGTGAATAATTAGGACGCTTTTATGCCGTACTGTGGAATATTACAGCCAAAAGAACAAACATTTCTATGGAAAGCAGCAGGAGGAGACCCAAGTAAGAGTTGGGTTTGTGGAGATGCAAGCCCGCTCACAGTAAGGACGCTTGTTTTTCTATGTTTTTCAGCAAAAAAAGCTTTAATTTTAGTTTATATGGCATGAAAAGTGACATAATGTGGCTTTAAAATGTATTCTTGTCCTCAAACATGAAGTCAACTGTCATTTTCTCTTGTTTTTTTTGTATAGAAGCCCATTGTTTACGATTTACAGCACACTTGTGATGAACTAAAACTCTACAGCCCCATAATAAGTGAGTGTGAATGCAAGTCTGTGTTTGCATTATCTGTCTACTGTTTAAATAATGCCCCGCCTCAGGCCCAAAGCAGCTTAAAGTTACAATTTAAAGGTTCTTTATTACGCAAAACTGACTCTTTTTAGCTTTAAGTCTTGTTCTAATGTTGTTTCCTCTTCAAAAACAGACCTGGAGTTGTGTTTTTGTTTCATTCACATGTTTGAGGAACTCTTTGTTATTCGTCTGTCTACATCTCCAAAGCTCAAAACGCTCTGTTCCACCTTGTGATGTCATGAAGTTGGTAGTTTTTAAGTGAACAGCTCCTTTTAGCTTTTCTTTAGTAGAGATCGTCAACTCCAGGGCTGAAAAGATCCAAATGATTCTAGAAAATGAAGGTGTGTGGAGTTTAAAACCAACAAAAAGAGCACTTCCTGTATCATACATGACATCACAAGGTGGAACGAAGTGTTTTTCTATTTTGAGAGGAGAACTCGGGCTAAATCTGCAGGGTTTGTGTGTTAAACGCGTGTGAATGAAACAAAACACAACTCCAGGTGTTTGTGACGAAGAAACGACATTAAAACATAAATCAGAAAAAGTGTAATATGGGACCTTTAAAATGCCCCGTCTCAGGCCCAAAGCAGCTTCAAATTACGTTTTAAAAATGCTTCGCAGATAATTTATTGAGTTTTCCACCTCTTCTCGTTCAGTCGTGGAGCTGCAGTTTGTCCCAACAGCTCTGGTCCTGAGGGGAAGATCTCAATAAAGATCAGTGAGTCACAGGGACTAACGAAAATCACTCTGTTCATGACTTTGATATTTAAAACTGCATTGTGTAACTTTTCTGGTGGAGGGTCTA
Organism: Taenioides sp. WSHXM2023; assembly: GCA_029959045.1. NCBI lineage: Eukaryota > Metazoa > Chordata > Actinopteri > Gobiiformes > Gobiidae > Taenioides > Taenioides sp. WSHXM2023. Next base: position 8,901,826 of record CM057107.1, on the reverse strand, counting down.
TTAAATGCTTTTCCGATAGTAAACCTTCCTGTCTTCATGGAGACCAAACCAGACCAAGTTATAGGACAGATCTGTGGAGAGGCGACCCCACTCACAGTCAGAATGTCTGTTTTTCTAGGTATTTTTGAGCTCTAAAACCACCTGTAATTGAATAAATGTAAAGTAGAGCTGTTTGTCACACTGTGGAACATTCCAGGCAGAGCAGTGACGTATCCATAGAAACAAGCAGGTGACGGACCCCTAACTGAAAAGTTTTCAGTGGTTCAAAGTTCTTCCTCGCTTTCCTTATGTATTCAGAGCGTTTTATAAGAGCTTTTCACAGCTTTCAGAGTCCAGAGCCGAGTTTTGCTGTCAACCGTCAAGAACTAGCATGCTAACAGTGCACTTCCTGACTATCGGACAGCTTTAGAGCTGCTTATACAATACACATGTACGGGGGTTTTACAGAATGGGATTTTAATGATTTTTTTTTTTTTTTTTTTTTTAAACACCAGATTTTGTGCATTATTTAAAGTTTTGTTCTTTAAATCTCGAGTTGTACTTTTAGGCAAATTTTCTCTTATTTAGTCAAATCTAGTTTGTACTTCCACTTTGGTAATTTTATTTTTAAATAGTAGAAGTACTTGTAGTTGCAGTAGTGTGTTTTTTTATTTGATTTTCTTCAGTTAATGTACAGTCTAATGATTATTCTTCCAAAAGTAGTTGTAAATAGGGAGTTGATTGACAGGTGCTTCAGGATCTTTTCCCTGTGGATGGATGGAGGGATGGAGTGATGATGGAGGGATGGAGGGAGGTGGAGGACATTTCTCTCCTCACAGCTCTATCAGGATCTGTACCGTGACCGTGGGATTATCTGTGTCTGTTTATCTGCTCTGATCAGTCTGAGGGGGTGGGCTACCCGCTCGCCCACTCACCCGCCGCCAGTGAACGAACGCCACAGCACCGACTCTCTCTGCTCACTCTCTCCTGCTCTCTCCCGCTCTTCCTCTATCTCTCCATCTCTCTTCTCTCCCCCTCCTTCTCTTTCCCCTCCCTCTCTCCTGTTCTCCCTCCTCTCTCTCTCTCTCTCCCTCTCCCCCTCACTTTCCCGCTCTCCTCCCCTTCGCTCTCTCCCTCTATTCCTCCACCCCCCCTCCTGCCCTTCCCTCCCTCTCTCCCTCCATCACTCTCTCCTCTCTGTCCCTCTGTCTCCTGCTTTCCCCACCCCCCCCGTTTCCCACTCTACCCCCTCTCTCCCTCTCTTTCCCCCCTCTCTTCTCTCTCTCCCCTGCTCTCTTCTCCCCCTCTCCCTCTGTCTTCTCCCTATCTCTTCCTCTCTTTTTCCTATCTCTTCTTCCTATCTCTCCCTCTCTTCTCCCTATCACTCCCTCTCTCTTCTCCCCCTCTCCTCTCTTCTCCCCCTCTCCTCTCTCTCCCCCTCTCTTCTGCCCTCTCTCCTCTCTCCCCCTTCTCCCCCTTCTCCCTCTCTCTTCTCCTTCTCTCTGCTCTCTCTTCTCTCCCTCTCTCCTCTTCCTCCCCTCTCTTTTCTTCCTCTCTTCTCTCCTCCTCTCTCTTCTCTCCCTCTCCCCCCCCCTCTCTCCCTCTCCCTCTCTCCAGATCACTTCTGCACATTGGACTTTTCATCTCTTTTAACCCTGTTCTATCCGTTTCCTTCACCATTTTCTCACCTGTATTCATGTTTGGAGTGATTTCTGAATATTTGAATCGTCTTTAATCACATATTTTACCTCCTGTTTTCACCTCCACCGGTCCACGCCCACTGTGACCTACTCTACTGTAATTTAATTTTCTTAATCGTAGGACTCCGCAGCGTCTTGTAGTAATTTATGTACGAAATGACTCCAGTGTGACGAGTGTGATGTGCAGTTATCCATCAGAGGGACCTACAGCGAACCGGCGCTTTGTTGTGACGATTTTGTGATTAAAAAATGCAAATTATAACGTCAAAATCCGCGGGGGCCGTAGATTATAATTACAGAACACAAGCCCGATATCTCCTCTTTACAAACTGACTTCTGTGTCTGCTGCTGAAATGATCCAAAAGACTCGGATCTCATAAAAGAGCCGAGAGCCCCGTCCCTCCCCGCTGTATTCTCCTCTCGGGCTGCGGAGAGGGGGTGGAGCCGCGGAGCCGTGACTGTAACGCGATATCTCGGAGCCCCCTAAAAGCCGCCTCCCCTCGCGCCTCTCTCCGCACACTCACGCAGACTGACGCTGGAGCAAGACGCACGCGGCTCCCGACACTCCACGGCACGGGCAAAACGCACGCGGCATGAACACACAACCGCTGCGGATCTATTCGTGATTTATTCCCAAATGGAGACGAGATTTTGACGTTTTCTGGACAAGTTTGCGCGCCTGGCTGTTTTTACGCCGGACCTCGTGTGCGTAAAAAAGGCAGCGGAGTTAACGGAGCGCTCACGGATTCGGACTTAACTCCAACTTGTGATCTGGAAGTTTAATCTCATGACTTTTGGAAAAACATCAAATTAGCTCAGCTCTTTTTGAAGGCGGGCAAACATCTGCTGCGCTTCAGTGACTTGGCGTTCAGATATTTAATTCCCAATGATCGCGTCTTGGATTATCGCTGAAGCGGCGTAGTTTTGGCCCCAGCACGGGGAGTGGAATTTTAATTTTATTTTCAGTTTTCTGTGGGAATTTTGTGTTCGTGAAAAAAAAAAAAAGAAGAAAAATCGCTTGGGAACTGTTAAAGTTTTTCGCAAACATGGATTGTGTTTGGTCATTTCTTGGATTTTTGCTATTACATCTCGCGTTAAGAATCAGCGGTCAAGACGGTGAGTTTACGTTTCACGCTTCTCCTGAGCTTCTTGTGATCTTCTTGTGATCTTACGCGTGGGTTTAAGTTGCCAAAACGAAAACAGATCGTTCAAATCAATGGACTCCGCGCTCGCTGACCATTGTACACTTTAAATTGATACGTCCGTTTTACGCGCACTAAGCATCGCTGTCAGCTCGTGTACGTCTCATTCGCGGGAACCATATGGGGACGAGCGCGTGCCAACTTAACCAGGGATCCTTTATTTTGCCAAAACGACACCAGTTTGCACCATATGCCAGATGATGAGGACGTTCTGTGGCTACAATTACAACCGCTCGTGTTCCGCGTCACTGACCTGTAAATGTCGCGTTTTCAAACATCGCTTCCAATTGTTGTTTCCATTTCGTTTTAATTATTCAGAACGGACAATTTGGCACCACAGACGGGATCAGCCGAGCGCGAGACTCGAGGGTGGGCTGTAGCACGCGCTTTCCCGTATCCACAGTCTCCCCTAAAGCCGTGCGTAAAACCTGTACTTAAACATTGCGCGTTTACGATCCAAATCATGCCTGTTATTATGATCACGTTCACCAGCGCGCGCGGGTGTCTCCCTCTCTCCACGCGCTGTTACGATCCCCTCCTCGTGCTCCCCGTGTGTGCGCGCGCGTGGGGAGGGAGCAGGAGACGGAGGAGGGCACGGGGCACGGGGGTCCTGACATGCCGCCGCTCTGGCTGGAAGCTGCCGCCGCTCTGAGCGATCAAACCGCAATAAGACGCAGATTACGGCGCTGTACGAGGCTCGGGCGCGCTGTTCGAGGCGCAACCGGGGCGTTTTTGCGGTTCATTTTGGCGTTTGCGCAATTAAACGTGTAACAATGACACAAATCAGCTCTTATTATTCCACCACTGTTGTGCGTTACGGGTTTATCTTTGGAAATAAATGTGCTGAAGTGGTTTCCTTTTATTTACTTGGACAATTTTTACGCATTTGGCAACATATTGAAATTAGGGATGTCCGGATTTTTAGGTTAATTTAAAATGATTTGCAATATAGACTAAAGGAACAAATTAAGAACTAAAAAAAACAACAATTGACAATTTTAGTAGCGACATTGCGTTTTGAGTGAGATTGTCATTTCTATTAAAACTATCCAATCTAAAAATAAAAGTGCTTTGTTTTCTGGCCGTTTATGTCACGTTAACTTGACTTTTACCATTCAGAAAGTTTGATTTAACAAAACTGTTCACGAAAATGAAAGAAAATTAACCTTAAATCGTAAATACCATTAAACCGTGGTGTTTTCTTTACCTCACAATAATCATGAGGCTTAAATCTGACGCCGTTAACCCACATCCCTGATTGAAACGCGCTTTCCGGTTTATTTATAGCACGTTAAAATTCTCCGGTATTTTAGAAGCACGGGCGTGTTTTGGCAGCGTTTTATTCTAAGTGTTTGTGGGAAATGCAGTGACGAGACGCGGATGGTGGTCCCGGTTACTCAGCCCCGGTTACGCAGCCCGCAGGCACGTCGCTTATCAGTTCTGTTTTGTGTTTTCTGTCTGTTTACGCAGTACGTGCTCAGCCAAGTCTTCGTGACGACGTCAATCAGGCCAAATTAAACCTAACATACCACACGTTTCCAGAAATACTTTTACATTTATGTTTTGATGGCGTGTTTGACAGTTTTCTCTTACCCAAGAACAAGTTGTCAGTGTTTGCGTACGGTTAAAGTAAAAGTACTGCACTTGTATCTTAAAATACATTTCGTAGTGTGTACTTTTGACTTTTACTTCACTACATTTGAGAGCACGTATCTGTACTCACGGGACTGAAAAGTGAAAGTATTTTTTAGTTTGAAACCTCCTGAAAAGACTTGAACATTTTGTTTATTTATAACATTTGTAATTTGAGCAAATACACAAATCAAAACAGCGGAAAAAATGTTGATTTCATTGTTTCTGTTGAACAAAATTCAGCACAAATATGCCCGAAATACTTTTACTTTATACTCTCAAGTACATTTACAATCAGGTAGAGTTTTTAATGTGATACTTTAACTTTTGAGTATTTTTTTGCTCGTGTATTTGTACTTTTACTTTTACAAAACTGAGTACTCGTTATGTTATAGTTATGGTGTTATAACTTACCCACTTATTGCAGCTGGACGACTTTTGAATAGATTTAGGATGAGGGGAGTGTAGAAATATTGAAATCGTATCGTTTAATTCCGATATCGTGGGCTGCTGTATCAATATATCGGCAAGAATGTTGTTTTGGTGTATTTTACTAAATGATTTTGTGAAGGAGCTACAGTTGTGTTGCTTGTTTGGAGAAAAGAACTTGTTTATGGAATACATTTTCACCGTTTTGAGTAAAATGGGCTTTTTCATATGAACTTGTGGTTTAATAAAGACTTTCAGTATCACAGCCACGACTTCGCCCTTTTTTACTGAACCGTATGGAATCGTTTTGAAATATATCGTATCAAATCGTACAGAATCTTGCAACTCCAGGTCTGTTTTTGTACTTCACACTGCACGTGTGTCACTGGCCTTCGCTGCATTCTTGTTTCTCATGTTCCACTTGTAGATTTTATGACGGACCTCGTTTTTCCTCTGCTCGTTGCCAGGTGCTTTTTGGTTTTTTTGCCTGATTTAGTCCTGGTTCAGTGCTGGTTTAGTCTCTGGTTTAGTCCCTGGTTTAGTCCTGGTTTAGTCCTAGTTGAGTCCCTGGTTTAGTCACTGGTTTAGTCACTGGTTTAGTCCCTGGTTTAGTCCCTATTTTAGGCCTGTTTTAGTCCCTGGTTTAGTCCTGGTTTAGTCCTAGTTTAGTCCTAGTTGAGTCCCTGGTTTAGTGCTGGTTTAGACCCTGGTTTAGTCCCTGGTTTAGTGCTGGTTTAGTCCTGGTTTAGTCCCTGTTTTAGGCCTGTTTTAGTCCCTGGTTTAGTCCTGGTTTAGTCCTGGTTTAGTCCTGCTTTAGTCCCTGCTTTAGTCCCTGTTTAGTCCCTGTTTAGTCCTGCTTTAGTCCCTGCTTTAGTCCCTGTTTAGTCCCTGTTTAGTCCTGCTTTAGTCCCTGCTTTAGTCCCTGCTTTAGTCCCTGCTTTAGTCCTGGTTCAGTCCTGGTTCAGTCCTGGTTCAGTCCTGGTTTAGTCCTGGTTCAGTCCCGGTTCAGTCCCGGTTTAGTCCCGGTTTAGTCCCGGTTTAGTCCCGGTTTAGTCCCGGTTCAGTCCCGGTTTAGTCCTGGTTTAGTCCTGGTTTAGTCCCAGTTCAGTCCTGGTTCAGTCCTGGTTTATTTTATGACCTCGTTTGTCTTTGCTCATTTCCAGGTGTTCTTTTTTAAGCACAGATGAGCTCCGTTTGAATTTTTGAAAAGCGATGACTCCGTTTTTTTCCTTTTCTCGAATCCTGGACTCGGATCTGAAGTTTCCGTGTTTTTCTGTGACTTCATCCTGGAAATGTTTGGAGAAAGTGTCCGTCTGCACCTGATTATTCTGATGTTTGAAAGACGTTTGTTGCTTCTGTCACGCCTGGTTTAAAGCTGCACTGTGTTACTTTTCGGTTAGGGGGTCCATCACCTGCTTGTTTCCATGGATACGCAATTTCTCTGCCTGGAATGTTCCACAGTGTGACATTAAACAGCTCTACTTTACATTTATTCAATTACAGGTGGTTTTAGAGCTCAAAAACACCTAGAAAAACAGGCATTCTGACTGTGAGCAGGGTCGCCTCTCCACAGATCTGACCTGGAACTTGGTCTGGTTTGGTCTCCAGGAAGATAGAAAGGTTTAATGCCACACTGTGAAACATTCCAAAGCAATAATAAATTATATGTTTATATTTTTCTTTTTGGTTGTATTTATTGCAAACTTTAGAAAAACAATCCGAGCTAAAAGGAGAGCAGGCTTGCATCTCCACAAACCTGACTCCTGTTTGACCTTGTCCTGCTCGTTTCCATGGAAATAATGTTCCTGTAGCTGTAATATTCCACAGTATGGCATAAATAAAACACATCTACTGTATATCTCCATGGAGAATGTTCTGAAGTGTGAATTTATCTTTCTGTTTCCATGGAATCAAGCAGCTGACGTGCGATCTCCAGAAAGTTCCACACTGGAGCTTTAAATACACAAAGAACAGTATAAAAATTACAACTTTTATTCTGTTATTACATAAATTCTGAATCCATTTATTGCCAGAATTTTAAGTCTGTTTCAATAGGGAAATAATAATAGAATAATAATAATGATTGAACTGAACTGGCTTCAATTCTCTCCTTCTCTCTATCCTCTCATCCCTCCTTTCCTCTCCTTTCCCTCCTCTCATCTCTCCCTCTCTCCTCTCCTCTCCTTCTTTCCCTCCTCTCATCACTCCCTCTCTCCTCTCGTTCTCTCCCTCCTCTCACTCCCTCTCCTCTCCTTCTTTCCCTCCTCTCATCTCTCCCTCTCTCCTCTCCTCTCCTCTCCTTCTTTCCCTCCTCTCATCACTCCCTCTCTCCTCTCGTTCTCTCCCTCCTCTCACTCCCTCTCCTCTCCTTCTTTCCCTCCTCTCATCTCTCCCTCCTCTCACTCCCTCTCCTCTCCTTCTTTCCCTCCTCTCATCTCTCCCTCTCTCCTCTCGTTCTCTCCCTCCTCTCACTCCCTCTCTCCTCTCCTTCTTTCCCTCTCATCTCTCCCTCTCTCCTCTCCTCTTCTCTCTTTGGCACATGTGCAAAGTGGTTCTCGTCCAAAACATACGGCGCAGGTTTTTGGATGAGAGTGAAAGAGAGAGGGAGGGAGGGAGGGAGGGAGAGATAGAGGGAAGAGGTGGAAGGAGAGAAGAGAGAGAGTAAATGGAGGGAATGTGGGGGAAGGGAAGAAAGGAGACAAGAAAAGATGGAGAGAGAGGAGGGGGAGAGAAGAACAGAAAGAAAGGAAAAAGGGCAGAAGAGAGACAGGAGATGATAAGAAGGGAGAGAGAGAAGCGATAGAGAGGTGTGGAGAAAGAGAGAGGAGGAGGAAAAGAGAGAAAGAGGGGAAAAAGAAGGGATGAAGAGAGTGAACATCTGTATCACATCAGGAGTTTGCAGTAGTGGGTTTGGTCGGAGTAAAAATTCACCATAAAAAACTCAACGGTTTTGGATTTAGGGCATCTGGTGTAATAAAAGATACAGAGATCATGATTCTGTGGGGCTGTCACCACTTCAGTCACTCTAGATCTGTTTAGTCCTGGTTTAGTCCTGGTTTGGTCCTGGTTTGGTCCTGGTTTGGTCCTGGTTTAGTTCTGGTTTCGCTCTGTTCCCCCCTGAGGCCGTCGGGGCATGTGGTGTAATAAAAGAAAATGTGATGACCATGTTTGACTGTCAACACTTAAGTCTGAACTACTTCCAGACCTGGTTTAGTCCTGGTTTAGTCTTGGTTTAGTCCTGGTTTAGTCCCTGGTTTAGTCCCTGGTTTAGTCCTGGGTCAGTCTTGGTCATAGAGAGTTAATTTTATAGTTAATTTTATAGTTAATTTTAAACAAGTCATTTTTGTTTAATTTAAGTTTTGGTTTAGTTTATAGTCCTGGTCTAGTCCTGGTCTAGTCCTGGTCTAGTCCTGGTCCAGTCCTGGTCCAGTCCTGGTCCAGTCCTGGTCTAGTCCTGGTCTAGTCCTGGATCAGACCTTTAGTTCTAGTTCTGACCTGTCTGGGAAATTGAGTCATGTTTCAGTCCTTGATTCATCATTTCATTGTTTAGACCTGCTTTTAATAGTCCTGGTTTAGTTCTGGTTTAGACCTGGTTTAGACCTGGTTTAGACCTGGTTTAGATCTGGTTTAGGCCTTGGTTTGAATGCACAATAATTTTATATTTGAACTCTTAATTTTTTAATATACTCACTATTGCTATTACTATTGCAATTACTGCTACTGCTACTGCTACTGCTACTACTACTACTACTACTACTACTACTACTGCTACTACTGCTACTACTGCTACTGCTGCTACTACTGCTGCTACTACTGCTACTACTGCTGCTACTACTACTACTACTACTACTCCTACTCCCAGTACTTGTTTAACCTACAGTATTTCCAGTTGAGTGCTTGATAAATAGTTTTTGTTTCTCAAATCTGCTTTGAAATGTTCTTTTCCATTTGTTTCTCATTCACTTTTTGTTCATAATGAAAAGTTCTGAGACGATAAAACTTCAGAGTTCTGATCCGTTTGTTTACAATTTGATTTTTAGACACGTTTAAGACTTTTTTTTTTTTTTACACTTTTGGTATTTTTATTTACAGAGAATTGTTTTTGGCAAAAACCCTTTAGTGATCCTGAGTTCTGTCTTCTTTTTGGTCCTGTTTCAGTCCTGGTCCAGCCCAAGTTTAGGACTAAAGCCCTGATTTAGTCCTGATTTAGACTTGGATTAGCACCGGTTGAGTTTTGGTTCAGTCCTGGTCCAGCCCTGGTTTAGTTCTGTTTTAATCCTATTTAAGTCCTGGTCGAGTCCTGGTTGAGCCCTCATTCAGTCCTGGTTTAGTCCAAGTTTAACCTTAGTTTAGTCCTGGTTTAGTCCTGGTCCAGCCCTGGTCCAGCCCTGGTTTAGTCCTGGTTTAGTTCTGTTTTAGTCTTGTTTAATCCTGATTTAATCCTGATTTAGACCTGCTTTAGTCCTGTCTGAGTCCTGGTTTAGCCCTGATCCAGCCCTAGTTTAATTCTGGTTCAGTCTTGGTTTAGTCCTGTTTTAGTCCTGGCTCTTCAGTCCTCGTTTAGCCCTGGTCTAGTCCTGAGCAGAGGTGCTAGCCTGGGGCACAGCTCTGTCTAAATGATCCGTGGCTGGAGTTTGTATGTGGAACATTTCTGACCCATTTCTCTGTTTCTGCCTCATGTTTTTCCAAAGAGACTTCGTTTTTCACACTTCCTCCTGAGCTCAGAGTCCAAGAGCTTTTAAAATACTCACTTCTGTGGACTTTTACTGAGACTTAGATAAACTTTATTGATCCACAAGCATTATTATTATTATTATTTATTATGTTTCTACATGCTTTATTTTTTATTAAACATAATATATATAATGAAATTCAAATTCCCCACGTACATTTTTTCGTAATTTTCCAAAGATTTTGATTGATTTCCAGTCTTTTCCAGGACAAATGGTGCATTTCCAGTCGTTTCCAGGTTTTCCCGGTCTTGTGGGAGGCCCGTCTCCGGTCTCATATTCCACGGTTTAACCCTGACACACTCTTTAATTACTCCTCACCTCATGAATATTCGGATTACAGCTCATTTGCATATCCATCAAGTCTGTTTCTCAAATGTGTTTCTTAATCTAGTCTTGATTTAGTCCTCCATCTGACCTGGTTTAGTCCTGTTTTAGTCCTGTTTTAGTCCTGTTTTAGTCCTGTTTTAGTCCTGGTTTAGTCCTGGTTTAGTCCTGGTTTAGTCTTGGTTTATGCCTGGTTCAATAGTGGTTTCTTTTTGGTTTAGTCCTGGTTTAGACCTGCTTTAGTCTTGGTTCAGACCTGGTTTAGTCCTGGTTTAGTTCTGGTCTAGACCTGGTTTAGTCCTGGTTCAGACCTGGTTTAAACCTGGTTTAGTTCTGGTTTAGTTCTGATTTAGACCTGGTTTTGTCCTGGTTTAACCCCAGCTCATTTGCATATTAATTAAGTCATTCTTATTTCTGTTTGTGTGCTTTACTTACTTCAGTGTGAAAATTAATTTGCTTTTAGTCTACTACTACTACTACTACTACTACTACTACTACTACTACTACTTGACCGTACTTGTACTTGTGCGACTGCTGCTCTTCCACTCCTTGCATCTTGGCTCCTGCTGGCGTCTCCTGCTGTGATGAGCTTAAAGCTCTACTGCGGAACATTCCAGCCTCAGAGCCCTTTTGTCAACAGTAGTACCCATGTGAATTGGATGAACTACTACTACTACTCCTACTACTGCAACTACTACTACTACTACTACTACTACTGCAAGTACTACTTAAAGTGACAGTGTGTACTTTTCTGGAGGTGGCACAGCAGCTGGATGATTTAATGGAAATATAAACTTAAAACCATACGGTGGAACATTCTCCATGGAGATCGATAGATTTTATGCCATACTGTGGGATATTATAGCCAAAGGAACAGTATTTCCATGGAAACAAGCAAAAGGTCAAATAAGAGTCAGGATGCAAGCCCGATCACAATAAAGGCACATGTTTTTCTCTGTTTTTCGTAGCAATAAAACCACACATTATAGAAAAAAACTGCTTTTATTTCATTCAAAAAGTTCCACACTGTATCTTTAAGTTTGATATTCTAAATTCTGATTATTTTATCCCTGAAGTCCATTTTCACTGGTCTCTTTCCTTTGTTTTGGTTTGACATTTGACACCACCGCTCCAAACCCAAAACAGCTCCGTCCACAAACACACGATCCTGTTGTCAGGTAGAACCGGATTAGCTTAGCGCCATCTGCTAACCTGATTGATCCATTGAAACGCATTGATCAGCGCGGCTAACGGCGCATTAGCTGATTAGCATGGGGCACTTATCCTGTTAGCGGGCGCGGGGTTAGGCAGGGGGAAGAATGGGGCCCTAACTGGAGCTAAAGAGGATTTTTGGACTTTAGCCACCTTTTCAAGTGTCTTAAAAGGAAAAGAAATCTTCTCTTCTTAAACACATTAGTTAAACAATACGCTTTTGTAGTCCAGCGTGGCATTGTGGGTAATTGAGTTACTTTCCACATGTTGCTGGTTTGGCTAAAATGGTAACGCTAACAACAAAATGGGCCATTGTTGCATTTTTAAAGGTTTAAGTTGAGACTTGAACCCACAACCTCAGGGCTGAGAGATACAAGGGCTAACCACTCTGCCACTGTCAATCACTATAGAAGGTTTAAGACTGGTTTAGTCCTGGTTTGACCCCAGTTTAGTCCTGGTTTTGCTCCTGGTTTTAGTACTGGTTTTAGTACTGGTTTTGGTCCTGGTTTTAATCCTGGCTTTAGTTCTAGTTTTAGTCCTGGTTTTGGTCCTATTTTGACTTCCGTTTAGTCCTTTTTTGGTATCTAACAAAATCAAATTACATTTAAAAAAAAAAAAAGTCCCCAAAAATCTCCGATCCCAAGCTCATTAGTCCTGATGTAGTCCTGATGTAGACCTGGTTTGGTCTTGTTGTAGTCCTGATTTAGTCCTGTTATAGTCTTGCCTCAGACCTGGTTCATTCCTAGGTTTAAGACTGAGTTCAATACACTGTGTGTGTGTGTCCGTCCGTGTGTGTGTGTCCGTCCGTGTGTGTGTGTGTGTGTGTGTCTGTGTGTATGTCCATGTGTGTGTGTATGTCCGTGTGTGTGTGTGTCCGGCCTCATCACAATTAGAGCCTTATCACAGAAGTGTGTGGCCCCGGGATACGACAAGTGTGAACGGACCGGCCGATAATCCTGCTCTCATTTCTACTGAGAGATAATTAAAAAACGTCCGAGGGAGAGAGGGAAGATGGAGGGAAAGGGAGGAGAAAGAGAGAGACACATACAGAGAGAGAGGGAGGGAGAGGTTGGATTGAAAGGGAGGAGAACGAGAGAGGATGAGGGGAAAGAGGGGGATAGAGAGGGTGGAGAGAGACAGAATGAGAGAGGGAAGGAGGGGCAAAGGGTGAGGGAGGTAGAGGGGAAAGTAAAAGAAGAGAGGTGCAGAGAGAGAGAGGAGAGGAGGGTAGAGAAGGAAAAGATGGAGGGCAGAGAGATGGAGAGAGGGATGAGGAGAGAGAGAGGATTAGATGTAAAATGTGTTTGTATTTGAACTATAGTACTGCATTTAATATATCGACAAGTAATAAGTACTCAGTCTATTACTACTAAAGTACTAATGAAGTTGAAGTAAAAGTAATCGGCCCATAACTGGTGTAAAAATATTATGTATAAAAATTGTGTATTTTGGGAGTTGTAGTACTGCAGTATTGCCTCTACTACTTCTGTACTTTTAGTTTAATATTGCTGGCTGCTAATCACTTTGTCTAATGTTAAAGATTTAATCCTGGATTGGTCCGGGTTTGGTCCGGTTTTAGTCTGGGTTTGGTCCGGGTTTAGTCTGGGTTAACATCTGGTTTAGTACTGGCTCAGTCTCAGTCGGTTTGTTGTAGTTCTTTTAACCTTTGACCTTACTGTAGTTCATTTTGACCAAGTCCTCCTCTTCCTCTTCCTGTTCTTCTTCTTCTACTGTGAGAATTCTGCACTAAACCATCTGCTTAAATGTTATTGAAATGTCAATGGAAAATGCCAATCTGACAATTCTACCACTTTAATTCTGCTCTGTCTGTTTCCTCTCCTCCTCTGCTCTCCTCCTCCTCTGCTGTCTCTCCTCCTCTGTTCTGTCTCTCCTTCTCTGTTCTGTCTCTCCTCTTTTGTCTCTCCTCCTCCTCCTCTCCTCTCCTTTGCTCTGTCTCTCCTCCTCTGCTCTCTCCTCCTCTTCTGTCTCTCCTCCTCTTCTGTCTCTCCTCCTCTCCTCTCTGTCTCCTCCTCTCGTTCTCTACGGTCTCTCCTCCTCTGTTCTGTCTCCTCTCCTCTGTCTCTCCTCCTCTTCCTCTCCTTTCTCCTCCTTTCCTATCCTGTGCTCTCTCCTCTTCTGCTCTGTCTCTCCTCCTCTTCTCCTTTCCTCTTTCTCTCTCCTCCTCTGTCTCTCCTCATCTCCTCTATTTCTCTCTCCTTCTCTCTTGTCTCTCCTCCTCTTCTCTCTCCTCCTCCTCTCTCTCATCTCCTCTCTCCTCATCTCTTCTGTCTCTCCTCCTTTTCTCTCCCTCTTTCCTCCTCTCTTCCGCTCCTCTCTCTTCCTCTCCCCTCCTCTCTTCTCTTTCCCCTCCTCCTCTCCTCTCCTTTCCTCTCTCCTCTCCCCTCTCCTCCTCTCTTCTGTCTCTCCTCCTCTCCTCTCTCCTCTCCTCTCTCCTCCTCTCTTCCATCTCTCCTCCTCCTCTCCTTTCTTTTTCCTGTCACACATTCTAAACACATTTTAAACACGTTCGTCTCATCTGTTTTTTTTTGGAACTCGTCTGCAGTTTGTTTGGGGCGGGAGGAGCGTCCGTGTGTCAAAACTCAAACGAAAAACAGACGTCAAAAAGAATGTGTTAGCATAATGTTAGCAAGATGTTAGCAATATGTTAGCATCAATCTGTTAATAATATGTTAGCATAGCATCAGCATGTTAGCAGTATGTTAGCATAATGTTAGCTTAGCGTCAATCTGGTTTCACTTTTGATTCCCTGTCACTCTAAATTTATCTGTATCCGTCGTCAGTGTTCAAAACAGGAATTGTGTTTTAAATTCTGTATTTGAAGTGTTGTTGTAGATTTAATATCGATACTTTGCCGCTGATATCTCTGGGGGTGTGATGCTAACTAGATGCACTGCTCTGTCTGAAGCTCTGTTACTCAAGTTCGACTTTAACCTGAGTTTTATTTTAACACAATCTGACCAAAAAGAAGTGGTTTAGCTGAACTACAACAGCTGATCTGATTGGTGCTGTTAAGCACGTCCTTCACTTCTTGAGTTTTTAGACAGGAAGTGAGCATGGGCGCACTTCTGGCTCCATCGACTCTGGCTCCAATTCACTTTTAATTGAAAAAACGTCTCCTCTCTCTGTGACTGCTGCTGTGGCCTCGTGATTTTGGTTTTAAAATGTTCATATTAACCCGCTCTACGTGATCCTGGGGTTGTTATTTCACTATTTTGTCCGTAAATAAATAAATTCCTCCAAGTCAAGTCCTAAGTCTTAGTCCATTTTATCAAGTCAAGTCTGACTCGAGTCCAAGTCCCGACCTCTGCAAAAAATATGATGCTGTAATTATTTTGAGCTGAGCAAGAGGACGAGTGTCTTTATTTTTTTATTTAAACAGCGCACAGAGCAGACAGTCCAGTTTATACATCACCTTAATTCTATTTGGTCCTTATACGTTTCTCTGTTATCGCCCAGACCAGCTCCTATACATCTCTCCTTTCACTCCCTCCTCTTCCCTTCCCTCCTCTCCTCTGCTTTCTCCCTCCTCTCCTCCTCTCTCCTCTTCTGTCTCCTTTCCTCTCTCCCTCTCTCTCCTCTTCCCTCCTCTGCTTTCTCCCTCCTTTCCTCTCTCCTCTCCCCTCTCTCTCCTCTCCTCTCCTCTCCTGTCCCTCTCCTCTGCTTTCTCTCTCCTCTTCTGTCTCCTTCCTTCTCTCCTCCTCTCCTCCCTCTCTCTCCTCTCCTCTCCTCTCTCCCTCTCTCTCCTCTCCTCTTCTCTCCTTCTGTCTCCTTCCCTCTCTCTCCTCTCTCCCCTCTCTCCCTCTCTCCTCTCCTCTCGTCTTAATCCCTCTCTCCTCGGGGTGAAGACAAACTGTCTGCAGCAGCATTTCTCTGAGTGCGTCTTAATCCCACTGATGGACACTGCAAAACTCAACAATACACCACAGGACTAATACTACAAATACTATTACTGTAATACTACAAATACTACTACTACTACTGGAATACTGTTACTACTACTGCTACTGTAATACTACAAATACTACTACTACTGTAATACTGTTACTACTACTGTTACTGTAATACTACAAATACTGCTACTGTAATACTACAAATACTACTACTGTAATACTACAAATACTGCTACTGTAATACTACTACTACTACTACTACTGGAATACTGTTACTACTACTGCTACTGTAATACTACAAATACTGCTACTGTAATACTACAAATACTACTACTACTACTGGAATACTGTTACTACTACTGCTACTGTAATACTACAAATACTGCTACTGTAATACTACAAATACTACTACTGTAATACTACAAATACTACTACTACTACTGGAATACTGTTACTACTACTGCTACTGTAATACTACAAATACTGCTACTGTAATACTACAAATACTACTACTGTAATACTACAAATACTACTACTACTACTACTGGAATACTGTTATTACTACTACTACTGTAATACTACAAATACTGCTACTGTAATACTACAAATACTACTACTACTACTGGAATACTGTTACTACTACTGCTACTGTAATACTACAAATACCGCTACTGTAATACTAAAAATACTACTACTGTAATACTACTACTACTACTACTACTACTACTGGAATACTGTTACTACTACTGCTACTGTAATACTACAAATACCGCTACTGTAATACTAAAAATACTACTACTGTAATACTACTACTACTACTACTACTACTACTACTACTACTACTACTACTACTACTACTGGAATACTGTTACTACTACTGCTACTGTAATACTACAAATACTGCTACTGTAATACTACAAATACTACTACTGTAATACTACTACTACTACTGGAATACTGTTACTACTACTGCTACTGTAATACTACAAATACTGCTACTACTGTAATACTGTTACTACTACTGCTACTGTAATACTACAAATACTACTATTACTGTAATACTACAAATACTATTATTACTGTAATACTACAAATACTACTACTGTAATACTACAAATACTACTATTACTGTAATACTACAAATACTACTACTGTAATACTACAAATACTACTGTAATACTAGTAATACTACAAGTACTACTACTGTAATACTACAAATACTACTGTAATACTAGTAATACTACAAGTACTACTACTGTAATACTACAAATACTACTACTGTAATACTACAAATACTACTACTACTACTACTGGAATACTGTTACTACTACTGCTACTGTAATACTACAAATACTACTACTACTGTAATACTACAAATACTACTACTACTGATCCTGCCAGAACTTTTACTTGTATTAGTACTACTATATTTGACCAAAGGGGATGAACATAGACTTAAATATATGTACCCCATTAAAAGAATTACCTCTGAAAATGCCCTTATTAATCCACTGTAATTTCCGCCGTAATGTTCCACTTTAAATCTTTAAACCGTGTCCTTTGTCCCTGAGCGCTGACTGACAGGCTCTCATGTTTTATTGAGTGTGTTTGTCGCTGTCGGAGTTGAGAAGTCAGTGCGCTCCATCACGGCTTCAGCTCTGCCTTTTTAAACACAACAGGAGCTCAAAATGTCAATGCGAGACCGGGACGCATTACACCACTGGTCCCTGCGGTCGCCGTGGTGACGCTTTCAAAGGAATAAAGCCAAGTATCGGGACATTTAAGAGGAGCGAGAGGAGAGCAGAAGGGTCAGAGCAGTGGAGCTAATGGACTGTAATGCCTCGATCGTTTTGAGTTATAGAAAATGGCTGAAAATTATTCTCTAAAAGATAGAACAGTTCCAAAATGTTAATTAATTTAAAGCTGCACTGTGTAGCTTTCATAGTGGAGGGTTTGCCAGCTGCTTGTTTCTATGGAGGTTGTTTCTTTGGCTAGAATGTTCTTCCATTTTCCATTTCTTTGCTCAAATTTCTTTCACTCTACGCATCTTTTTACTCCAAAGTTAGTCCGTTTTACTTATTTTCCATGTGTATTTATCCTTTATTTTAAGGTGCATTATGTAACTTTTCAGTTTTTTCTGGTTTTCTTTTTGTCTCCATGGAAGTTCCTACCTGAAAACCTGGAATAATCAGTCTATTTTGATTTATTTTGATATGTGTTTTTATTGTTCAAAATAAGCATTCTTACTGTTGCCTCTCCACAGATCTGACCTATAACTTGGTCCTGCTTGTCTCCATGGAGATAGATGAGATGTGGAACTCCATCTCCATAGATACAAGCAGGTGGTGTACCCTCCCCCTGGAAAAGTTACATAGTGAACCTTTAAAGGGCCCACATTCTGTTCTGATGTCGTTTAACACACACAAAAAAACTGCGTATTTAGCCCGAGTTCTTCTCTCAAACGGAAAACACGCCATTCCACCTCGTGATGTCATGTGGTGATACAGGAAGTGCTCCTCTGTGTTTTTAAACTCCACACACCTTCGTTTTCTGGAATTATTTGGATGATTTCAGCTCTGGAATTGCCGATCTCTACTGAACTAAAGGTAAAAGGCGCTGTTAAACTTGAAAACTACAGCTTGATGACATCACAAGGTGGAACAGCGCGTTTTGAGCTTTGGAGATGTAGACAGACTAATAATAAAGGATTACTCAAACAAAACACAACTCCAGGTCTGTTTTTGAGGAGGAAACAACATTAAAACATGACTTAAAGCTCACGAGATTCAATTTAGAGGCCCTTTAATTAATAAAAAACATTAAATAAATACCAAAGTAGCAGCTCGAATATTGCGAGATAGGGTCTTTAACAACAATAGCTTGTCTCTTTCCTGCTTTACTCCTCTCATAATATTAAACTCAACCCAATGCATCGCAAACACACACAAACAAACACACACACGCATTTGTATTGCCGAGAATTGCAGAATGAACTGTCCCGTTGTCATGGCGATCACGTTTTGGGCTTCGCCGCTGTAAAGAATAATAATGTGTGCCAATCTTCTGCACCGGCACAGTAATAATAAACACGGCTATTGTTAGCGAATGAAACCCCCTATTGTCCACAAACACAGCCAGAGCTAGCGTTAGCATGTTAGCATCAGATATGAAACCCCCTATTGTCCACAAATACAGCCCGTGTTAGCGTTAGCATGCTAGCATCAGATAAGACTGTTGTCATACACTGTCAAAAAATAAATAAATAAAATCAGAAAAAATTAAATACTATCTTAAAAATTACTATATATATATATATATATATATATATATATATATATATATATATATATATATATATATATATATATATATATATATATATTTTTTTTTTTTTTTTTTTTTTTTTACTTTTTCATAGCATTTCTAAAGGTCTTCACTCCAAAGATCTGACCTGTGCCTTGGCGTCATTATAGGCAAAGCAATAAGATCTCTATAGAGAAGTAGATGTTAGACCCTAGTAGTATTAATAATCCTCCTTTAAATTTAATTATGTGTTAAATTAAAGATGGAGTATTTGAAATGGATTATTTTAAACCTTTTTCAGCTTTGGATCAATGTAAAATAATGAAATGGAAAAAGGACAAATAGTTCTCTTAAGTCAACATTTCATTTTGGATCAGGGTCCGTCGAGTAAATCTAATATTCATGGGTTTCAGCTTCCTGTTATTGACATTTCGAGGACTTTTCGCCTTTCAAAATGTTTAGTTTTAAAGCCACGGGTTGTAACTTTTTACCCCAAAAATGCATGTTTTTTAATTTATTTTGGAAGTGGAAGTGTTCCTGTCTGCGATTCCAGCTCCATCAGCTCCGGTTCCAATTCACTTTGTACTGGAAAAACATTCGCCTCTCTCTCTGTAACTGCTGCTCCTCGTTTTGGTTTTAAAATGTTCGTATCAACCCGTTCTAATTCTTCTCCTGGGGTTTTTATTTTGCTATTTGGTCTGAAAATTAAGATATGAAGGTTAATAACAGATAAAGCAGGTGCTGATTGGCTCTTTGGTTGTTATGATAC
Source organism: Taenioides sp. WSHXM2023 (assembly GCA_029959045.1). Lineage (NCBI taxonomy): Eukaryota > Metazoa > Chordata > Actinopteri > Gobiiformes > Gobiidae > Taenioides > Taenioides sp. WSHXM2023. The sequence continues at coordinate 8,882,632 of CM057107.1, read as the reverse complement.
TCGCAGAATCGGAAATCAGTAAATATGGAACTTTACTCCAAATTCATCCCTTTACCTCGATGAGCTTAATTTGACTGGAGCTGAACGCTGTGGTTGATGTCAAACTCCCTCAATCCACTTCTTTACACAGACTCTGTTTCGGTTGCAACTACGGCTGGGCGATAAGGGAAAAAAAGAATCACGATTTTTCTTTTCCCATATTGATCGATCTCGACTTTCGATTAGATTTTTTTTCCCCATGTTATTAAAACATAAACGTGAACTTCAGGCATGAAGCGCGAAGTGTCAGGGTCACTACAGTTTTTATTTCGTGTACACATTTAAAAGTTGGAATGAGTTTGAATCATGTGCGAGGTCCGTGCGCTAAACGAGGTCTTACGTTTCACTCATAAACAGTGAGAAAATCGTCGTTTATTTTCCATAACTTGGATTTTAAAGATGAGGAGGAAAAATTAAGAGTTGTGACAGACGCTTTCGCAAACACAGACACTGGACTCTCGAGATCGACCCAAGTAGAGATCGCGACTTATCGATCTTTCACTTTTTGGCACAGCCCTTCTTGCAGCTCTATTTCCATGGAATCGTGCAGAAGCTTTTAGGTACCAAGCACCCTTGTTGTGGAATCAGCTCCCTGCTCATGTCAAAGAAGCTGACACAGTCTCTACATTTAAGATTAGGCTCAAAACGTTCCTCTTTGAATCAGCTTATGGTCAGGTCAGTTAGGAACAGAAATTAAACCCATAGGCCTAGTTAAGCTGCTCTAGGAGATATATTACTGGGGAAAGTATGGCAACTTGAGCACTGTCCTCTGGTTTCTCCTACTTTTTCTCCTCCTACTGTTAAGAATATTCAATTACTAGTTCATTCATAGTCTGTTCTTTGCTATTCACATGTTGTCCCTGTCCCACTCCCCTTTTGGGGAGTGTAACTGTTTCAGATGCTGCTGTTACAGTTTGGACCGCTGCTGCCCCCTAGTGTCGGGGACCTAGACCCCTCCTCTCCTTCCCTATCCTGGATTAACTGTCCTCGTCCTGCTAGATTAGTAGTTTCATCTGCCTGTCCGTCCTTAGGAGTGGATCTCTCCTTCACTGTGGTTCTCCTCGAGGTTTCTCCGTTTTCCCATTGGGTTTTTTGGAGTTTTTCCTTGCCGAGAAGGAGGGTCTAAGGACAGGAGATGCTGGGACAATCATCCATTTGCCTGCTTGTTGTTGAACATTCTGTATTTGTGTTTTATGAATGTTTCTTCTGCTTTATTAATCAACAATTTTGTGAAGTCCGCCGAGATAACTCTTGTTGTGATTTTGGGCTATACAAAAATAAATTGAATTGAATTGAATTGAATTGAAGACGTGCCACCTCCAAAAAGTTGCGTACTGTACCTTTAATTTGCTAATCGTTAAAGCAACGGTCTTAATTTTAGACCCTTCTTGCCTCCATGGATAGTCCAATCATTTAATATCCTGGGATCAAGGAAATGTAACTCAGTTTTAAGTCAGTTTAATTTTATTTTTTGCCGTGTGCTAGACTTCCTGGCTGTTTCCGTCAGTAAATGTGTCCCGTGTTTGCAGATCGGTTTTGCCTGAACAACAATTACATTCAGGGTCCCACAGGGGGCGCTGAGAGCTGGGCGTGGAGCTCATTTTCAGTGTAATCCAGAGAAATGCGCCGCCGCGATGGTGTTTTATGGTTTTAATCTCTCGTATTCACAGCACACTCCGGACATGTGGAGTTTTCCAGGTTTCCAGCTCAAATTGCTTCTCCGTTGTTTTACTGTTGTTTGGGAGCGTCACCGGAGCTAATGGGTAGTTATAAACGGGATATAATGGTTTAAAATTAAAATAATTTAATCTAATATGGCTTGGAATACACGGAGTAAGGAATTTTAGTATAGGAAGAAGCAGAGTTGAATCATTTGGGAAATTTTCTGATTTTTCCGACAAGCATTATGAGTCGATTTGTGTTTTAATATTATGATTCTGTTCAAAGTTCACATTTTAAACTGACAAACAGATAAAATACAAGATTTATGTGTGAATTTGAGCATGTCTACTGGGATTTGTCCTGGTTTAGTCCTGGTTTAGTCCACGTTTAGTCCTTATGAAGTCCTGGTTTAGTCTTGGTTTAGTCCAATTTGTTCAGTTTCAGTCCTGGTTTAGTCTTTGACACGTTTAGGTTTAGTCCTGGTTTAGTTTTGTCCAAGTTTTTCAAAATGTGGTTAAGACCTGGTTCAGTCCTTGTTCAGTCTTGGTTCATCCCTGGTCTCGTCCTGGAGTAGTCCTGGTCTAGTCCTGCTTTAGTCCCAGGTTTAGCTCCAGTTTTAGTCCTGGTGTAGTCCTTGTTTAACCCTGGTTCATCCCTAGTCTAGTCCTGGTTTTGTCCATTTTTTTTTTTTTTAGGATTCTGTTCAAAGTTCACATTTTAAACTGCCAAATTGACAAAGAGGACAAATACTTGGTTCCACATTGTGATGTCATCAGGTGGTAATCCAGGCAGAGCTCCCCTGCGTGTTTTTAAATCCATAGTTGTTGGTGCACTGTGAAACTTTTCTGGTGGAGGATGTTTTCGCTTTGCCAGGAATGTTCCACCAAATGGCGTTAAAACTTTTATTAAATTACAAATACGTTAAATTACTGTTACATAGTGCACATAAAGCCACAGTATGGAACCTTTTACTCCATAAATAGACTAAAATAAAAGCATTTCATTTCATTTTGTTTATTACTAGGGACGGGACTAGACACAGTTTCCACAAGACGAGATTTTAACATAATTCCTAATGTATAAATGCCATGATTCAATTTCCAATTTTGGCCTCACAATTTTTTATTTCTTAGATTTCATATTTTTGTTTCCATTCTCGTACTTGATCTTGTGGCTCGACATCTTGTCCCATCTATATTTTTTACACTCAAAAACACAGAAAAACACGTCTTTACTCTGAGCGGGCTTGCATCTCCACAAACCTGACTCTTATTTTACCTCCTCCTGCTTGTTTCCATGTAAATTGTTGTTAAAGTTGTTTCTTTTGTTCTCGAGTGACCCACACTTTGTTCACACCTTAGGGCTGTTGATCCTGACTGTAAACTAGGGTGTGATACTTTGATTTCTCTCTTCAGAAAGATTTAAACTGTCAATAATGAATAAATAATGAAAACGTAATAATAAATAAATTGAAATCTAAACGTTCTTCCTCTTTCTCTCTCTCGTAGCTCCAGAGTGTGGGGGGATGCTGGATGCCAGTGAGGCCGGGTACATCACGTCGCCCGGGTACCCGCTGGAGTACCCGCCCCATCAGAACTGTCACTGGGTCATCACAGCTCCAGAACCGACCCAACGCATCGCCCTCAACTTCAACCCGCACTTTGAGATCGAGAGACTCGACTGCAAGTAAGAGCTGCTGACAAGGGATTATGTGTGGACTGGACCGGGACTAAAGGAGGACTGGACCGGGACTAGAGGAGGACTAAACTGGGACTAGAGGAGGACTAAACCAGGACTGAAACAGGACTAGAAGAGGACTAGAGGTGGACTAGAGGAGGACTAAACCAGGACTGAACCAGGGAGTAAACCAGGACTAAAGGAGGACTAAAGGAGGACTATAAGAGGATGAAACCAGGGCTGAACCAGGTCTAAAGGAGGACTGAACCAGGACTAAACCAGGGACTGAATCAGGACTAAACCAGGGACTGAATCAGGACTAAAGGAGGTCTAAAGGAGGTCTAAAGGAAGACTAAACCAGGACTAAACCAGGACTAAACCAGGACTAAAGCAGGACTGAACCAGGACTGAACCAGGACTGAACCAGGACTGAACCAGGACTGAACCATGACTAAACCAGGACTAAAGCAGGACTGAACCAGGACTGAACCAGGACTGAACCAGGACTGAACCAGGACTGAACCATGACTAAACCAGGACTAAACCAGGACTGAACCAGGACTGAACCAGGACTGAACCATGACTAAACCAGGACTAAACCAGGACTAAACCAGGACTAAACCAGGACTAAAGCAGGACTGAACCAGGACTGAACCAGGACTGAACCAGGACTGAACCATGACTAAACCAGGACTAAACCAGGACTGAACCAGGACTGAACCAGGACTAAAGCAGGACTAAACCCCCTCACACTCTTTGAACTGATCTGTGCTCGTCTTTCACCATAATCACTCCTCCACACAACAGCCCCTTTCTCTTTTACACATCTGCAGAAGTATGGAAGCCCAGAGTGGCCACAAAGTCTTTTATTGGCGACGGTTTGTGGTCCAATTAACTGCAGCACATTCCTTGCTCAAGGGCACGTCAGCTGTGCAGGAGGCTGGTTTATTTACGAAACAAATCTGAGGCTAGACAGAGGAGCAGTGGACAATGGCAAGTCCTGTTGTGGTCTGGAAATTTAAGGGGAATCGCTCATGAATGAAAGCAGATCTAAGAACTAGACCAGGACTAAAACTGGACTAAACTGGGATCAAGGGCTAAACCAGGACTAAGCTAATACTGAACCAGGACTTAATATGGACAAAATCAGGACTACACAGGACTAAATCGAGACTAAACCTGGGGCTAAACACAGACTAAACACAGATTAAACCAGTATTTAACGTGGACTCGACCGAGACTTGACCAGGACTGAACCCGGACTAGACCGGGACTGGACCAGGAATGAACCCAGACTGAACCGGGACACAATTAGGACTCAGTCAGGACTAAACCAGCACTAAACCAGACCTTAATTAGGACTAAAACAGGCCTAAACCAAGAATAAACCAGGACTAAAACAGGACTAAGCAAGACCATAATTACGACTAATCCAGTTAATAAGGAGTAAACCTGGATTAAACCAGAACAAAATGTGGACTAAACGAGGACAAAACCAGGACTAAACCAGGACTAAACCAGGACAAACTCCAGTGGACATGTTCAAATCCACACAGCCTTAATTTAACCCATAAACGTTGTGTTTTATCCGTTTTAAAATCATTTGACATTCCCATAATCCTCTCTGCCTGATACTGAAATGTCAGCCAGACAAAATGAAAAAAAGTATTCTTGCCGTTTGAATTTCCAGGAGGAGTAAATATTTGAGAGAAAAGTTAAAATGCGTGTCAGCTGTGGTAGTTTCCGTTCTCAGAGCAGAATAATTCTCTTCATATGTTCCTTTTGTTTGTGAGCAGAAAAAGCCGTCGCCGTGGGTTACACAATACACGAACAAAGAGCTGTTTATATGAAAGAGAAAGAGCTAAAGTTAAAGCTAATGCTAACCTGCTGTTTACTGAGCTGTGGGCCAGGTAATACAGTCCTGGTTTAGTCCTGGTTTAGACCAGGTTTAGACCAGGTTTAGACCAGGTTTAGACCAGGTTTAGACCTGGTTTAGTATGAGTTTAGTCCTTGTTTAGAAATGCTTGAGTCCTGGTTGAGTCCGGGTTGAGTCCTGGTTTAGTACCAGTTTAGTACTGGTTTAGTCTTTGTTTAGAAATGCTTTAGACCTGGCTGAGTCCTGGCTGAGTCCTGGCTGAGTCCTGGCTGAGTCCTGGCTGAGTCCTGGTTTAGTCCTGGTTTAGTCCTGGTTTAGTCCTGGTTTAGACCTGGTTTAGTCCTGGTTCACTTCTGGTTCAGAACATGGTTAAGAAGTGATTCAATCTTAGTTTAGTCCTGGTTTAGTTCTGATACAGTCCTGCTAAAACCCTGGTCTACTGCTGGTTCAGTTCTGGTTTTGTTCTGGTTAAATCCTGGTTTGGTCTCAGTTTAGTCCTTGGTTGAGTCTTGGTTGAGTTCTGGCAAATCCACAACAGCTTTTTACAATTACAAATAATATAAAATTCCTATTGTATCGTCCTCGAGCCTTTTTCACTTGGACCAAAACAGAACTTTCACTTTTATGGCTTCTGTTTGGACAAGTTTCTGTATTTTGCATTTTTATTCAGTGTGTTCTTGTTTTGTTGTGAGTGGACTTCCCCTTCACAAATCTCACTGGTTCAAACTGTGCCCCCTCAGGCCTGGAGCACAAATGATTCTTTCTGTTTTTTTTTTTTTTTTATTATCGGCGAGTGAGTTTTATTCTTTACGGACGCCTGAGGGAGAGAACCGTGAACCAGAGCGCCCCCTCTGACCCTCGCCCACGCACCCAGCCTTCATGCACTCGTCCTGGGTGTAAAAGTCTGAGCGAGTGGGCGAGTCCAGAGTGAGTAACACCACCAGGAAGTTTGTAAAATGAGAAGAAGTCCATTTCAAACTAACTTAAAGCTGCACTGTGTAACTTTTCTGGCGGTGGAGGGTCCGTCAAACGCTTGTCTCCATGGAGATGTTTCTGTGGCTTTGTTTTGTGTTACCGGGGCGACAGTGGCTCAGACGGTAGAGCGTTTCCCCACTGATGCAAACGTTGGCGGTGTGATTCCAGCTCCCACAGATCAGTGCTGTTGTTGTGTCCTTGGGCAAGACACTTGGAGAGCGTTAATGTGTGAATGGGTGAGCGGTTCCTTCATATAAAGCGCGTTGAGTGCCTCGAAGGTGGAAAAGGTGCTGTAAAAATGTGATTATTTACCGTTTTTTGTCCCGTCAGCCGGCGCGGGGAGGCCATGGCGCCGATATAAACGCAAGCGCACACTCATACTGGCGTTCCGCTTATCCCGACGTTTACCGCTTATCCCAACGTTTACCGCTGACCCCGGGTTTTTCTCACATACCCATCCCAACACTCAGGGGTGCCCACTCGATTGCTGCTCAAAACGTTCCTTTTGCCGTAGCCATTGTTTTATTCCCAAACTTTTCTCCATGTCCGCCGTCCCCTCAGTGCTTATCAGTTGGCCAACTGGAGCATCGCGGTTTTCCGCATTATTGTTGCGTCACGTAGGTCATGTGTGACGTCATGTGATTTTTCCATAGGGATGCACCGAATATTCAGCAACCGAATATTGCCAAAAAAGCCACATTCGTCTTTCGGTGGAGTGAGTTAAACCTAAGGCTGAATAGTGACTTTAAAATGACTGGAATATTTAAAGAATATTAAATAAACATTCACTCTTCCACCACCCCCTCTCTTTTTCTTTTTCTTTCCATCTATCCTCCCTTCCTCTACCCCGTCTCTCTTTTTTTGTCTCTCTTCCTCCTTACCTCCTCTCTCCCTCTCTTTCTTCACCTCTTCCTCCATCCTCGCCACTTTGTCTCATTTCCTCTACTCTCTTCCTCCTTCCCTTCCCTCTCTCCTTTGCTCCTTGCTTTCACTTCTCTTCCTCCATCCTTCTCTTACTCTTAATCCTTTTCACTCTCTTTCCTCCTCTCTTTTTCCTCCTTTTCTCTGTCCTCTCCCTCTGTCTTCATCCCTCTCTTTTCATCCCTCTCTTCTTCCTCTCTGTCTGAGGTGGCATTTTAATCCTGTTTTTCTTTAGGTGTTTGGTCAGAGAAATGCCGGGGGCTTTAGCTTTAGCGCTGATGCTAAATGTAATAAAGCTCAGTGGAACCTTTCACCGTTTCTCTGGGTGATTTTCCTCCCTCGGGACTTTCTCCGGGATTAAATATGAAACCGAGTCATTCACAAGATTATTTCAGACATTTTGGAGGTTTTGTTTCAGTTTTGGTGTTTTGTTTTGGTCGAGCAGAGGGGGCAGTTTGATGCAACCTGAATGAAAATAGATCTAAATAAGGACCAGACCAGGACTAAAACTGGACTGAAGTAGAACTAAATCAGACCAAGACTAAACCAGAACAAAAACCGAAGAAAAACTGGACTAGGACTGGACTAGGGCTGGACTAGGACTGGACTAAGATTAGACTTGGGCTGTACTAGGGCTGAACTAGGGCTGGACTAAGACTGGACTAGGGCTGGACTAGGATTGGACTAGGACTTCTAAACCAGGTCTGAAACCAGGACTAAACCAGGTTTGAAACAGGTCTTCACCAGGTCTGAACCAGGTCTCAACCAGATCCAAACTAGGTCTGAACCAGGACGAAACCAGGACTGTACCAGGTCTGAACCAGGGACTAAACCAGGTCTAAAGCCAGGGACTAAACCAGGGACTAAACCAGGACTGAACCAGGGACTAAACCAGGGACTAAACCAGGGACTAAACCAGGGACTAAAACAGTACTAAACCAGGGACTAAACCAGGACTGAACCAGGGACTAAACCAGGACTAAACCAGGGACTAAACCAGGGACTAAAACAGGGACTAAAACAGGACTAAACCAGGTCTGAGCCAGGTCTAAACCAGGTCTAAACCAGGTCTGAAACAGGTCTAAACCAGGTCTGAACCAGGTCTAAACCAGGACTTAATGTGCCTATAGCCCAGAGCTTAAATTTCTCCTCTCTTCAGTGATATCACCTCTTTACGACCACCGGGTGCAGCGCACAGGGCGGATCAATGCTTGTAATGGCAAATCGATATGTGATCAGGCCTGGGGGAGGAGAGGGGAGGAGGGGGGTGAACGGAGGGTTAACGGGGGCAGGAGGAGGTGGAGGGGGCAGTTCTGGTGGGGCAGTTGAAGCTGTGGGCGTTGGCTGTTTGCCGTTTAAGTGCGAGGGTCAGGCTCACGGTCAGTTTGGTGATTAGAGCAGGATGTGTGTGACTCTGTGTTTATAATGAGACCAGAGGAAAACAACAGGCCCCGGGCACAGAGGGACTACGGTGGCTCTGGAGGGACACGCGCAGGAAATGGACAGAGCAGTGAAAGAGAAAAGGAGCAGCGTGACAAAAACACAAGAATTTACTTCAAAAAGTTCAGTGTATTTGGAATATATATCTCTATCTCTCGCTCTCAATCTCTCACAATCTCTTTCAACCTCTCTCTCTGTCACAGTCTCACTGTCTCAATCTCTTTCAATCTCTAACTCTCTCTCAATCGCTCAATCTCGCTCTCTCAATCTTTCTCTCTTTGTCTCTCTGTCTCAATCTCTCTTTCAGTCTCAGTCTCTCTCTGTCTCTCAATCTCTCGCTCTCTCTCAATCTCTCTCTCAAGATCTCTCTATTTCAATCTCGCTCTCTCTCTCTCAAACTCAATCTCTCTCTCAATCTCTTTCTCAATCTTTCTGTTTCTCTCTGTCTCTCAATCTCCCTTCCTGTTTATCTCTTTCTCTCTTCTTCCCTCTCTCTCTCCCCTCTCCTTACTCTCCCTCTTTCTCCTTTCTTCCGTCTCCTTTCTTCCCTCCTCTTCTTTCTCCTGCCCCATGGTTCCTTTGTTCTGTAAACTCTATATTCCACAAAAACAACACATTAACCTGTTTTATAAGCTTCACATTCGTTACTGACGCAGATTCCTCCCTTTGCTCTTTACGCTAAGTCACCCCCCCTTCAGAGCGCCATCACAACAAATGAAACTCCTGCACATCACGTTGTAGTGCACAGTTTTGTATCATGTTTTTGCATATTTTTGGAGAATTGTCGTGTGGAGCATGGGTGATGTAGGCTTGTGGGCGGAGCCTCGTACAGAATCTCAAAGCTAACCGTAAAGAGGGTTTGAATAGGACCCAGGGGAGATTGCTAAATTACTCAAACATGCATGGAAGACTCTAAAACACCTTTAGACATGTTTTTGATGAGGGAACAACGTTAGAACATGGGAGAAAGCGGAAAAAAAAGTCAGTTTCGCGCAGTACCGCCTCTTTAATGTACAAAATGAAAAAAACCTGTTAAATTCTATAATTTAATTCACTAAATATCGCAAAAAAACTCCAAACTTGGTCTCATATTTAGTCTTGAGCTTTGCATCGACCCGTAAAACTGTATATGAATTGCCTTCCATTACCCCCCGCTGTAAATACATATGCATTGATTGATTGAGACGCGTCCTGGCGGGGCATCTGGCTTTTTCCCTTTGCCTGCACCGCTTTAGGTCCTGTCCGCAGTTGGGAATCAATGGAGGTCTAGACTGCGTGCGGTCGGCGGTTGCTCATGTGTAAGTACAGAGACGTCATACCCTGGACACGTTTGTCTACGGGACAGATTGGAGCTGACAGGAGCGATGGATCTGAGGGATTCTAGGCTCCCAGCTCCTAGTTAATATTTCAAAAGCACTTACTCCATATTAGGGACCCTCTTTTCTCACTCCCTCACTCACAATCGTCAAGAGAAAAGACGAGAAGAGAGGAGAGGAGAAAAGAGGAGAGGAGAGGCAGTGTTGTTTACCCAAATGGAAATTCAGCCAGTTTGAAATTAGCAGCAGAAGAGAAAGAGCTGAGCTGGAGTTTGAGCATCTTCTCTGGTTTAATCGGCGTAAACGTTTAAAAAAATATATAAAAAATGGTAAAAATAAGGTAAAGAGACTAGAAATTGGAATAGTTGTTGCTTTATGTTGTGATCGAATTGGTGTGTGTGTTTCACAATTCAAGGCAAAATGTACTCGACAATTGTGATTAACTCATAAAACTGCATTGACTTAACTAGACCAGGGTCTAAACCAGGACTGAACCAGGACTGAACCAGGGTCTAAACCAGGGTCTAAACCAGGACTGAACCAGGACTGAACCAGGACTAAACCAGGTCTAAACCAGGATCTAAACCAGGTCTAAGCCAGATCTAAACTGTCCTGCTTGTCTCTGAATATAGAAATGCGTTAAATGCCATACTGTGGAACATTCCAGGCAAAGCAGTAACATCTCCATGGAGACGAATCGAGAATCACACTTCAGAACAAGTTTGTACAGGATCAGCAGGTTTTCTACAGAACAAGAGGACGACTTTATGATACTTAAACATTTTACCATTTGCTAATTGTTTCCATTCAAATTATCAATATTTTTCTATTAATTTTACTCCATAATCTTTAATAACGAGGATAATTTGAAGAGATGATCGTAAAATGAAGAATTTCAAAATAAATCACGTTACACCAACTGAAAACCAACTCCAATAAATAAATTAATGAATACATAAAAATTTCTTGGTTTTAAATGCGTTTTAAAACCGAATCCTTCTGTTTATTTTCTATTGACACCACTTATGTCCTAGCTCGAGTCAAGTGTCCTTTTTTGAAACGAGGAGGTTTTGGGTGCGCCCCTTCGTCCCTCCTCTGTTGTAATCCCGCTTTAGCATTAGCTCCCCTCCCCGCGCTGCGTTCAAGTACACTGGTTTAAACCCGCGCTCCTCCTCCGCCGATGGGAAAATCCGTGCAAACTGAATCGTAGCGGCGTCTCTCGTCAACTCCAAGGATAAAAGGCCAGTCTTAATGAGCTTTTAATTGATTTTGGAGTGCGTCCGTGAGCGTTCGGAGCGGTGGATTAGCGTAGCTTCAGAGGGGGGAGTATTGACCTGCTTCAGCTTCTCCCTGGGCTCTTATGAATCCACGAGTCTGGATGTGTGAACGCTAATGTTGCTACGTCGCTAATGCGCGTACCACTGAAAGCTTTTCATTCTGCACTCTTCTCTCTCATTTAATGTGTCTCTCTCGTTTTAATTTACGTTTTAATTTGTTTATATTGTGATTTTAATCTATTTCTTATTACTTTGTGTACGAATTGCGCTCTACAAATAAACCTCCCTTGCCTAATGCGCTAAATGGCTACACGCGCCATTTTCCAGGCCTGAAATCCAAGGTTTGCAAGTTGGCAGAGTGGTTAGCCTGTCTCCTTTCTCATGTTGTGGGTTATCGCTTTGTTTTGAATGTTCCACAGTATGGCTTTAAAGGAACTGCATGGAAGATTTGGCTTTTTTTGTTATTTATGTTACACAAAATGGACTCTCGTTGAGCTTCAAGTCGTGTTCTAATGTTTTTAACTCCTCAAAAACAAACCCGGAGTTGTTTTGTTTCATTCAAACGCGTTTGGAGATGAAGACGGACTAATAATAAAGGATTACTCAAAGCTCCAAATGCTCTGTTCCACCTTGTGATGTCATGAAGCGGTAGTTTTCAAGCAAACAGCCTATTTTTTTTTCCTTTTTTCCAATAGAGATCGGCAATTCCAAGACGCAAATCATCCAGATGTTTCTAGTGAAGGTGTGTGGAGTTTAAAAACACAGAGGTATGACATCACAAGGTGGAACAGAGTGTTTGAGAGAAGAAATCAGACTAAATATGCAGCGTTTTTTTGTGTGTTAAACATGTGTGAATGAAACAAAACACAACTCCAGGTCTGTTTGTGATGAGGAAACGACATCTGAACAGATCTGAAAATAACGTAAAATGGGCTCTTTAAATTCTAAATATTTTCACACATATTTTGCATTTTTTCCGTCGTGTTTTTTTTCTTTTCTTGTCGTTCTCACACTTGTTGTCGTTCTGGTCCCGTGGAGATTACATTAGTCTTGTTTTCGTACGCTGACCCCGCCCACGTCTGTCGCCCGCCCCTGTCTCTCCAGGACCTGTCTGGGAGCCATTATGAGGACCCTCCAGAGGATAGAGGAGAAGAGAGGGAGAGGGAGAGGGAAAGAAAGAGGAGAGAAAGAGAGAGAGAGAGAGGGGAGTGGGGGTAAAGGAAACTCTAGCCCCCGGGGGGAGTAGTAACCCAGTACCGGTCCAGGCCTGTCCCCCCTCTCTCGCTCTCGTCCATAAAACACAAAAACAGCTAATTGTTGTTCACACCTTTTTGCTGTACGTCAGATTCTTCCTGTAGGAGGGAGGGAGAGAGAGAGAGGGGGAAGATGGAGAGAGAGAGCGAGAGAGAGAAGGGGGGCGTTGGAGGGAGAAAGGCAGAGAGAGACAGAAAAAGAGACAGAAAGAGGGAGATAGATGGACAGAGGGAGGGACAGAGGAAGAAAAGGAGAGGGAGAGACAGAGAGAGAGAACCATGAGCAAGAGAGACACAGGAAGAGATGGAGAGAGAGACAGAAAAAGAGAGAGACACAGAGAGAGACTGAGAGATGGAGGGAGAGAGAGTGACAGAGAGAGAGAAACAGGGAGAGAGGGAGATGGACAGAGATGGACAGAGTAAGAAAAGGAGAGGGAGATGCAGACAGACATGGCGGGAGAGAACAACAGAGAGAGAGAGAGACAGGGACACAGAGAGACACATACAGAAAGAGACTGAACTGTAGAAAGAGAATAAGAGAGAGGCAGAGAGAAAGAGACAAAAAGCGAGAGACACACAGGAAGAGGGATGTAGAGGTAGACAGAAAAAGAGAGAGACAGACAGCGAGACGGAGAGATGAAGGGAGAGGGACAGGGAGACAGCGACAGAAAGAGAGAGGGGCAGGGAGAGAGAGAGAGTCAGAGAGACACACAGAGAGAGAGGGAGACACAAAGAGACTGAGCTGTAGAGAGAAAAAACGGGAGAGACTGAGAAAGAGACAAAGAGAGAGACACACAAGAAGAGGGATGTAGAGGTAGAGACAGAGAGAAAGAGAGAGAGCAGGAAAGAGAAAGACAGAGGTAAAGACGGAGAGAGGGAGACAAAGAGAGGGAGAGCAGGAGAAGGAGAAGAGCACAGGGATCATGTGGTTCGTAGGAATGCCTGACCTCATGATGTGTGAATGGAAAACCATGATGTACCAGTCCAGATAAACATCACAGATTATGTCTAAACTAAACTGGACTCGATTTGGCCGTTTAAAGGTGCACTGCGGAACTTTTCCAGTGGAGGAAACACCACCTGCTCATCTCCATGGAGATGTGAGATGACGGGATTATAAATAAGATAAATATACAGTTTTAAAAGTGACACACTGTGAGGAGACTGTGTGTGTGTCTGTGTGTGTGTGTGTGTGTGTGTGTGTTTGTGTGTGTGCGGTTGTGCGTTTGAACTTGGGCTCGGCGTGACCTTTGAACTTGAGCTAATTGACCCCAAACGATAAAAGTAAATTCTTCAGTGTCAGTTCTCCGTGTGAAGGAGGGAGGAAGAGAGAAAGAGAGAGGAGATGGATAGGAAAAAGAGGTGTTAAGAGAGTGAGAGAGAAGGATAGATTTCAAAAGAAGGTGGAGAGAGGGAGAAAGAGGGAGAAGATGAAAGAGAGACAGGAAAAAGAGGTATAGAGAAAGAGAGAGGGGATAAGAGAGAGGAATGAGGAAGAAAGAAAGATTGCAAAAGAAGGGGAGAAGAGAGAGAGGAGACGGATAGAAAAGAGGTGTTAAGCGAGTGAGGGAGAAGGAGAGATAGAGAAAGAGACATGAAAAAGAGGTATAGAGAAAGAGAGGGAGGGGTGGGGAGAGAGGAGAGATTAAGAGAGGGATAAGTGGTGGAGAGAAAAGGAAGAAAGATTAAAAAAAGAAGGGGGAGACAGCTAGGAAAAAGAGGTGTTAAGAGAGTGAGAGGAAAGGATAGATTACAAAAGGTGGAGAGAGAAGAGATAGATGAAAAAGACTTGAAAAGAGGTATAGAGAAAAAGTGTGGGAGTAAGAGAGACAACAAACTGGAATAAAAGATAGAAAGAATGAGGAAGAAAGAAAGATGACAAAAGAAGGGGGAGGAGAGAGAGAGAGAAAAATAGAGGGGTGTCAGAGAAAAAGAGGGAGTGAACAGTGAAAGAGTGAAACAGGAAGAGAGGGGAGAGAGGATTTAAAGAGGGTGACAAAAGAAGTGACAGAAATGGAGTGGAAGAGTGGCAAGAAAGTATATTGGAGAGAATTATGGAGAGAAAAAGAGGGAGAGGGTTGGGAAGTGAACTAAGAAAGAAAAGAGAGAAAGAAAGACCAAAATAGAAAGGCAGAAAGAGACAGGGTGAGTGAGGGGAAGTGTATAGAAAGAAAGAAAGAAAGAGAGAGGGGTGGTAATAAAGGAGAGAGTGAGGAGGAGGGGGTATAAAAGAGAGAGACTAAAATAGAGGGGCAGAGAGAGATGGGATGAGTGAGGGGAAGTGTATAGAAAGAAGGAAAGAGTGAGGAGGAGGGGTATAAAAGAGAGAGAGAGAGAGAAAGAGACTAAAATAGAGGAGCCGAGAGAGACGGAAGAGATATGGAGTGAGAGGAAGTGAATAGAAAGAAAGAGAGAGGGGTGGTAATAAAGGAGAGAGTGAGGAGGAGGGGATATAAAAGAGAGAGAGAGAAAGAGACTAAAATAGAGGGGCAGAGAGAGACGGGGTGAGTGAGAGGAAGTGTATAGAAAGAAAGAGAGGGGTGTTTATAAAGGAGAGAGAGAGAGAAGGAAGACAGAAGGAAAGAGAGAAGGGGGTAAATAAAGGAGAGAGAAAGAGAGAGGAGGAGGAGGGGGTATAAAAGAGAGAGAGAGAGAGAGACTAAAATAGAGGGAGAGGGGTGGTAATAAAGGAGAGAGAAGAGAAAGAGACTAAAATAGAGGGGGGGAAGGATGGTGAATGAGAAGTGAATTTAAAGAAGGAAGAAAGAAGGAAAGAGAGAGAAGGGGGGTAAATAAAGGAGAGAGAGAGGGGAAAAGAGAGAGAGAGGAGGAGGAGGAGGTATAAAAGAGAGAGAGAGCACCTGGCTGTTCCATATTTACCCCTGTCCCATTCCTCTGTGCACAGTCAGAGAAATAACAAGAGGCTATTTTTAAACACAGACCAACTATATACGCGTTTATAATACTCCCTACTATATTTATACACAGGGGAGGGCATCTGGTGTAAAATATATACACAATTTAACCGAAAAATAGATCTGTGTTTATGATAGAACCTGCTATATTCGTATATGTTTAGTTTTTTGTGTGAAAATCCCTCTATTCCTGTTCTAGTCTAATATAAAAGAAGAGAATTGCATCAGGGAGGGCATCTGGTTTAAAATGTATTCGGTTTATAACAGAAAAATAGATGAGTGTTTAATATACAGAGTTATTTTCATACGTGTTTAGTCTCGTGCAAAATCTTTCTGTTCCTGTTTTAGTTTAATATAGATAAAAATAAAATAAAATTATATAGTGTTGCGTCAGGGAGGGCATCTGGTGTAAAATAGATACACAGTTTAACCGAAAAATAAATCAGTGTTTAATATACGACCAGTTATATTCATACACGTTTAATCTTGTGTAGTATAATTATAATAATAATAATAATAATAATAATAATAATAATAATATAAAAGAGGGAGGGCATCTGATTTAAAATATATTAAAATATAAAAAAAAAATTATAAAATCAAAATTCAGGACCAAAGAACTCCTTAAATATTCACACCTTTTTAAATCCGCTTTTGTATTTTTTTATTCTTAATTTTTCAGTCTTTTTTTACCCCTGTGCATTGTGTCTCCATGGTAACTCCTGAACATTCTGCCCCAGACGTACACGTAGAACCCCCCCCAGCGCTACAGAAATGCCACCTGTCCGTTACCTGAACAAAATACGGCCAAAATTGGACGTAAAAACACCAATTTAATCTATTTTAAAGGCTCCGGAGTCCCGTATTTACCCCATAATATTTTGCAAAGTCTCCTCCGTTATTTGAAAATAACAGTGTCGCACGCGCCGCTCTTTTCTTTAATTACCGATCAACAAACGAAGGCGTGACTCTGTTTATATCATTTCGTTTGCCAGTTATAATTTCGCATTGAGTTCTTAATTACATTTTTGGACCCAAACTCGGCTTTTTGTTGCCATAGCGATCCCGGCTGTTCAAATTGTGTGTTTTGCGTTGCGTAACGTTGACAGGCTCGTGTGTAATTTCTACTGTCATTTATCGTAGTAGCGCCGGAGCTCTCCTAAATGAGCTAAAGTGAAGAACTGTCGAGAACATCTGCTAGTTTAGTGTGTCCAGACGTCCCCGTTTACTCCGGGACAGTCCCAGGTTTGAGTCCCGTGTCCCCTGTCCCTGCAGATTTGTCCAAAACGAGTGATTTGTCCCAGTTTTATACAAGAAATGTCCCAGGTGTCCCTATTTTTGATCTAAACTAGACTAAACCAGGACTGCATCAGGTCTAAACCAGGACTAAAACAGGACTGTCACAATTCTTGAATAATCTGATCTAGGGTGACCAGATTTTCAATATCAAAAAAACTGGGACACCCCCGATTTGTGGTTTTTGGTAATAATAAAACTGTGAAATAAGTGCGTAATTAAGGCAAACTGTTACGCACATGACTAATATGTCAGTATAGTCACATTTTCATTGTGTTTTAGTCATTTTTAAACATGTTTTTCTGTATTTTACATCAACAAATGACAATTTACGCCTCTCTTTACTGTTGGCAGGTGTCAAATTGGTTAAAAATAGGGACACTTGGGACATTTCTTGTATAAAACTGGGACAAATTACTGTTTTTTGTATAAATCTGCTGGGACAGGAGGACACAAGGCTCAAAACTGGGACTGTCCCGGGTAAATGGGGACGTCTGGTCACCCAAATCTGATTCCTGCCAATAAATTGTAATTTGTTTAGCCAAAATATAGAAAATCGTGTTTGTGAATGACTTTAAATCAAAAACACGCAGTAAAAAAAGTCCCTCAGATCAGGACTGACACCAGAATCCACAATGTCACTCGCTCTTTTCACGTTTTTATTTATATTAAATATCCAACCTAGGTGTGTCCCAGTTAGCGCGAGGCTAGTTAGCGCGAGGCTAGTTAGCGCGAGGCTAGTTAGCGCGATGCTAGTTTTGATGCACAGAATAGGCATTTCTCAGCTCCTGCTAATGTTTAAAACAACAACACGACACGACGCAGGCGCTAACGAAACCCACGTGTGAATTAGAACGCAAAATGTGGACTCTAGATGGATGCTTTTAAAGGTGCACTGCGGAACTTTGATTTTTACAGTTTTCCGCACAACCTCTTGGAAACAGCTGAGTTACATTTTTATTACTATATTTCTCTATTTAATTTTGATATACATTTATCTGGCTACATAAAAGAAATGTTTAGGAATGTTTCACAGTATGGCATTAAACCTTTCTATCTTCATTGAGACCAAACCAGACCAAGTTACGGGTCAGATCTGTGGAGAGGAGACATCTCTCACAGTCAGAATGTCTGTTTTTCTAGGAAGTTTTAGTTATAAAACCACCTGTAATTGAATAAACGTAAAGTAGAGCTGTTTAATGTCATACTGTGGAACATTCCAGGCAGAGCAAGGCAGAAACAAGCAGGTGACGGACCCTCCAACCAGAAAAGTTATGCAATGCACTTTTAAATTCAGCACTAAATGAGCGAACTCTGCACATTTGTTCACATTTTAGACACAATAAACCGTCTGATTAGCTTTAATTTTATAGCATTATTCCGTCACTGTTAGCTATGTCGTCATCTAATGCTAATCTAGGCCAGGTTTGTGCTTTAGTTCTGGTTTATTAAGTGCAGTCGTCGTGGAAACAGCAGGTACTGAAACGGGCTTTGACACGGAGCCAAAATGGCGTCCGGTGCATTTGTTTGTGCTGACGTCCCAACTGTTTCACTTGGACTCTCTTCTCTTTCCTGAGGAGACGAGATGGGACTCAGCCAAAACTCCACTCGATTATTATTCTACAGCATCGCGTCACCGTTTGAAGAGTTCATCTGGAAAAAAAAAAAACTGATAAATGCAGTTTGAAAAAGTCATATTTTACTCCAAAATAAAAAATATTATACTATTCTCCTTGATTAAATCCACTAGAGATTATTTTCTTGAGAATTTCAGTAGAGGATGGGCACAAAAAAGTAAACAAAAATCCACCTACTGACACACGGGAACATGGTAAAATGGGAGGGCATCTGACACAGGGATATAGGAGGATGGGAGGGCATCTGACACACAGGGACATGGGAGGATGGGAGACTGACTGACTTTTTGACCATTATTGACTGACTGCTTGACTATTTGGGATATATTTTGGACGGTTGCTTTTTTTGTACTTAAGTTGACAGTGACATTGAAATTTATAAGGCAAAATTTTAATCCAGATGCCCTTCCTCATACTATCCTCCCTATTCATCCCTTTTACTTTAGCTACGGCCACAACTACACAACTTTATTGTTTACATTTACGTAACTGATATATACAGAGAATCAGGAAGTGTGCCGTTTGCATTATAACGTAGATCAGAAAATGGAGTAATATGGGCCCTTTTAACCAGTCTTCTTTTGTTTTCCAGGTATGATTTTATCGAGATCCGAGACGGGACTTCGGAAAACGCAGATGTTTTGGGGCGTCACTGTAGCAACATCGCTCCTCCTCCGATCATCTCGTCTGGACCGGCTCTACAGATCCGATTTGTGTCCGACTACGCCCACCAGGGGGCGGGCTTCTCTCTGCGCTACGAGATCTACAAAACCGGTAAGAATCTGAGCGGTTTCTTTATTTTTATATATGCGTATGCTAACGGCTAACATTCAAAAGTAAGTGTATGTTTGCGGTTTGGTTTTGAGTTGAAGTTCCAAGTTGTTTGGTGGTTTCTGTAATAGTTTTAACATAATTATTTATTACACTCAAAGTTTTCTGATGCGAGAAAATTCACGGATTTCTTTGTCAAATTTCGAAAAGCAAAAATATTTGGTACATTTTACAAAATTTGGTTGAAAATGTCATTAAAACGTGTAATATGGCTGCGTTCACACTGCATCAAAACTAGGACTAAACTTGGAACTAAACCTAGAACTAAACCTTGGACTAGATCAGGACTAGACCAGGACCAAGTCTACTTCAGGACTAGACCAGGACTAGATCAGGTCTAAATAAGGACTAGAGCTGGACAAGAAGAGAACCACACCAAGTCTACTTCAGGACTAAACCAGGGGTAGATCAGGTCTAGATCAGGACTAAATCAGGACTAGACTAGGACTAGAGCTGGACTAGAACTGGACTAGAACAGGACTATATAAGAGAACCAAACCAAACCTACTGCAGGAGTAAACCATGGCTAAACCAGGACTGGACTAGGACTGGACTAGAAGAGAACCAAGTCTACTTCAGGACCAAGACATGTCTATATCAGGACTAAAACAGAACTAAAAGAGGACTAGACCAGGACTAAACCAGGACTCACCGTGAACGCAGTCAGTGCTGAACATGTGTGAATGAACCCAAACACAACTTCAGATTTATTTTAACTGGAAACGACATTAAAACACGACTAAAAAACCTCTTTAAAAACACATTTATCAGAACACATCCCTTATATTCTCAGTTATCTTTTCCACCGACCATAGTCCCACAGAGGAAGTGCACATAACAGCCAATTTACGCCACATTCCAGTCGAGTTTGAAGGCGGATCTGAAAAACTATAAAAACTCTTGGGTTTGTTTACGCTGTGGAGGCGCCGAGCGTGGTGTGAACGATGCTAGAGCGTTAGCTTCAGTGATCACGAGCTATGGGTCATTAGCAAGGCACGCTATAGGAAGTGGAGAAAACATCAGCTCCAAGAGTCACAGAGGAGCCGTGTTTTCTTATGTTGTTTGTTCATGCTAATAAAGTTTGAGCAGCTTTGAATAGAAAGTTGTTGGTCTTAAAGAATTGAATATTTTTGGTGTATTTTGTAAAATGGTCCTAATAATGTGGTACAAATTAATGGTAAAGGTGTTAAGGTATAAATCGTGCTAAACATGGTAGCAGTTGGTTGGTTAGCCTATTAGCTTGTTAAGCTATTAGCTTGTTAGCAGCTAAACTGAGAATCTATGTTGTGAAAAAGTGAACTGGGCGTATAAACGGATTACAGTGCAGCTAATTCAGAGTAAGAGTACTACTAAAACCGTTTAAGGAGATTAGCTCGCTTAGCTCTTGAGCCACATCGCCGTCACAACAGCTAGTCAAAGGCTTAGGTTTGTGGTTTAAGACGTGTGCGAGAAAAGGTGCGTGGTTAGATTGACTTTTTTTGGTACATATTGTGTCATTGGTTCTAATAATAATAGAAAATGGTGAAGGTGTTGTAACAATTTCAGAAAGAAGAAATGCATTGAAAAACTGGAACCAGGACTAGACTAGAACTGGACCAGGACTAGACCAAGGCGAGACCAAGGCGAGACAAAGGCTAGATCAAGGCTAGATCAAGGCTAGATCAGAACTAAACCCAGGACTAAACCAGAACTAGACCAAGACTAAACCAGGGCTAGACCAAGTCAAAACCAGGACAGAACCAGGGTTAAACCAAGACTGAACCAGGACTAGACCAAGGCTAGACCAAGGCTAGACCAAGGCTAGACCAAGGCTAAACCAGAGCTAGACCAGGGCTAAACCAGGGCTAAACCAGGGCTAAACCAGGACTAAACCAAGACTAAACTTTAGGGGGACCAAAACTGTACTGAGACTCAAGAAAAACATACAAAAACATTCAAAATTGTTACTTTCATCAATAATACAATGAAAATTAATTAAAACTTGCTCAAATCTGTAGTAATATAAAACATTCAATATTTTTATTTAGTTTTTTTTTTTTCTTCACCTGAACAAAGTAAAATCTGTTTTTATGTCTTAATTTCACTGCTCCACCAGCTCCTCTAGCAACACTAAACGCTATAGCCAGATGTAGGTGCCACCATGATCTACGGTGCCCTAAAGTGACCAAAAAGGGCAAAGTTCAAGCACTATTCCCGGGATTTATGGGTAAGTGCGTAAAGTGAATGGTATTTTTCTCAAGGCTGAATCTGTGGTGCACTTTGCAGGTGAAGTCATAAAGTCTATATTTGTTTTAGAGCGTCACAGAGACAGAGCGAGACATAGTATTAACCTCCAGCTACAGTTCACTACTGTTTATGTGAGGTTTAGTCCTTGTTTAGTCCTGGTTGAGTCCTGGTTGAGTCCTGGTTTAGACCTGGTTTAGATCTGGTTTAGTCCTGGTTTAGTCCTGCTTTAGTTTTTCTTTAGACCTGGTTTAGACCTGATTTAGCCCTGGTTCAGACCTGGTTTAAGACCTGGTTTAGTTCTGATTTACACCTGGTTTAGTTCTAGTTTAGTAGTTAAACCAGGTTTAAATGAGGGTTTAAAGCCATACTGTGAAACATTCCAGACAAAGCAGTAACATCTCCATGGAGAAAAGCATTAGACGGAGCCTCCACCAGAAAAGTTACACAGTGCAGCTTTAAAGCATTAGTGTAAAGTTAACATAAGATGGATGAGTGTGTGTGAAGGTCGCAGAGTGAAGCGCAGATCCTTTTATTGGTTTTACACTGCGCGGCCTGATAGCTGCAGGTGGCCTTAGCGTTAGCGTTAGCCTTGAGCTAGTCTCAGATTTATGTTTATGGACGCTGGCGGGTGATTGTCCCTGAGATTGTGGCACTTTTTCAGCTGAACGCTTCACGGGGCGACGGAAGGACAGAGGCGGCATCCGTAACTGTCACAGGAGAGAAAGTTGGAAAAGACCAGGATGAAGAACGGGTCAAATATTACTTTTTTATCTTCTCGCTAACACAAGATGACAGTTAATATGCCAAAATGAATACTTAATCAAATAGAAAATAGACTTCACGCCCCTCTCTCTATAACTGCGGCATTGAGCCTCGTCATTTTGGTCTTAAAATATTCGTATTAACCCGTTCTACATGATCCTGGGGTTTTTATTTCACTGTTTTGTCAAATAAATTCCAATACCAAATATGGAACTTGGCTCCAGATTCGCTCCTCTAATTGCTGGCCTCAATAAGCTTCATTTGACTGGAGCTGACCGCTGTGGATGACGTCACACTCCTTAGTCCACTTCTTAACAGTCTGTGGTCCTCACTGATCGGGTTTAGCTCACATCTCCACAAACCTGACTCTTACTTGGCCTGGAGGAGGGACTCTTCCTGCTTGGCTAAAATATTAAACTAGGTCTAAACCAGGGACTAAACCAGGACTAAACCAGCTCTAAACCAGCTCTAAACCAGGACAGAACCAGGACTAAACCAGGACAGAACCAGGACTAAACCAGGACTAAACCAGGACTAAACCAGGGCTGAACCAGGTCTAAACCAGGTCTAATGCTGCTTTAGCGCTGCCTGTCGGCCATATTGGAGTGGCCGGTGGAGCTGGTGCAGTTGGGCAGGAGATCGGCGCCGTTGCCATGGTTTTAAGAGCCCGGTATAGTGTGTTTTTCGTGTTGAAGGTGTCAAACGTGTGTGTGGGTGGTTCTCCTCGGCTTGTTGTGCCAGATTAGCTGTATATGTCTGTAGGTCTGACTGTTCTGTGAGTGGGAGGAAAGAGGAGCTCTGGAAAATACATGTGCCATAAGGACATAATCAGGACGGGAGCTGTTCGTATTAATTCTGCTGAACTACCGACTTATATTTAAAGTTCAAACGGGTAAACGGATTATCCTGTGTCGGGTACTTCAATAAATTCAATTAAAGCTGACCGATTCTGCAAAATGGACTTTTCAGAGCTTTGGGCCATGTTTTAGTTTTTTTTTTTTTTTTTTTTGTCTAAACCAGGACTAAATCAGGACAAAACCAGGTCTTAACAAGGTCCAAATTTAGTCTAAACCAGGACAAAACCAGGACTTGACTAGATCCAAATTTAGTCTAAACCAGGAACAACAGCAACAACAATAAAACTATTAATGCTTAAAGGTGCACTATGTAACCTGCTTGTTTCTATGGATACGTCATTGCTCTGCCTGGAATGTTCCACAGTGTGACTTTAAACAGCTCTACTTTACATTTATTCAATTACAGGTGGTTTTAGAGCTCAAAAACACCTAGAAAAACAGACATTCTGACTGTGAGCGGGGTCGCCTCTCCACAGATCTGACCTGGAACTCGGCATTGCTTGCCTGTTACCATGGAAATAGATATGCTTAATGTCATACTGTGGAAGGTACCTCCATGGAGACGGCACACAAAAGTTACACAGTGCATCTTTAATCAAAATAAAAATCCAAAATGTTTTAGTAGCACATATTTTGTTTTTGTTTTTTGTCCTTTTTTTGACCTCTTATTGTAGGCTTTTTTTTTTTTTTTTCTTATTTTTGGTTTCTCTTTTATTATTTTTTTTAATTTTATTTTTTATTTTTTTTTATTTTTTTTTTAATCCATGTACATTGTAAGCTGTTAATATTGTATACTGGCCCTGCATATTACAAATGATCTTTTTGTATTTAGAAAAATCCTAAATAAATTATACATAAAAAAAAAAAAAAAATCCAAACAGTTTTTTTTTTTTTCTTTTTTTTTTTTTTTTCATTTCAGCTTTCTCAAAACAGCAAATTCAACCCAAACCTGCAAAACCTCCTCCGGCAAGAAACGGGCAACACCGGTGGGAAACGCATCTGAAATTAGTGCAAAATTCAACACAAAAAAACATTAAAATCCAAAATGTGCAAAAACTACAGAAAGGAAACTAAACGTCGCCTCCAGAAAGTGTGTAGCAATTTTCAAAACCATCTGAATGTGTTATGAGCAATTAAATGTTTCTTAAATGTGATTTGGCCTTTAGTTTTTACACCAGATGCCCTACCTTTCAGTTTATATGATATGGGACTCTAGGTTATTACTTGTTTATTTTAATGTTATTTAAAGTACAACTCCCTAATTTATTCAATATTTGTCTTGGGATGTAGTTATAGATTACTGTGATTTGCATATTGATTTGGCTCATAGGTTTTAAGCCAGATGCCCTACCGTTGTGTTTATCCAAAACTAAGACTGCCCCAAAGCAAACTGTCTTTTAACACTTTGAACAGAATCTTATCTTGTATCTGTTTTCCAATAGACAATTTGCAGACTGTCTAATTGAATTTCCATGTTTTGACTCGGAATAATGAACCGGCGTAGCTCCCGGCGTTCCCACACGGTTTATGTTTATGTTTACACTGTTAAAGTTTAAGTAAAAAAAGCCCAGAAGGTTCGGGTTCTGTTCCGTAAACATGTTGGTGTGTGTATGTTTTTAAAGGGTGCGTCCTCAGTTTGATAGAGATCTCTGGACACAGCTCCGAGGTGTGTGCTCCTCCTGTTTCCTTTTCCCATTTCAAACTGCCCCGAGTCGTCGCACTAATATCAGAATTCAATTGGAAATCTACTTTTACATTCAAAATTGTGTTGGGAGTGAAAAATCTGATTGTAATATTTGAGGAAAAACTGAAATCTGAACTTTAAACTGATCCAAGACGCCCCTGTCTTTCAGAACGTGTTTGTAAAGATCTGAACTACCCCAGGGAGACACAGGGAGGGCATCTGACACACAGGGAGGTTTAAGACTCAGAGAGGATTAAACCAGGACGAGACCAGGACGAAACCAGATCTACACCCAGATCAAACCATGTCTAAACCAGGACAAAACTAAGTCTTAACTAGGTCCAAACCCAGTCTAAATCAGGACTAAACCAGGACTAAACCTGGACAAAACTAAGTCTTAACTAGGTCCAAATTTAGTCTAAACCAGGACTAAACCAGGACTAAACCAGGGCCAAACCAAGTCTAAATCTGGACTAATTCTGGACTAAATCTGAACTAAACCAGGACTAAACCAGGACCAAACCAAATCTAAATTTTAAATAATTTGTTGCTTTGACAAAGATCTACTTTGAGCCTTTTAATTTAGCGTTTTGGTTTGAAATGTGAGTTTGGCTCGTGTTGGGCCCCGCCCTCGCTCTGTAAATGTGATTTCTTTGTTATTGTTTGGTTCATTCAGGGAGATTACATAACCACTCCAGGGAGCCACATCTGGAGCTGGATACAGGCCACAGCACGGCTCATTATTCAGTGTGAGGGGCTGACCTGGTGCTACGGCATCCATCTTGAGGACCCCTCCACCTCCATCCCTCTCTGCTGCCCCCGGGGGAAAGGAGGTCAAACTCTGCCCCTAATCACAGTCTCCACCACGACACAACACAACACAGGACTACACAAGACTACACAAGACAACACAGCACAACACAACACTACACAGCACAACACAGCACGACACGACACAGCACAACACAGCACAACACAGCACAACACAGCACAACACAGCACAACACAGGACTACACAAGACTACACAACACAGCACAACACTACACTACACAGCACAACACAGCACGACACGACACAGCACAACACAGCACAACACAGCACAACACAACACAGCACGACACAACACGACAGCACAACACAGCACGACACAACACAACGCTACACAACACAACACTACACTACACAGGACAACACGACACAGCACAACACGACACGGCACGACACAACACGGCACGACACAACACAACACTACACAACACTACACAACACAACACTACACTACACAACACAACACAACACTACGACACGACACAGCACAGCACGACACAACACGACACAGCACAGCACGACACAACACGACACAACACAACACGACACAGCACAACACAGGACAACACAACACAGGACAACACAACACAGCACAACACAGGACAACACAGCACAACACAACACAGGACAACACAACACAGGTGCTGCTGTTCATTATAGGCCTGGTCTAGAGCAGGGATGTGGGATAGACCTGGTTTAGTCCCTGGTTTAGTCCCTGGTTTGGTCCCTGGTTTGGTCCCTGGTTTGGTCCCTGGTTTGGTCCCTGGTTTGGTCCCTGGTTTAGTCCTGGTTTAGACCTGGTTTAGACCTGGTTCAGTCCTAGTTTAGACCTGGTTTATACTTGGTTTTGCACAATCTGAACCTGGTTTATTCATCCCCTATAATTCCTTCATTAGTACAAGTTTAGACCTGGTTTACATCTGGTTTAGTCCTGATTTAGACTTGGTTTAGACCTGGTTTTGGCCCTGTTGATTCATGATACAAATAAATCCTGTGACTAACACAATATTCCTCGGTTACATTTTTCTACCATTTTTTTTAAATTCTAGTAATAAAGTTGCCGTAGTAACCCTAAAATAAACAATTTCTTTACCCTAAAGCTTTTATATTTGCCCCTCATCTCCAGCACAGATGCCCCTCTGCCCCTCCCTCGCTCTTATTGTGCCCTACTTTTGCCCCGTGCACACTTCACCCTTTATTCACCCTCCTGTGACGCTGTTACCAGGGGCCAGGGGGAAGACTACACACTCTGCCCCATCACAGAGCACCAATCCTGGGCACGCAGCGCAGGTCGAGCCCCCAGACCCTCCAGCACACTGCCACACCATCTGAAAACAAAGTACTCAGGGCTAGTAGTAGTAAATTGTAGTAGTAGTATTTGTAAGTAGTAGTAGTAGTAGTAGTAGTAGTAGTAGTAGTAGTAGTAGTAGTAGTAGTAGTAGTAGTAGTAGTAGTAGTAGTAGTAGTAGTAGTAGTAAATAGTACAGGTAGAATTCATTAACAGTTCTGGCCTTTAGTGAATGGGCAGATAAGTTTAGTCCTGGTTTAGATCTGTTTTAGACCAGTTAGTCTTATCATTTGGGCCTCATTCGGAGGTTGTTTAGACCTGGTTGAGTTCTGGCTTAGTCCTAGTTTTTGTCCTGGTATTAAGTCTTGTTAGTTTCTGATTTTAGACCTGGTTTAGTTCTCATTTAATCCTGATTTAGACCAGTCTTGCATGATTCAGTCCTGTTTTAGTCCTTGGATAGTCCTAGTTTCGATCAGTTTTTCTCATGCATGGTTTAGTCCTGGTTTAGACCTGGTTTAGACCTGGTGTAGTCTTGGTGTAGTCTTGGTGTAGTCCTGGTGTAGTCCTGGTTTAGTCCTTGGATAATCCTAGTTTATATACATTTAATTAATAGTTTGTCTAAGTCTAAGTTTTCTCATGCATGGTTTTGTCCAGGTTTAGTCCTGGTTTAGTACCGGTTTACTCCTGGTGTAGTCCTTATTTAGTCCTGGTTCAGTCCTGGTTCAGTTTTGGTTCAGTCCTTGGATAATCTTATTTTTCTCATGCATGGTTTACCCCGGTTGAGTCCTTTTTGAGTCCTTGTTGAGTACTGGTTGAGTTCTTGTTGAGTCCTGGTTTAGACTCGGTTTAGTCCTGGTTTAGTTCTTGATTGTCCTTTTATAATCCATCTTTAGTCATTGTTTTCTATGAATTGGTGAATTGGACAAAATAGTGTAAAAATAGTTAAATATTTGAAAATAACAGATGTTTTTCTTACTTCCTCGTCACTTAAAAAAACATTCCACCTAAATAATTCCCGTTTCGCTCATAGAATTCCTGAACAGACTCTTTCCTTGGACCTTCCTTGGACCTTGTCACTTCTCCTTAATGATGCATAGGTTTGAAGAGCTCCTCCTAGTGGCACCCTGGGGTCACAGCGGGGTCAGTGTGGAGGTCACAGTGGGGTCATGGCTCGCGGCGTCAAAACAGAGGCTAGCTCCTGATGCTATCGCTCTGATTGGACAGATTTGCTCACAGCTGATTGGTCGAGCTCGTTTGTTTCCAGGAAGTTGCACAGCGCTAATTAAACAGAAGGTAAATGAGATGGTGAATAATTAAAGTGGAGTTTAGGAATAATGAGACGATCAGGAAGTCCAGAGAAACGGGAAACGACCGTCTGGTGCAGAGTTTGACAACGACTTTTATAAGAACTTGTTTTAAAGGTTATATATTATGTAAAAAGTGACTCTTATGAGATTTAAGTCGTGTTTTAATGTTTCCTCCTCAAAAACAGACCTGGAGTTGTGTTTGTTTCATTCACATGTTTGAGTAACTCTTTATTATTTGTCTGTCTACATCTCCAAAGCTCCAAACGCTTTGTTCCACCTTGTGATGTCATCAAGTGGTAGTTTTCAAGTGAACAGCTCCTTTTATCTTTCTGTTTAATATAGATAGGAAATAGGTTTAGTCCTGGTTCAGTCCTGGTTTAGTCCTAATAGAGATGGTAAATTCCACCTCTGAAATGATCCAAATGATTCTAGTGAAGGTGTGTGGAGTTTAAAAACACAGTGGAGCACTTCCTGTATTACCTTATGACATCACAAGGTGGAACAGAGTGTTTTCAGTTTAGAGAAGAACTCTTTAATATAAACGGTGTAAAATAAACTCTTTAAACTTCTGTTTTATCATAATCTGTCCGTTTTAGAATCTCTAAATAAACTGAGTCATACGAGTCGCTGAGCTTCTATAGTGAGTCCTGTTTTTTTCCCGCCATGGGGGACGCTGTATCTAAACTAGGGCTTTTTCTGCACCGCTGCTCTCTGACACCAATCTGGAATCCTCCTGCTGCACCTGTTTACACCTGTCTACACCTGTCTGCGCCTGTCTGTGCCTGTCTGCTCCACCTGTGCTCATACGGACTGCTCTGTGATACTGAGAGAGGAGGAGAGAGAGAGGGGGAAGAAGGAAAGAGACAAGAGGAGAGAGAGAGAGGGAGGGAAAGAGAGAGAAGACAAGATGAGAGGAGGAGAGAGAGAGGGGGAAGAAGGGAAGAGAGAAGACAAGATGTGAGGGAGAGAGAGAGAGAGACAGAGGGGGGAAGAAGGGAAGCGAGAAGACAAGACAAGATGAGAGAGAGGGAGAGCCAAGAGAAGAGGAGAGAGAGAGAGGGAGGGAAAGAGAGAGAAGACAAGATGAGAGGAGGAGATAGACAGACAGAGGGGGGAAGAAGGGAATAGAGAGAAGACAAGATGAGAGAGAGAGTGCCAAGAGGAGAAGAGGAGAGAGAGAGGGAGGGAAAGAGAGAAAGAAGACAAGATGAGAGGAGGAGAGAGAGAGGGGGAAGAAGGGAAGAGAGAGAAGACAAGATGTGAGAGAGAGAGAGATAGACAAGATGTGAGAGAGAGATAGACAGAGGGGGAAGAAGGGAAGAGAGAGAGAAGACAAGATGAGAGAGAGAGGGAGAGCTAAGAGAAGAGGAGAGAGAGAGGGAGGGAAAGAGAGAGAAGACAAGATGAGAGGAGAAGAGAGAGACGGGGGAAGAGAGAGAGAGGAAGAAGAGGGAGGGAAAGAGAAGACAAGATGAGAGGAGGAGAGAGAATAACAGGGAGAGAAAGACGACAAAGATGAGAGGAGAGATAGAGGCGGGGGAAGAAGGGAAGAGAGAGAAGACAAGATGAGAGGAGGAGAGAGACAGAAGGGGGGAAGATGAAGCTAGAGAAGAGAGGGGGAGCAGTGAAAGAGGATGAGTGGAGAGAAAGGGATTAACAGAGGGAGATAGAGGATGTGGGTAAAAGAGGAAGAAAAGAAAGAAAGAAAGAATGAAATAAAAGGTTTAAAGGTGCAGTAGGTTGTAGGTTGGTAAATTCCACTTAAAGCTCCAATATTCCACAAAAGTGACTCTTGTGAGCTTTAAGTCGTGTTCTAATGTGGGTCCCTCCTCACAAACGTGCGTTTTATTTACATCGACGTCTGCAAAGCTCAAAACGCTCTGTTCCACCTTGTGATGTCATGAAGTGGTTGTTTTCAAGTGAACAGCTCCTTCTAAATCTGCACTTTAGTTTGTGTGTTAAAAAACGTGTGAATGAAACAAAATACAGGCACTTTAGGATTTAATCAAAAGGTTTCATTGAGAAGAGTAAAAAAGGTGGTGGTAGTAGTAGTAGTAGTAGTAATATTAGTAGTAGTCGTAGTCGTAGTAGTAGTAAAAGTACCTTGGGGGTTAGATCCAGACTGAACCAGACTTGTCACAGGGCTTCAGGGTCGGACAGTGAAGATATGAAGATAGTGACAGGGCCATCCTTTTCACCTTCTGCCCCCGCCTCCTCTTCCTCCTCTTCCTCCTCCTCTTCCTCAGACATGTACAGGGGGCAACAGCAGCGGAATCTACCCAGCAACCCACCCCCTCCCTCCCTCTCCCCAGACGCTTCCCTCCCCCTCCCTCCCTGTAAAACCCGGACCGAGTGTAGCCAGAAGACACGTCTGACCAAATGGCACGTGTAAGCAAGAAGATGAGTTAAAGATGGTGTTAAATACTGCGATTATTACTGCAATTACTGCGACAATTACTGCTGCTACTACTACTACTGCTACTACTACTACTACTACAATTACTGCTACTACTACTACTACGACTACGAGCAAACTGTTGAGGTAAACCAAAAAGATGGTGTCAAATACTGCAACTATTACTGCAATTACTGTGACTACTACTGCTATTACTACTACTGCTACTATTACTACTGCTATTACTACTACTGCTACTATTACTGCTACTACTACTACTACTACTACTACGACTACGACTACGAGCAGACTGTTGAGGTAAACCAAAAAGATGGTGTCAAATACTGCCATGATTACTGCAATTACTGCGACTATTACTGCTACTATTACTACTATTACTGCTATTACTACTACTGCAATTACTGCGACTATTACTGCTATTACTACTACTGCTACTATTACTGCTACTACTACTACTACGACTACGAGCAGACTGTTGAGGTAAACCAAAAGGATGGTGTCAAATACTGCCACTATTACTGCAGTTACTGCTGCTACTACTACTACTATTACTGCTATTACTACTACTGCTGCTACTACTACTACTACGACTATGAGCAGACTGTTGAGGTAAACAAGGAGAGCAAAAAGATAGTGTCAAATACTATTACTACAACTACTACTACTACTACTACTGTTGTTATGGAGGTACAAGAGGAAAAAGGAAGGTGTCAAATACTACAAGTACTACTACTACTAGTCCTGCTACTACTACTACTACTACTACTGCTACTATAGTAACTTCCTGCTATTGGCCACATTTTAAGGACATTTTTCCCCATTCAAAAGATTTAGTTTTAAATTGTTTATTGCCATAGTCTTAGGCCCAATCCCAATTCTCCCCCTTAGCCCTCTGTCTTTGTCTTAGCCCTACCCCTTAGCCCTACCCCTCTGTCTTTAAACAGAGGGGTAAGGCAAAGGGGTGTGTTTTAACCCTTAGAAATGGGACACCCCTTTGCAGTCGCAACAGTATGACATTATTTTTAAAGTTTTGAAGTATTGTGCTCCTTTTGAGTTTGTTTTAAATGAACTTTGCAAAAAGTCAAATGTTTTTTTAATTTTTTATTTTTTTTAAATTACTATACTCTGTACAACATATGTAAATCAAATTTTAATCAACTGTAACACAAAATTAAAATGCTGCAGAGGTGGACGGAGTTGTAGAGGATGCCTGTACACACAAAAAAGAAAACAAAATTAATACATAGTCATAAACATATATAGTTGTTCTGGTACCTACAAATATTATAGAATGTAATATACCTTATATTTTATTTTCAAATTCTCCCACTTTTTTGAAGCTTGTTGGGCTGACACAACTCCAACAAGTCCAGCCTCCTACAAGAAATACAAATGTGATTAATAACATGTCATTAAATAGGGGATAATTTACAAGGCGAAACGAAACAATAATATTTTAGGCCATGCATGTTCGTAATACTTTACACATTCTACGTAACGCGTATAGTTCTAAACGCGCATGAGACGAGTTACGAGGCGAAATACAGCGATATATTTGACACATTCTAGTCTAACATATACGCGTATATAGTTCTTTAAGGCCATGCATGTTCGTAATACTTTACACAGGCGAAATGAAAACATATACAGATACAGCGATATATTTGACACATTCTACCGTAACGTGTGTATAGTTCTAAAAGCGCATGAGACGAGTTACGAGGCGAAATACAGCGATATATTTGACACATTCTAGTCTGACATATATGCGTATATAGTTCTTTTAGGCCATGCATGTTCGTAATACCGTAACATGCGTATAGTTCTAACCGGGCATGTTACGATAAGCCGTATATGTCAGAAAGCGTAAATGCAGGTGCCATGAGTATACCTACAACTTTTCAAAAGTTACTACAGTTTTATACAACTTTTTATGAGGTTCTTGAGTGCAAATACTCACATTTGTCCAATTTCTTCCCGATTGCCGACACTTCCCGATTTCCGTGTTGGTTTTTGCTCCGACTTGCGTTAAGCCATGCCTACCCCTTTGCGCAAAGTGTGCATCTGAAAACGCTTTGCGCAGAGGGGTATCATAGCCCTTCCCCTTACCCCTCGCCCTTACAGAAAAGAGAATTGGGACACCCCTCTGTCTCTCGTGAACGCGCACAACAGAGGGGTAGGGCTAAGACAGAGGGCTAAGGGGTAGAATTGAGACGCAGCCTTAATGTCTCATGCATTTTCAGTACAGAGATAGTAAAAGAATTATGCAGATTTTATTCATTTATTTTATCATTCTGACCACCAAATTATTTAAAATTTGTGAAGGAATTCTTAAAAACATAATCTTTGGTCGTCTTTAGTCCCAAACAGCTTTCTTCAAATTATTTTTACAACCTTTATTGCATTTAAAGTTCACAATCTGGGATATTTTTTAATTAAATGATGAAATAAACAGTGGTATTTTAACTTTTCCAGTGCAGTGTTTATGTCTGTTATGGTAAGAATATTAGCCTAGAAGCTCCATTAGTTTACTTTAAAACACGCTAATGTCCTTCCCCTGTGGTTCACGTGTCACTCCAGTGCCTAAAATAGTTTAATATGAACTCAGCGGGAGTACTACGCCCTCAAAAACGCAGTAGTAGTACAAGTATTTTGGTCTGTAGCTGTATCTCGTACGCATGAGTGAGTCTGATTAGTGCTCAGTCGATGAACAAGACGAAAACAAGAGGCTCACCCCCCCACAGAGCTTAACACGCACTGTTCTAACGCGGTATATAACATCATTTCAATACCCCGTGAGTGCTTTATTCATACTGTACAGTGACATGGCGCTGGGGGGGGTTCTACATGTATCTCTATGGCAGAATGTTCAGCAAATGCTCGTATTGGCAAAAACTGACAAAAACGTTTTAAGATTGTCAAGAAAAAAACCCAAAATGGATTTAAAGACCGTGTTTTCGTTTTCTCGTGATCAGTGCGAGCTTTTCAACAAAAATATGAGCGTTGAAAACCGAACTTTCACTTAACTTTTACTCTTGAAAGAGACGGTGTTGAAACAAAGCTCAGATTAAAGTCTAACTTCAGTAAAAGAGCTTCAGACAGAGCAGTGCCTACAGTTAGGGAATGTTGATGACGCCAACTGCAAAGTGTCAATATCAGGATGAATGAAAACGAAACTGAAAAGTGAAAAACATGATCTGACAAAGGCTTTTTACTGAAACGTAATTTTAAAAATAAAAAAAGCTTTTGGATGTCGGCCATCGCCATGCGCTATGCAGTTTTTATTTTCACTTTTAAATTGCTGTTCCTCGCATTCGCACCTCTACGAGAACTTTGGTGTGCGTTTTACAAGAACTTTGGTGTGCGTTTTGTGTTTCATTTGAGTACAAAACTGAAACAAATACAAACGACGCAACTGAAGCTCTTGTTAAAGCGAGAAACAGGCTTTTTTTAATCATTTCTCCTATGTTCTAACGGTGTTTCCTCATCAAAAACTTGTTTGAGTAATCTAGTGATCTCTCCTGGGCCCTATTCAAACCCTCCTTGATTCTGTACGAGGCTCCGCCCACAATTCTACGCCAATTCTCTATAAATGTACAAAAACATGATACAAAACTGTGCAAACCTGACGCGATGTGCAGGAGTTTCATTAGCGCTCTGAAGGGGGAGTGACTTGGCGCGGAGAGCAAAAGTAACAAATCTAAAATCTTTAAATCTAAAATCATGAAAATAGATTAAAGGTGCACTACGTAACTTTTCTGTTTGATAAATTCGAGCTGTAGTTGTGGCACAGAATGGTAATGTCCCCATTTTGAGTCCTGATTTTAGTTTTTTCTTTTTCCTCCAGAATAAATGCGTTTTTGTGTTTTTTCATTTTTCGTGTAGGCAGAGAGTGAAAGTGCTTTGATGGCGGTTCGTGTGGGAGGCAGCACCAGAGGTTGAGACGCGTTTTAACATCACAGATTTGAGTTTAATGTATTCAGAGGCAAAAACAAGGCCTGCATGCTAATGGCACCACAGCAACACAATGACTCACAAAACACAGACCAAAGGAAACCAAAATGTGATTCAAAATGGAACGTACCGGATTAAAAACGCCTTCAGAGCGTAATTTGATGGCATGAAAATTAAACTTTTCAAATAACTTCTCGATTTTGATGCACAGTTGAAGCTTTGTCTGCAATGTCCCACCGTCTGGCATTAAACTTCTCTATTTAGCTTTTATTTCATGGTTCAAGGGTTGTATGTGGGCTCGCCTCTCCCCAGATCTGACATGTTTTCATAGACTTGTACAAGTTTAATGTCATACTGCGGAGGTTTCCATGCCAAGCAATAACATCGCCATGGAGATAAGCAGGAGCCTCTGTCAGAAAAGTTACATAATGCTTCTTTAACCAGTTGTTTGGGTAAAAATGGCAAGTTCTGTGCTAATATTGAACCTTATCTTAAAACGTAGTAGCAGTAGCAGTAGCAGTAGTAGTAGTAGTAGTAGTAGTAGTAGCAGTAGTAGTAGTAGTAGTAGTAGCTCTGACTTTCACTTTGACTTGTGTGTCTCCTCGGTGTTTCTATTTTTACTCTGCCAAATTTCTTCATCTGATCTGCTGCTTTAAATACTTCACGCTCTTTATATCAGCGCTTTGTTTAACTACAACCGCTGTGGCTTTAAAGATCCACTGTGGAACTTTTCAGTTGGGGGTCCGTCACCAGCTTGTTTCTATGGATACATCATTGCTCTGCCTGGAATGTTCCACAGTGTGACATTAAACAGCTCTACTTTACATTTATTCAATTACAGGTGGTTTTAGCTCAAAAATACCTAGAAAAACAGACATTCTGACTGTGAGCGGCGTCGCCTCTCCACAGATCTGACCTGTAACTTGGTCTGGTTTGGTCTCCGTGAAGATAGAAAAGTTTAATGCCACACTGTGAAACATTCCAGACAAAGCAATAACATCTCCACGGAGGAAAGCATCTGACGGACCCTCCACTTGAAAAGTTACACAGTGCAGCTTTTTTGTGCTTCCCCATTCGTTGTGTGCACTTTTTTAACAGAAAAATTATTTTAAAAAATGAAAAAAAGACGTAAAATACTGTTATATGGCTGTATTTTTACTCAAGTATTTTTCTTTTTTTGTATCCCAGTTCAATACATTTTGTTATTATTGTTTACAAAGTGAATTTATGAACTTTATTTTAACCTAAGATAAATTTGTGTTTCTCACTGTGGATTTTAAATGTTATTTTAAATGAAGTATCGGTGAATATCGGTTATCGGCCCTAAACTTGGCTGACTGACTTGGTTTGGTGGATTTTTCTTGTGGTCGATATTTATCAGAGTTTTACATCAGTTTGTGGAAAAAAATGTGGAAAAAAGTATAAAAATAGACTAAATTCACTAAATAAAGCTGCTGTCTGATCAGAACTATTGTGTCATTTAGACACGTTTGGACCCGTGTTTACATGATGGTTGCTAGGTAACAAGTCCAACCAGG
Source organism: Taenioides sp. WSHXM2023 (assembly GCA_029959045.1). Classification (NCBI taxonomy): domain Eukaryota; kingdom Metazoa; phylum Chordata; class Actinopteri; order Gobiiformes; family Gobiidae; genus Taenioides; species Taenioides sp. WSHXM2023. The sequence continues at coordinate 8,846,656 of CM057107.1, read as the reverse complement.
AAGTAAAATTGTAAAGTTCACAAAACAGAGAGAAAAAAGGAGGAAAGAGCGAATGTTTGGAGTGCGGAGGTGAAGTGTGGAACCACTTCCTCTACACCTCCACAACAGACAAGCTGCACTCCACCCGACTCCACCCGACTCCACCCGACTCCACCTCTGACAGACGCTGCAGAAGAAGAGAGGGAAGAGGAGAGAGAAAGGGAGAGAGGGAGGAGGGAGGAGAGAGGAGAGGAGTAGGAGGAGGAGAGAGTGAGGAGGAGAGAGGGACAGAGGGAAGACGAATAGGGAGGGAGGGGAGGGAGAGAGGAGAGGAGAGAGGGAGGAGACCCAGAGAGTAAAGGAAGGAAGGAGAGAGGGAGGAGAGAGGGAACACAAGGAGGGAGAGAGAAGAGGAGGAGAGAGGAAGGGAGGGGAGGGAGGGAGGAGAGGAAGGGAAGGGAAAGAGGAGAGAGAGGAGAGACGAGCTGGAGATATGGAGGGGAGGGAGAGAGGGAAGACAGAGGGAGGGGAGGGAGGGAGAGAGGAGAGGGAGGGGAAGACGAGATAAGAAGAGAGAGAGGGGGAGGAGAGAAGACGAGGACAGAGAGAAGGCAAGGAGGAGAGAAGATGAGGATGGAGAGAGAAGATAAAATGGTGAAAGGATAGAATAAGAGACAGTGGAAGGAGAGAAAGGGATGGGTAAGAGGGCGGGGGGAGAGAGAGACATAGGAAGAGAGCAAAGAGGGAGAGAGGAGGAAGAGAAGATGTGAAAGAGGGAGGGAAAAGGTAGACAGAGAGGGGAGGGAGGGAGAAAGAGGAGAGGGAATGGAGATGCAGAGTGAGAGGGAAAAATGGAAGATCGAGAGGGTGGGTAAAAGAGAAGAGACAGAGAAGGAGAGATAAACGGAGAGATAAGACAGAGGAGGGAGGAGTGTGTTCTGTCGTTAATGGGACACATGACCCCAATCAGCAGCACAGAAAGAGAAAAAGAGACACGTCTGTAACATTCTGTGGTTTTCACTGCTCACTACTACTATTACTACTACTACTACTACAGTACTGTTACTGCTACTACTACTACTAGACTGAAAGGTGGCATACCCTTAAACCAGAAAAGTTCCATAGTTTGGCTTTAATTTGGATGCACGATTGGATTTCACAACAATTTCTTTAAACTGTGTCCAGGTGCACTGTGTAACATGGCATTAAAAGCTAAGCAGAGCAGTCACATCTCCATGGAGACGGAAAGGTGACATACACTACACCAGAAAAGTTCCATAGTGCGGCTTTAACTCAGCAGTGTGATTGGGTTTGTCCTCTATTGGATTTGTGTTCTGTAGAAACATGAATGAGCTCTGTCCTCTTAAGCACAGGGCCGTGACTCGCGGTTCCCCAGCGGCCCGCAGCAAGGGCTGATGGGTAAAATGATCTGAAACACACGTCTGCCGGACGCATAAATCTGCATATGTAATGAGCTGAGACGCCCAGGGTACGTTTAGAGAGGGTTAGACCTGAGGACCGGAGAGAGGGATGGATGGAAGGAGAGAAAGAGAGGGGGAGAAGGAGGAAAAAGACAGGAAAGGAATGAAGGAGGGAGGAGAGGGGGATAGAGGAAAGAAGAGTAGAGAGAGAAAGAGTAAGAGACAGAGCGAGGCAAAGGGAGAGAGGAGAGCTGGATGAGGAGGGAGAGGGGAGAGACAGATGAGAGAGTGGAGGGAGGAATGAGGAGGGAGAGAGAGAAGTTTAGGATGAGAAGCGAGAGAGAGAAAAGTGGATGGAGAGGAGAGATGGGCAAAGAGAGGGAGAGAACAAATAAAGAGGGAGAGGAGAGGGGATGAGAGAGAAGGGAGGGACAGGATGGAAGAGGGGTAGTGGGAAATGGAGGACGAAGAGAAAGGAGAGAGAGTACGAGAGAAGAGGGGGGAGAGAGAATAAGAAGAGAAAGAGGAGGCACAGAGGAGGATGGAGAGTACAGAGAGAAGTACGCAAGAGATGTGTAAAGAGGGGCAGAGAGAGAGGAAGGGATTGAAAGCGAGGGAGAGAAAGAGGAAGAGATGGAAAGAGGGAGGAAGAGAGAAACAGATCGCTCTCTTCTTTGAAATAAACACCACATTTAACCCCAGCGTTCTCACCTGACTGGCCACGGCTCCGGCGCAGTCATTTTGTTATTGTTTTCTTCAAATTCACTGAACTTTATTAAATCTCCACTCGCCCGTTCATTTCCCAGCATGCACCAGCACTCCTCTCGGCGCTCTGAGCATTTACACGTTTGTGCGTTTGTCCTTCGCTCCGTTTGTATTTGTTATGAAACCAAATGGAATCTTATCGGAGTTCCTTGTGTCCTCCCGCGTGTCAGTGATGCATGAGTCCGAACAGCAACCTCCCCAAGAACGATGAGATACAAAACTGATCTATAGCTCCTCCTTTTATCAACAGAATTACCCTTTTAATCTCAAATTTATTCCGGAATTGTCTTTGGAAAGGGATTTTAAGGATTTGGAAGTTTGCATTTATGTGGATTTGACTTTTAGAGCAGTTTAAAGAGCCGTGTTACAGTATGATTTATGTTCTGATCTATGTTCTTATGTTTAACACACAAACCCTGCAGATTTAGGCTTTTTGACAGTTTTTCTGTCAAACTGAAAAAAAAACACGCTGTTCTACCTTGTGATGTCATCATGTGGTAATACAGGAAGTGCTCCACTGTGTTTTTAAACTCCACACACCTTCACTAGAATCATTTGTGATCATTTCACAAAAGTTCAACCTCTTTTTATTTCAAAATGTTTAACTTTAGTCCTGTTTTAGTCCTGGTTTAGTCCTGGTTTAGAGACCTGGTTTAGTTCTGGTTTAGTCCTAGTTTAGAGTCCTGGTTTAGTTCTGGTTTAGAGACCTGGTTTAGTTCTGGTTTAGTTCTGGTTTAGTCTTGGTTTTGTCCTGGTTTAGTCCTGGTTTAGAGACCTAGTTTAGAGACTTCGTTTAGTCCTGGTTTAGTCTTGGGTTAGTACTGTTTTAGTCCTGGTTTAGAGACCTGGTTTTGTCCTGGTTTAGTCTTGGGTTAGTCCTGGCTTATCCCTGGTTTAGTCCTGGTTTAGAGACCTGGGTTAGTCCTGGTTTAGTCTTGATCTAGGCTTGGTTTAGTCCTGGTTTAGAGACCTGGGTTAGTCGTAGTTTAGTCCTGTGTTAGTCCTGGTTTAACCCTGGTTTTGTTCTGGTTTAGTCCTGGTTTAGTCCTGGTTTAGGCTCTTTTTATTCCAAAATGTCAAAATTTGTCCAAATTCTAACTCCGTCTCTTGTTTTTGTTTTTCCAGGTTCGGAGTTTTGCTTCCGTAACTTCAGCAGTCCTTCAGGTATGATTGAGTCTCCGGGTTTTCCAGACAAATACCCGCACAACCTGGAGTGCTCGTACATGATCATAGCCCCGCCCCTCACGGACATCACGCTCACCTTCATGACCTTTGACCTGGAGAACGACCCCCTGCAGGTGGGAGAGGGCGACTGCAAGTACGACTGGCTGGACGTGTGGGACGGACTTCCTCAAGGTAAAAGTACTACAAATACAACAAATAATTTAACAGAAGTCATAAAAGAAAAGATGATTTATATAAATGGACATAGCTAACGTGCTAGCTGTCGCGTTCTAAAGAGGAAGTGAACATGGGCGCGCTTCCGGCTCCACCGACTCTGGCTCATACTCACATAACTGCTGCTGTAAACCTCGTCATTTTGGTCTTAAAAGATTAAAGATAAAAACATTAATAACAGACAAATAAGACGATCGACTGCGTTATTAAGCGGGAAGAGCTTTACCTTCAACAGCCTCGCTCCGGATTGGCTCTTTGGTTGTTATGACACCTGTGGTCGGAATTCCAAATATGGAACTCTGCTCAATATTTGTCCCTATTATTACTTTTCTCAAACTGAAAATGCAACAAAACACAACTCCAGGTCTGTTTTTGAGGAGGTAACAACATTACAACATAACTTAAAGCTCACAAGAGTTAAATGTGCGTAATATAGGACCTTTAATATCTGAGATTTCTATAAAACAAAACAAAACTCGTCATAATGTTTCACCTTTTGGTCCAGACACATAAATCCGGGTAAATCTGAATATTTCCTGGTAATGAGTCAATGGGACAAAAGCGTTCTTAATATTATCTTATGTTTCCTGCGCAGACATATCTGCTCTTTGAAGGTTTCCTACTTCCTGTATTTGTTTACCAGGAGGAAATACTTAACACTGGGTCCTAAACATGTCTCCTAGCTCCTTAACTGCATCCTTTCCTTATCTCCTCGTTTCCTTCCTCCCTAAAGGTTTAAGTGAAAGTCTGGGATCTGGAGCTAATAGGAAGAGAACATGAACTGAACTTGGGCTGAATCAGGACTAAACCAGGTCTAAACCAGATCTAAACCAGGACCAAACAAGGACTAAACCCGGGCCTCAACCAGGACTAAACTAGGTCTAAACCAAGACTAAACTAGGTCTAAACCAGAGCAGAACCAGATCTAAATAAGGACTAAACCACACAAAAACTGTCTAAACCAAGACTAAACCAGGACTAAGCCAGGTCTAAATGAGGACTAAACCCCAGGTCTGAACCAAGACTTAACCAGGACTAAGCCAGGTCTAAATGAGGACTAAACCCCAGGTCTAAACCAAGACTTAACCAGGACTAAGCCAGGTCTAAATGAGGACTAAACCAGGTCTAAACCAAGAATAAACCAGGGTAGGACCAGGGCTGAACCAGGTCTAAACCAGGCCCAAACCAGGCCCAAACCAGGCCCAAACCAGGCCCAAACCAGGCCCAAACCAGGCCCAAACCAGGCCCAAACCAGGTCCAAACCAGGTCCAAACCAGGCCCAAACCAGGTTCAAACCAGGTCTAATTTGTCACTAAACCTGTTTGCTTTTGAGACTATATCATTTCACCTTTTCAGTTCTACAGTATATTTAATAACACAAGGTCTGAACCAGGACTAAACCAGGTCTAAACCAGGTCTAATTTGTCACTTAACCGTATGTATTTTGTACTTATTTCATTTCACATTTTCAGTTCTATATTTAATAAGACTTAAAAATGCTCTTCTCAACCCTCTTTCTCCTCGTCTCTATTAAACTCCGACTGAAGAGGATATTGGCCTAATTATTCCAAAAAGGAAAAAAGAAGGAGAGGATTTAAAATTCAATTATACTTGTGAATTCGGAGGCTCCAAAACAATTTCCCTCGTTTAAAAAGAGAATTATGAGGATAAAAGTATAACCCAGATTTACAGAGGGAGAAAGAGAGAGAAAGAGCTGGAGGCGAAAGACGAGACCAGACGAAGGGGTTTGGGGTTTAGACTGAAGAAGACTCCTGAGGACAGAATAATCCTTATGGAGAGAAGGGCTGAAGAACAGGGACTAAACCGGGACTAAAGCAGGGACTAAACCGGGACTAAAGCAGGATTAAATCAAGACTTAACCAGGACTAAAGCAGGACTTAACCAAGACTAAAGCAGGACTAAATCAAGACTAAAGCAGGGACTAAAGCAGGGACTAAAGCAGGGACTAAAGCAGGACTTAACCAGGATTAAACCAGGATTAAAGCAGGACTAAAGCAGGACTAAATCAAGACTAAACCAGGACTAAAGCAGGACTTAACCAGGACTAAACCAGGACTAAATCAAGACTAAATCAAGACTAAATCGGGACTAAAGTGAGGCTAAAGCAGGGCTAAAGCAGGACTAAAGCAGGACTAAAGCAGGTCTTATACAGGCCTGATCCTGGACTAAACCAGGTCTTTCCTGTGGTGTATTTATGTCCATCTTGTCTCTGTCGGGGGTCCTGGCTCAGGTCTGTGGACAGATGGATCTGTGAGTTTGGACGTGTCAAAGAGGAGACTTAAACAGGACTCACGCTGTTGCACTGATAATCCAACACAATCTGGACTATAGGAGACGTCTTATTTATAGCAGCAGGCTACCATGGGGTTAGACCTGGTTTAGAACTGGTTTAGACCTGCTTTAGTCCTGGTTTAGACCTAGTTTACTTGTTAAGACCTTGTTTAGACCTGGTTTAGTACTTGTTTAGTCCTTGTTTAGTCCTGTTTTTCACGTAGTTGAGACCTAGTTTAGACATGGATTAGACCAGGTTTAGTCCTTGTTTAGATCTGATTTAGTCCTTGTTTAGATCTGATTTAGTCCTTGTTTAGATCTGATTTAGTCCTTGTTTAGATCTGATTTAGTTCTTGTTTAGATCTGGTTTAGCCCTGGTGTACTTCTTTTGCCTGCTTTACTTTTCAAATTAGACTTGGTTTGGACTTGGCAAAGATCTGGAGCAGACCTGTTTTAGTCCTGTTTTCACCTGGTTTAGTCCTGGTTTAGACCTGGTCTAGACCTGATTTAGACCTGGTTTAGACCTAGACTTGTTTAGGATCTGGTTAAGACCTGATTTATTCCTGTTTTTCACCTTTAGAATCAGCAGTAGTCACCATTTTCATGATCAACGTCCAGTAGTAGCAGTAGTATTAGTAGTAGTAGCAGTAGCAGTAGTAGTAGCAGTAGCAATAGTAGTAGTTGTACTAGCAGTAGCAGTAGCAGTAGTAGTAGTATTTTGTGTATTGAGGTTGTCAGTGTGTATACTGCCTATTCCATTTAAAGGGATGGTGTTTTTGTGTTTGCCGTATTAATTATAAAGAAGTTAAAGTGTTGCTCACAAAGGTCAGAGGAACTCGACATGAGGCTCTGATCCAGATTTAGTTTTTCTCAGAGTCAAAAACGACACAGACACAAAAAAGTCCAATTTACGGAGAAGAAAATGAGAAACATGAATTAGTCTCGGTTTGTGTTCCTTTAGTTTGAAATGTCAAGTTCAAAATGGAGACGGAGTGTGAAGAATTGATTTGGGCGAGGGGTAGATCAGGACTAAAGGACAAGGACTAAAGCAGGACTAAAGCAGGACTAAAGCAGGACTAAACCAAGACTAAAGCAGGACTAAAGCAGGACTAAAGCAGGTCTAAACCAGGACTAAACCAGGTCTAAAGCAGGACTAAAGCAGGTCTAAAGCAGGTCTAAAGCAGGTCTAAAGCAGGTCTAAAGCAGGTCTAAAGCCGGACTAAACCTGGTCTAAATCAGGTCTAAACACAGGTTGAAAGCAGGACTAGAGCAGGACTAGAGCAGGACTAAACCAGGTCCAAACCAGGTCCAAACCAGGACTAAACCAGGACTAAACCAGGACTAAACCAGGACTAAACCAGGACTAAACCAGGACTAAACCAGATCTAAGCCAGATCTAAGCCAGATTTAAACCAGGACTTAACCAGGTCCAAGCCAGGTGCAAACGAGATTTAAACTCTGTCAGGTACTAACCAGGTCTAAACCAGGTCTCAACCAGGACTGTACCAGATCTAAACCAGGTCTGACCCGTACCTCAGTTTTCCTAACGTTCACTTCCTGTTTGTGTTCCAGTCTCTCCTCTGATTGGTCGATACTGTGGAACAAAGATCCCTCCTGAGATCCGCTCTTCGTCCGGACTTCTGTCTCTCTCCTTCCACACGGACATGGCCGTCGCTAAAGACGGATTCTCCGCTCGATACAACATGACGCACAAAGAAGTCAGCGAATGTGAGTACACTTTATTATTCATTCATTTAAAGTTTCAATGTGTAACTTTTCTGGTGAATGGCCTACAAGGAGGTCCAAATCTAAAACTGAACAAAACCAGGACTAAACCAAGACTGAACTTGGTCTTAAACAGGACTAAATGTGGATTAAAGTAGGCCTAAACCAATAGACTAACCCAGAACTTAACCAGGACCAAACTCTGAATAAACCAGGACCAAACTAAGACTAAAGTTGGTCTTAAACAGTACTAAATGTGGACTAAAGTAGGCCTAAACCAGTGGACTATACCAGATCTTAACTTGGACTAAACCAAGACTAAACCAGAAATCTGAACTAAAAAAAGGCCTAAACCAGTGGACTACACAAGAACTTAACCAGGACTAAACTAGGACTAAACCAAGACTTAACCTGGCCTTATACGGGACTAAATGTGGACTAAAGTAGGCCTAAACCAGGACTAAACTAGGACTAAACTAGACCTAAGCCAGTGGACTAAACCAGTGGACTAAACCAGGACTAAACTAGGACTAAATCAGGACTAAACAATGACTAAACTAAAACTAGATTGTGAGCGTCTTTTATTATTTACCGATGTAAAGCTGCATTATGTAACATTGCTGGTGAATGGTCTGCCTCCTGCTTGAGTTTTACCATCACTGTAACGCTAACAACTAGCATGCTAACAGCGCCCTTCCTGATCCTCACACAGCTGACTTCTTTGACCTCAAGGAGCTCTATAGATACAAAAAAAACGCACAAATATGTGGAAAAAATGAGTCCAGGGCTTTTTAAATATGACACAATGTTTGGCGAGAACTGTGGCGTGGCATCTGTTTTAAAATAAGAACAGTGCTGTGGCCAAGTTTTGAAATAAGTGGATTTAAAGTTTTGAAAGTCACGGAGATAAGTGGTAAATGCAGAGGAGTGTGTTTTAAATCAGGTTCTGTGGAGACGGGGCCGAAGGTCAAACCTCAGGTGAAAACAGGTAAGATTGAGGTGAAGCTCATTTACATCTACAAAGACAAGAAAGAGAGAGGTTTAAAGAGGAGAGGAGAGAGGGAGAGAGGAGAGGAGGGAGGGAGGGAGAGAGAGAGGAGAGGGAGGGGGAGAGGAGGGAGGAGGGGAGAGAGGGAGAGAGGAGAGGAGGGAGGAGAGAGGGAAGGAGGGAGGAGAGAGAGAGGAGAGGAGGGAGAGAGAGGAGAGGAGGGAGAGAGAGAGGAGGGAGGAGAGAGGGAGGGAGAGAGGGAGGAGGGAAGGAGGGAGGGAGAGGAGGGGAGAGGGAGGGAGGGAGGGAGGAGGGGAGAGAGGGAGAGAGGAGAGGAGGGAGGAGAGAGGGAAGGAGGGAGGAGAGAGAGAGGAGGGAGAGAGAGGAGAGGAGGGAGAGAGAGAGGAGGGAGGAGAGAGGGAGGGAGAGAGGAAGGGAGAGAGGAGAGAGGGAGGGAGAGAGGGAGGAGGGAAGGAGGGAGGGAGAGGAGGGGAGAGGGAAGGAGGGAGGGAGAGGAGAGGAGGGAGGGAGAGAGAGAGGGAGGGAGGGACAGAGGGAAGGAGAGAGGAGGAAGGGAACGGGAGAGGGGGAGGGAGAGAGGGAGGGAGGGAAGGAGAGAGGAGGGATGGCGAGAGAGGGAGATGGAGGGAGAGACAGAGGGAGGGAGACAGGAAGAGAGGGAGAGAGAGTGGAGGGAGAGAGACGGAGAGCGGAGGGAGGGAAGGATAGAGAGAATGGAGACATTATTTAAGGGGAAGAGAAAGGTAGAAATTTGGTCTGTTCATTATAAAAAGTGGAAGATTTTGATTCTAAATTCCATAAACATGTCCCCAGATACGAATTAAAAATGTTCAAACTAGTACTGCTGCTACTACTACTACTACTACTGCTACTACTACTACTGCTACTACAGTTACTCGTACTCCATTTCCTAACCCTTGCACTCTTCCTCTCAGCCTTTCACTGCAGTATGGCGTTGGGGATGGAGTCGGGCGAAATCAGTGACGACCAGATTTCGGCGTCCACCACGTTTTACGACAATCGCTGGTTGCCACGGCAAGCTCGTCTCAACAACGACGACAACGCCTGGACGCCCTCCGAGGACAGCAACAAGGAGTTCATACAGGTCAGGCGACGCTACAGTGACAGTGTAGTGCTTACAGCTAGCATCTTTAAAGGTGCACTGTGCAACTTTCTGGTTGGGGGTCCGTCACCTGCTCGTTTCCATGGATACGTCATTGCTAAACAGCTCTACGTTACATTTATTCAACTACAGATGATTTTAGAGCTCAAAAATCCCTAGAAAAACAGACATTCTGACTGTGAGCGGGGTCGCCTCTCCACAGATCTGACCTGTAACGTCGTCTGGTTTGGTCTCTGTAGAGATAGAAAGGTTTAATGCCATCTGTGGAACATTCCAGACAAAGCAATAACATGTTTTTGTTAACTAAAATAAACAAAGCAGTTTTCAATCAGTTTTGCACATTTGAATCATTCAGAGACAAAAAAAAATTGAAATATTTAGAATTAAAATAAATAAATAATAAATATAATAAATTTTTTTTGAATAAAACAAAACACCTGCCCAAATAAAGAAAAAATATATAATAATAATTAAAAATATTTACTGTATTTATTATAGGGCTGTGTCAATGTTGATCTACTTTTAAAATGTTCAATAAAAGGTTGCCAGATAACAGTGAAAATTATAAGTATTTTGTTATATCTCTCAGAAGATTTTTCCAATTCAGTAAAATCAGGCTCCATGAAGGAAGACTTTTGACAAGACCTCCAGAAAAGTTACACAATGCAGCTTTAAGGGTGATGCTCCTAGTGTAATGTACCTGTCTCACCTTCACTGGAAGTACGCAATTAGCATCCGATTGGCTGGATTTCTCCTTTCACCAAGACGTAGACAAAATAAAATGATTTGAACGTTTGTGTTTTTTTGCTTCGCTCCTTCAAATCTGATTTAGTTTGTCTAATTTTTGCATCTGTCCTTCAGAAACACCAGATTTCGTACAATATTTCACATTTTGTCCTTCAAATTATAACTCAGATGTTGCGTCCAGTCCGTAGACTGTAGATATAAATGATTGTAGCTGAACCGTTAGCCGCCGCATTCCAAGCAGGAAGTGAGCATGGGCGCACTTCTAGCTCCATCGACTCTGGTTCCAGTTCACTTTGTATTGATTATTCATTCAGTATTCATTCTGGTCTTAAAATGTTCCTTTTAACCGGCTCTACATGATCCTGGTGTTTTTAATTTGCAGTTTTGTCAACAAATCAATTCATATTCCTAAAATTCGCTCTTATAACTGCCAACCTCGATGAGCTTCATTTGACTGGAGGCGCACAAACTCTTAGTCCAATTCTTTACACAGTCGCCGCTCTGTTCTGAAATAACACGGGTAGAAAACGAAATGGGACAGATAACTGGTCTTATATTTTATTTACAAGTATTAAATTTGATAGAAAATGTTAAGTTATGCACAAACATCATTTAAAACACACACACAAACCCATTAGCCGTGTGTTTGTCTGCGCACCGATGCCTGTTTAAATAAAGTGTTGAATTTGCATATTATTCTAAACACCATTAGGCTCCGTCTGTGCCGCCGTAACGTAAACGCACATGTAAATCACACCAGCGCAGAGTTAATGTGTGTTTAAAATGGTGATCTGCTCTAATCCCGGCGACGCTCCAGGAGTCAGGTTTTTCCTCCATAAACGCCAATGCAAATGAGATCCGGCGCTGGCACTGTGAGCGCGCCGGGATGGTGTTGAGACTCACATTTCAAATACTAAGAAATAAACTCGATACGCGATACTGATTCTGATACTACGATGAGAATAAAACCCCTTTTTTTTTAGACAATATACTGTCTTTTTCCACATTAAATTGTAGTACTTTCTTTTCTATTCCCTTGTGTTCTTATATCTGTGTAATCCCTCAGTGGTCCAGGTCTAAACCAGGTCCAAACCAGGTCCAAACCAGGTCTAAACCAGGACTAGATCTAGAGCAAGTCTAAAGCTCCACTTAGTCACTGACCACTGGAAACTGAACACTCCACAAGAGCTGCAGTAAACCAGGTCTAAACCTGCTGTGACTAAGTCCAAGCAACTTAAAATTGTTAAGTAAATTTTTCTTTATACATTTTATTTAATTTTTTGAATAGTGAAATGTACAGCCACACATTCTGAATCTGTTATTTGCAGTTAAAATTTCAAGAGTACTAAACAGTTTTAAACTAGTCCACGGGTTTCAGAATGATAAAAAATTAGAACCGTTGCCATGGTAATCAACAATTTTATATCCTATTTTTTGAATGGTAAAAAGTCCTCCATATTTAGCCCATACCAGGAAACTGAAACCCATGAATATCAAGTGACGTCAACTTAAAAAAAGTTATTATAATCGTTTATTTTTTATTTTATTATTATTTTTTTTAATATATAATTTTCTGTCTTAACGCATTGCAAAAAGAAAAACGGCTTGAACTTAAATATTCTAACTTATACTAAGACTAGAGGCAAGTACAAGCAACTTAAAAATATTAAGTCATGAAATTGATGTTTTTACTCTTCAAATTCAAACTACTGATTTATAGAAACACTCTGAACCAACTTAAAGGTGCATTCAGTAACTTTTCCTGCCCATAACAGGAAACTGAAACCCACAAATAACCAATAATTACTAATAACAAGTGAAGTCAACTTAAAATGGTTAAATTATTATAATGTTTGATTGTTTTTTCAGTATATAATTTAGTTTTAACACATTAAAAAAAACAAAACACTGAACTTAAATATTCCAACTAATGCCAAAACTAGCGGCAAGTTCAAGCAAGTCAAGAAAGCGACGAGTGGTGTTTTTTCTTTCTAAATTCAAACGATTGATTTGATTTAACTTATAGAAACACTTTGAACTGAACATGTGCTAATCCACATCCAGCTGCTGTGTCTGTGTAAACATCTGGACAGTTCAATAATCCTGTCTGCAGACAAACTAAAGCTTTACGTGGATCTGTAAACGCAGCACAGTATCCGTGATGGATCCTGTTGCTAGGCAGAAATCACCTTTGTACATTTGACCCAACAGAAAATCCTTTGTACATTTTGTTCGTTTAACTGTTTACTGATGCATTTATTTAGGATCAAAATGTCTGTTTTTGTAAATGCTGAGCTGAACCATGGTAAAATTAACGTATAAATTTAATGACATTTTTATCTATTTATTTATTTTTTTAGTCAAATTCACTTTCATTTTCAAAAGTCTCTTAACAAACATGGATAGCTCGGAGCCGTAGACTGTATATAAATGGACATACCTAAAGCTAACGACATCGCTAACGGCTGCAGCGTTCCAAACAGGAAGTGGTCGTGGGTTGCCTTTATAACTGCTGTGAGCTTCCTCATTTTGGTCTTAAAATGTTGGTATTAACCCGCTCTGGTGTTTTTAATTCACTATTTTATCAACAAATCAATTCATATTCTTAAAATTCACTCCTATAACTGCTGGCCTCAGTGAGCTTCATTTGACTGTGGGTGACGTCACACTCACTTAGTCCTCGTCTTTATACAGTCTGTGCTTGGGGCAAAAAGGCCACTACAGTGAGCAACAGGGAACTTTAATAAAATATGGAGAAATAAACACATTTTCAAGTTTTACCATCACTGGAATCCTAACAGCTAGCAAGCTATGTGCACACTTCCTGATTCTCAGACAATAAAACACTTGTAATAATAATTAGATGCAGGCAGGACACAGCTGATACATTTTTCTCACAGGTTTCAGCGGGTTTTTTAAGATAATTCTCCATTTCCTCTCTCCAGGTCGACCTTCACTTCCTCAAAGTCCTGACCGGGATCGCGACGCAGGGAGCCGTTTCCAAGGAGACGCAAAAGTCCTACTTCGTAACCTCGTTCAAACTGGAGGTCAGCACCAACGGAGAAGACTGGATGGTTTACCGCCTCGGCAAGAACCACAAGGTGAGACCAGTTCCACCAGAATCCGTTTACACACAAACAAAACAGACCGGTCATTGTCAGTGGACTGGAACTTCAGGGTTGTTTCCCACGGCGATGTTTGGAAACTGGTTTGAGATGGTATCTTAATTTAAGGACAATGAGTCGTTTACTGATCATTTTCGTCAGTTATGAGAGGTCAGTGATCAGATGGAGAGTGTGGGACTAGTGTGTTCACGATATTAACATTTCAAACTAAGGAACAGACTTGATCCTCAATTCTGATACTGATACCACGATGATGATGATTAAAAAACACTCTTTCAGTAGACAGTGGAATGTGATTTTCAACATTAAATGGTCGTAAAACAAACACAGAGGAAGTGAGCGCTTCAGGGAATCTTAGAAGTCCACAACCGGCGCTCCTCAAGGACGAAGCTCAGAAGCTACAACAGATAGTGAAGATGACTAAGTCTGTAATATGAAAACTTACTATGATCAACTAAAAAGACTTAGAAATAATTATAAAATTAAATGTATATGTACAAGTCAAAATAAAAGAGAAAAATAAGTAATAAAATATAAAATAAACTATAAAATCACAGCTATAAACAAGACACAAGAACGACAAATACTCTGCTGATTGACAGGGCATGAGGTTATCCGTTACTTGAGATTAAAAGCGCTCAAAAAGTCCGAGGAACTCTGTTGGAATTATAATCAAAGTCCTTTAACGGTTAAATGGGACAAGCCAATGTTTTTCGACACATGTGGGGTCTTTGTCAGGGCAAAAGTCCTTTTAAAGGGGTACGGGGTCCTGACCAAATATACAAGATAAAAAATCACAGGAAAAAAAGATACATAACAAATTTACAACTTTTTAAAATAAGTTGAAGCTATACATCTAGTATTAAATGTTAGAACTTTCTTTCCTATTCTCATGTGTCTTATATCTGTGTAATCCTCAGTGGTCCAGGTCTAAACCAGGTCCATGGGTGTATACTAGTCTCTGTGCTCTTATACTTGTTCTGATCCAGCTCCAGATCGTTCTAAAGCTTCAGGAAAGTTCATTTCTGTCCTGTCAATGGGACTTTTTTAGTATCGATACCTGCGAAAAATTAGGATCTAGATTCAATACTAGTTTTAGCATCGATTAGCGTCTGATTTTCAATTCTTGCTGGTGAAAGCTGCTCAATTAACCGTCTTAATGCTGCTTTTTGCATTATACCCAGTGCTTTCTTATATTTGATTGCGTAAAAATGTCCGTCTCTTTGCTTTTCTTCACACTTTAGCCTTCATCTTTTTCTCCTGGTACATCCTGTAGCTTTATCAGCAGATTCCTCACCTTAAGCACGCTCTTCTTCCTTTGAAAAGTTTACAAAGCGTGACCGAAAGTCATGAGACGGGGTGCGGAAAAACAAGGGTCAAAATGGCCGTCGTGAGATAGCAAGGAGGAAGGAGGGGACGAGGACAAAGCTCTCCTCTGTGCGCTGTTATCTGTAAAACGATTCATCATTTTTTTCACACCACTGCATCTAAACAAACGGCCCGATTATGAAATGTGGTTTGAGTTCAAGTACACAAAGTTCAACTCCGGTTCCTGCTAAGTTTTTGGTGAATTTGGATAAAATCTGGATCAGATGGATCAGAAAGGACTAAACCTGGACTGAACTAGGGCTTAACCAGGTCTGAGCCAGGTCTAGACTAGAACAAGATTGTATGTCTAGGCAAAATTAAACCAAGGACTAAACCAAGACTGGACAGCTAGGACTCAACTAGGACCAAACCAGGACTCATCCATCCATGATCGAACCAGGACTGAACCAGGACTCATCCATCCATGACCAAACCAGGACTGAACCAGGATTAAACCAAGACCAAACCAGTATTAAACCAGGACCGAACCAGGATTAAACCAGGACCATACCAGTATTAAACCAGGGCCAAACCAGGACTCATCCATCCATGACTGAACCAGGACTAAACAAAGACAAAACCAGGACTCCACTAGGACCTATAGTCCACAGGCTGTTGTTGTTTTGCTGTATGGTCTTGTCTGGAGGGGATTTTACCTTTGACCCTCCATCTGGGTTCAGGTCATTTTGGATTTTAAGCCAAAAGGGTGACATTAAAGGGGCGGTATTAAAGGGGAAGTATTAAAGGGATGTGGTGTGTGGGGGGAGAGATAATCCACTCCAGTCCAGACCAGTGCGTCCCGCTGTGATTGGTCGGACCGGGGGGTATCCAGGATTTATGAGAAAGTCCAAATAACTGAACGTTTATTGTGTAAAACTGGAAGTAATAAATATTTTAAAATATAAA
Source organism: Taenioides sp. WSHXM2023 (assembly GCA_029959045.1). NCBI lineage: Eukaryota > Metazoa > Chordata > Actinopteri > Gobiiformes > Gobiidae > Taenioides > Taenioides sp. WSHXM2023. The sequence goes on along the minus strand of CM057107.1, from coordinate 8,830,798 downwards.
AATCATTGAAATGTGTTTTTAAATACAAAAGTTAAGCAGTACAACTACAATGGCAACCTGTATTACTACTACCACTACTACTACTACTCCTTACTAAACAGGACTACAAGAGGCTTTTCATAGCAGTAAACTCACTCAGTATCAAAGATCTAATCCTAACTTTTATTTATACATAAAATATAAAACAACCAGGAAATTCAACTTAAAGGCCACCCGGTTGTTTTTAAATGTACTTCACTTAATAATAGAGAAAATTAATTATGTCGTGACATTTTTTCCATGTTTTTACATTTGGATTGGATAAAAAATGGAGTTAAATACTGGTGAGTTACATTTTTTGAGAAGCTGTATTTCCAAAAAGCAGTGCTACAGTGAGGAAATCAGAAAAAAGTGAGGCCAAAATTGGGAACAATTTATTTATTTAAAGAATGTCAAAATATGTATTTATTTATATTTATTTATTTATTATTTATTATTTAGTTGTTATTTATTATTATTATTATTATTATTATTATTATTATTATTATTATTATTATTATTATTATTATGTATGCATTATTATTTATTTATTCATTATTAATTTAATTTATTTAATTATTATTTATTTAAAGAATGTCAAAATGTCAAAAAGTTTATTTAAAGAATGTTAAAATCTCGTCCTGTCTTGTTCTCGTAGTTCCGATCTCGTGTCTCGTCTCGTTTTGTGTAAATTGTATCTCGTCCCGCTCCTACTTAATAACAAAAATATGCAAATAAAAACAGTGATTTTGACATTTGAAGCTTTGTTAGATCTCAAACTGTGCAAATACTTTTACTTTTTTACTCTTTAAGTACATTTTAAACTACTTTACTAACTACTTTAATACTTTTACGTGTGTATTTTTTTGCTCCAGTATCTGTACTTTTACTTAAGTGACAAAGTTTAGTGTTTAACAGCGGCTTCATATCCTCTCTCTCGTCTTTAAGTATTTATTGATTTCAGTGCGAGGTAGAATTGAAGCAGATGCACAATGAGCTCAGAGCCAAATCATAAATGGAACTGAACCAGGACTAAACCAGGGCCAAGGCAGGACTATCCCAAGACTTTTATTACCCTTTTTATTCATCCAGAAGCTCTTCAGAAATGTTCTTAACTTCTCTATATTACACAGTATTGACTCTTGTGAGGTTTAAGTCGTGTTCTAATGTTTCTTCCTCAAAAACAGACCTGGAGTTGTGTTTGTTTCATTCACATGTTTGAGTAACACTTTATTATTAGTCTGTCTACATCTCCAAACCTCAAAACGCTCTGTTCCACCTTGTGATGTCATGAAGTGGTAGTTTTCAAATGAACAGCTCCTTTTTTACCTTTAGTTCAGTGGAGATGGGCAACTCCTGGTCTGAAATGATCCAAATGATTCTAGTGAAGGTGTGCGGAGTTTAACAACACAGTGGAACCGAGTGTTTTCTGTTTGAGAGAAGTTTTGAGAGAGTTTTTTGTGTGTTAAACATGTGCGAATGAAACAAAACACAGCTCCAGGTCTGTTTGTGACGAGGGAACGACATCAGAACCTACAGTAGATCAGAAAATTGCGTAACACGGACCCTTTAATCTAAACTCCATATTATTAAAAGTCCTCGATCCTTATACGGACTGTGAGATAATCCTCTCCAGTCGTGTTTCTCTGTGTAATTTCCCACTCTCTCTCATGGCTTCAATCCTTTATAGCCCCACATGCTCCAATCTGGCCTCCCCTTTAAATAACCCAGGGCTAAACTGGGCCTGTCTGGACGGCTCGCTGTAGCAGCGCGTCTGGGAGCGAGTTTGTAATCGGACTCCGCTAATCTGTCCAAGAGGCATTTTTCAGACGGGCCCCGCCACGCGTGAGGGTTGCGTTGCCGTGCGGTTGCTAAGGGGGAAAATGAAATTAGTTTAAGAGGAAGATGGATGCAGGAAGATGTGAGGGAGTAGTGTAGCTGTTTGGGTGCTTTGACAATCGTTTAATCCTGTTAGAACTATACTCTAAACTTTAAACTATAAATAATGTGGGTTTATTATGGCTAAACTGATCAAAATATATATAAAAAATAATCATAAATACATAGACATTGTGTGATATTGTATCCTATCTTTCTATTCAATTATTTTATGTTAATTCTAAGCAAATTTTTTACTTACAGTGAACTTAAATATGAATAATTTGATTTTCTCATAGATAAAATTACAAAAATGCATTGGTATTTGTGGGACTTTTCACTCACTAAGGGAAAAATTTACGACAAACACGTATAATGTCCTATTTTTCCATCTAATATTTCTGTGTTAATTCAAAGCAGTTTGAAGTTTACATTTTTTTTTACTTTTATTTGTTCCAATTAACTTAAAATTTCAAATTAAAGGAAAAGCATTATACACTAATGCATAGTACACAGCATTTTCTTCTTAGTCTTGATAAAACCAGAACTAAACCGGGACTAAACCGGGACCAAACTATGACTAAACCAGAACTAAACCAGGACCAAACTATGACTAAACTGGGACTAAACCAGGACCAAACTATGACTAAACTGAGACTAAACCAGGATCAAACCAGGATTAAACCAGGACCAAAATGGGGATAAACCAGGAATAAGTCAAGTCTAAATCATTACAAATATTCAACTAAACCAGAACTAAACCAGGATCAAAATATGTCTGGGCCAAAATGAATAGACCCGGACTAGACCCGGACTAGGGGTTAATCTACAATGTTCATTATGAGTGCCCAGTGCTTTCTAGTGTCTGAGATTAGTGTTTTAATTTGTCTCTTCCGTGACGGGTAATCCGTGTGTGGATCTGTAGTCCTGGTATAGTCCTGGTATAGTACTGGTATAGTCCTGGTATAGTCCTCCCTAAGCCCCTGTGGTCTGTGAGGGGACGGCTCAGTCTCACTGGGGTCTGGACCGTCACAGACTTTGAGTTACATTAAGTTTAATATGGGGCTGTTTGATTTTTGAGACATTATTTTGAAAACTATTTTGTGTCTCAGCAACTTAAAAAAAAATGGAACAAAAACAATGTCCCATTTGATGATGTTGTCTCAAAAGAGAACTAAGGACCTGGACTAAAGCGGGACTAAAGCGGGACTAAAGCGGGACTAAAGCAGGACTAAAGCGGGACTAAAGCGGGACTAAAGCGGAAACTAAAGCAGGACTAAAACAGAGACTAAAACAGGGACTGAAGCAGGACTAAACCGGGACTAAACTGGGACTAAACCAGGACTAAACCAGGAACTAAACCAGGCCTAAAGTAGGGACTAAAGCAGGACTAAATCAGGACTAAATCAGGACTAAATTTGAGTTGAACTGGGACTAAACCAGGACCAAACTATGACTAAACTGGGACTAGACTGGGACTAAACCGGGCCTAAAACAGGAATAAAGCAGGACTAATCCAAGGACGAAACCAGGAATAAACCTGGACTAGACCAGAACTAATCCAGGGACTAAACCTGGACTAAACATATCAGTTCATATTAATCTTAACTGAAAAAACAATAAAAGACTGAATCATCCATTTTAAATATTTTCCCGTTCACTTGAAACTCCCTCGTGAATCTCACTCGTCTTTTTGTTCTTCTCAGCTCAGTTTTTGCAGACTTGTTCACACCCAAATCTTCTCGCCGTTTCCACATCTCACGCTCCACATATGCGTCTAATTAACTGATGATTTGTTAAAACTCACACTTTTAAATCACAATTCTTTTTTTTTTCTTTTTTTTGACAATTTGAAGACATAGTGAAGATATTTCCCGGTTTCTCGAGCTCGGTGTGAACGTTGGAAGCAGCGGCAGAGCTTTGAGTCGTCTGCTCCACCTCCACGTGTCACGGGATTTTATTTGAGTCGTTATTTTGGAGATGAGTTTTATTAAGAGCTTCATGTGTGAGAGAAGAAGAGGCTCTGAGCTCAGGATAGAGGAACAAAGATTAAATCAGGAGAAAATGTTTGTTACTATTTCACTTTTATCAATGGAAAATATGACAAGGTTTTATTGGGTTTTATATTCATTAAATTCAACTGTGTGTCTTATACAGCTACTATTACTTACTACTACTACTACTACTACTGCTGCTACTGCTACTACTACTACACCACCTCCTCCTCTTCCTCTGGACAGTGTTTACTTGAGCAGATCTGACCTGATTCTCCTCGGAGCTCATGAAAAAGTCAAACCTCTGGACCCTGTGGACGTCCTGAGTCTGGACAGGCCCAGAGGAGATAAGAGCAGACGGAGAGAGAGGGGGAGGAAAGAAAGAGAGAGAGGAGAGGAGGGTGGAGTTTAGAAACACAGAGGAGCACTTGACATTGCAAGGAGTGTTTTCAGTTTGAGAGAAGAATCGGCCTAAATAAATGTGCAGAGTTTGTGTGTTAAACATGTGTGAATGAAACAAAACACAACTCCACGAGGAAACGACAGAAGAACATAAATCAGAAAATAATGTCATATTTATTTCCCTTTATGTGGGAATCTGTTTCATTTAAATGGAAAGTTTGAGAAAAGCAACACTGCACTGATTCTCTGGAGGCTTTAAAATAGTTTTGTAAGTTTGTATAGAACTTATTTACAAGATCAAACTAATGCAAAATAATACAACCAGAAAGATGGAATAAAGTGAATATTTTGGCAGTAAGACGGAGAGATGGAGAGAGACAGACGGAGAGAAAGAGAGGGAGCAGTCTAGTGGAAGTGTTTATTTTTTAATGATAATTCGCAGTTGGAGACACAACATGAAAACGTGAATTATTGAATATTACGACACGTGAGGGGGCGGAGCCTGTCGTGTGTCGCCGGGCAGATTAGAGAACACTGTTTTTGACGGTCAGCGTAATCTAACTTTTACACGTTTTTCTACTTTTTCTTGCCTGTTTTTGGTTTTAAGCTATGTCAAAGTTTTAATTTAACTTGCTTAGACTAATAATACTAGACAAAACGGAAATAAAGCTAAAAAACGCTAATAAATTAGTGTATTGTGCTAATGTTGTTATGCTAGCTGTCACGGATCTGGCAGGTCACTTTCCGTCTTAAAACACCGTGCTTTTAGTCCGGGAAAGTCAGCATTCCTCATTGGTGAAAAAGTAACTCAAGAAAGTGGTCAATGAGCAACCATCTGCTTCCCCAGGCGTTTGACCTTTTGACCTGGAAGTACTTTCTCAGGTATGTGGACAATAGCAGACAGGAAGAGGAGAGGAAAGACGAGAGATGTTCTATTTCCATCAGAGAAGAGAAACTGACGACGGGCCGTTTTGGAAGAGCTGATGTTTGTGTCTTTTGTTCAGTGGCGTTCCTCAAATTTAAACCACAATCAACAAAAATGGGAATTATTTTATCTCATTATTTTAAACTAGTAGCCCACAAAATATATATTAAATCAATGTCAAAAAGTGAGCAGTAAGCAAGAATTAAACCAAGACTAAACCAAGATGAAACTAGATCTAAACCAGGTCTAAACCAGGTCGAAACTAGGTGTAAACCAGGTCTAAACCAGGACTTAAATAGGCCTACATCCGAACTAAACCTGAACCTAACCCGGACTTAACCAGGACTAAACCCACTTTGGACTACTCACCAAGAGCCTTAGAAAACCAAGTGTGCTCTATTTTTTTTAGACAAATTGAATTAAATAAATGTAAAATTTCAACTAGATAATATTTTTTAAGTTGAAATAACAAAACAAACCATTAAAATGAAAATATGGGCTGCTAAAATACACATTGCAAAGTATTTTGTTAATTCAGTGTATATCTTTTTAGTACAGCCTACAAAACTGACTCAACATAAAAATATTCATTAAAAATGTCTCTTTTTGTACTTTTTGTCAATCTCAAAACTATTAAAGTATAAATTCGAAGTAAATTTAGTTGACACCGATAGAATCCAGAGCGGGTACAGTACAATGGAGTGTGAGATAAGAAGTCTCATGTTTACAGGGAGATAGCGTTTGTTTACCATAGGGGCTAAACGGTGGATAGGGACTGTTCATGGAGGCTATGTAAACACCCACGCTAGCTAGCACACGCATGGTTAGCGCTAGGCTATGAACGGAACGGCGGCTAATGCTAAGAGCTAAAGGCAAAAAACGCCCACACATTTGGACAAGGAGAATTAAAACTATAGGGAATACGAGCAGCCCTGGAAACATATGGAAATGATAAAGTTGGTAATAAGCAGAGTGTTTTTTAGCTGCAGGGTTTGGGCTAAAAGATGCAAATTTTACACCTAAATATGCAAAATTAAAACAATGAATGATGTAACTGTAAACGGGCAAAGAATCCACGTGTTAAAGCAGCTTTCAGTAGCACAAAGCAACACAGTTTTGTTCAAAAACCTAGAGAATTTAAAAAAATAAATAAAAACAAGAAAATATATGTAGAACTTAGTACAAGAACGGATCCAAAAATGTAAGAAATGAGGAAACTACATTAGAACATAGATGAGAAAACGACGTAATAAGGGATCGTTAAATTCTGAATAATTCCTGTTGTTATTTTTGCCTCTTGTCTCAAACGCAGAGCCCCATAGCGCCCCCCACCTCCACACATGTTACTGCGTGTTGTAGTAAAAGACAATCCATGTAAGGAGCTCTTTATATGAAAGTTTAATTCAGAGCCAGACGAATGTCACTGAGAGAAACTCCACACACTGATGCTTTACAGAACACTCTCTGCTCACAAAGATACTCCCTCCTTATCTGGGCCTGTGGTGTGAGGAATCTGAGGAGGAAACCACCGACTAAAACGGGGCTAAAACAGGACTAAAACGGGGCTAAAACAGGACTACAACGGGGCGAAAACGGGACGAAAACAGGGCGAAAACAGGACGAAAACAGGATGAAAACAGGGCAAAAACAGGGCAAAAACAGGGCGAAAACAGGGCGAAAACAAGACTAAACCTTTGACAAAACCGGGATTAAACCAGGACTAAACCAGGGCTAAATCTGGACAAAACCTCGGACAAACCCAGGAGGACTAAATAAAATGCTTGATGAAGGACTAAACCAGGACTAGCAAATGACTAGGTTTGATTCACCATTACAAAACTTGGTCTAAACTGGGACTAAACCAGGACTAAGAATGGACTAAAACAGTAATAGAAAAGGACCAGATTCAAACTGGACTAAATCATGTCTGAGCTGTGATCTGCTAGTATGAAACCAGGTCTAAACCAGGACTAAACTAGGATTTAACCAAGGAGTAAACCAGAGCTAAACCAGGACTAAAGCAGGAACTAAACCAGAACTAAACCAGGACTATGAGGGACTAAACCTTACAATGACTAAACCCAGGATTTAAACTGCACTATACCAGGACTAGACCAGGACCAGACCAGTAGTAGACCAGGACTAAACCAGGTCTAAACCTCGCTGGCACTGCACCATCAGCAGAGCTCTCTAAACCCAGGTGTGTTGTATCTGTCGCCCACATACAGATAAAGTCCCTGAGTGACAGAGGGCAGCCCTGTTCTGTTCTTCTTATCGGAGTCTGTGGTTGGACTAATCTAGAATAAAAGACTTGAGCAGACTTAGCGGAGGTGGAGAGAGAGCACTTCAAACTGAAAGGGGGATTTAGAGAGGAAGCAGGAGGTGGCTACATGAAAGCCAGCGTAAACAAACCCAAAGGAAGCCCTTCGTAATGATAAACCAGGACTGTACCGCTAGAAAGTTCCACTGCTCTGTCATTATACGCTTTAGATCCTGCTATTATCGACTTGAAATGCATTTTGGGAGATTTGGGACAAGTGGAAAAAGAGGGTGGTGCCGCCGTATTGATTAATAAAGTGCGATGTAAACAGATTTTGGGCTAAAAGCACATTAAAAATACCAATACATATAGAACATTTTATGTAAACAATAATAGGAAATGGTGTAGTATTAAGAGTAATGTGATTCAAGTGGAAATCTAAACCTTTGTGTCATTTGAAACTTTGCAAAAAAAATTGTTTGTTTTTTTTGTTTTTTTTTTTCAAAACTTTGCAGTCTACAATTTTTTTGTTTTGTTTTTCAAATTTACAATGTGAAAATGTTATGTGTCAATTCAAAAAGTCTAAATATCTTGAAAAACAGAACCTGGTCTAAGAACTGAACCTAAAACCATCTGAGTCTGGGCAAAAATAGAACCAAGACTAAACCAACTCGACACAGGACTAAGCTAGGACTTAGCCAGGACTCAGTCAGGTCTAAACATGGTCTAAACCAGGACTAAAGACTGGGACTCATCTGGGACTCAACCAGGTCTAAACATAGTCTAGACATGGTCTAAACATGGTCTAAACATGGTCTAAACCAGGACTAAACCAGGACCAAACCAGAACTAAACCAGGACTAAAGACTGAGACTCAACCGGGCCTCATCCAGGACTCAACCAGGCCTAAACATGGTCTAAACATGATCTAAACATGGTCTAAACCAGGACTAAATCTGGACTAAAGACTGAGACTCAAGTGGGACTTAACTGGGACTCATCTGGGCCTCAACCAGCACTAAACATGATCTCAGCATGATCTAAACATGGTCTAAACATGGTCTTAACATGGTCTTAACGTGGGCTAAACCCAGACCCAAACAAGAACTAACAAAGGACCTAAACCAGGACATAAAAACTCACATTTCACAAGTGAATCCAGCTCATTTACATTCTTGTCCCAGTCTAAGCACCAAAATGACCTCTTTATGTTGTACCACTCTCTTCTGTATTCCTTGTTATGGGTGCCTGAACGGGACAAAACAGGGGTCAAAGTTTAAACCTCACCCGGGTGGTCGTATTACTTCCTGTTTTGGGTTGGGGTCCCTAAACGATCAAAGCGTCCGGGTGGTGGACATACGATCGGCGAATCCCAGAAGTTTGAGTTGAAAATTGGACTCTTCGGGCTTCCATCCCTTACTGTTGGATAAATATTTGGAGATGGTTCTTTAAACTCACTCGGCAGCTCCCAAACACGTGGAATTTAGTGAAACTATTGAAGAAAAGACTTTATATTTACACAGGGTATTTTGTTTGCCGCCTTGTGTTTGGAAGTTGTAAACATTGCAGCTTTGTTCAGCACATGTTGGGCCCAGATACAGTCGAGTTGTAGTTTTAGAGATGTTTTCCTGTTTTTCTTTTAGGGCTGTAGTTCTTAACTCGAGGTGTCAGCGGTTTCATAGTCGACCAAAATTCGTATTATTTTATTGAAGATTTCTAAAGGACAACAGAAAGGAGAAGGTCTGGAGTGAGTTGGCTAAAGATTTGGGATTGAATTGTGCGTCTAATCTGCTAGATATTGTTTTCTATGACTTTTTTTCAGCATTAATAGTAGTTTTGCGTGAGCTCCCCCTGCAGGTGTAGTCTTGTTTGGGTTAAATACAGAGATACGTAATCGTTTTGAGAGAGAACAAGAATATCTTTAGCCCCAGTTTCTTATAAAATAACTATACGTTTTACAGAGTCAGAAGAAAAATATTAAGTTTTGTCTATTTTGTTTGATTTTTGCCTTATATTTTTGCACAGTCTTATTAGCAAGAGAAGTTTTGCTATTTGATTGGCATTTATTGTATATTGAGCTGTTTTAATATTATTTAGTTGTGGAAATATGCATGTTAAATACGTTGAAAATTCACAAGCAGTTTAGTAGCAGAAAAGGGGTTCCACAAGGTTCAGTAATAGGGCTCTTTTAATTTTAAAATACATGAAATCTACTGACTGAACACCAAACATGTTTTAATATAAATAAATGATCATATATAGGTATTTGGTTATATTATCTTGCATATTTTAAATATTAGGATCCCCGTTATTGATTATTTCAATCGTATAGCCAATTATTATAATGAAAATACAACTTTTTTATCTACCAATGGCATTTAAAATAAAAAAAATCCACTGTTTACTAACCCGCTAAATAAATATACACAAACCAAGGCCAAAGTTAGTCCATTTGAAAACTTTAAACGTGATGAGGAGGAAAAGTGTTGACCTTCAGGACGATCGGATCGGTTCTTGTGTGGTCCATTGTTGCCCATATTACGTTCCTTCTGAAGTGAGTTTGTCCTACATCCTGGCCACCTGGAGGTACTTCCTGTTTGGAATGATGGATGGGCCAATCATGTCGTGTCGTGTGTTCTGATGTTTCCTACCAGCCCACCTACGTTAGCGTCTCTGTTAGCCTCTCCGTTAGCGTTCTTCTATCCGGCATTTAGGAAATCTGCACTAAACTCTTGACCCTAAAACATGGAGACAGCTGGGCCGGTGACACCTGAGCCCTGTTTGGGTTCACTGTGGGTCGTCCGGAGGGTGAAACAGAGCGAGACGAGAACTGCAGGAGGGAGAAGAGAGGGGAAAAGAGGAGGAGAGAGGAAGAGAGAGAAGAGAGGAGAGAGACGAAGAGGGGGGAATGAGAGAGAGAAAGGGGGAGAGAGAAGAAGGAGTGTGAGGAGGGGGAGAGAAGAGAAGGACAGAGGAGAGACAGAAGAAGACGAAGAACGAGTGTGAGGGGGGAGAGAGGGAGGAAAAGAGGGAGAAAGGGAAGGGGAGTGTGAGGAGGGAAGAGAAAGAGACAGAGGCAGATGGGGTAATGGAAAAGGGGAAGAGATAAGAAAGGAAGGAAGAGAAAGGCAGAGGGAGATGGAAGGAGAGAGAGCGGAAAGATGGGGAAGAGAGAAAGGCACAGGGGATGGATGGGGAGAGGGCGAGAGAGAAGGAGAGAGGGATGAAGTGGGGAGAGAGAAAGTGAAGGGGAGTTTGAGGGGGAAGAGAGAGAGAGGCAGATGAGGTAGTGAAAAAGGGGAGATGAGAGAGAAAGAAAGTCAGACGGGAAGATGGAGAGAGAAAGGGGGACAGAGAGAGGATGAAAGGGAGAGGGAGGAAGTGAGGGACAGAAGGAGATGGAGGGAGAGAGAGAGCGGGAGAGATAGGGAAGAGAGAGAAAGAGGCAAAGAGAATAGATGTGGAGAGAGAGGAAAAGTGTAATTGCGAGGAGATAAGAAAAAGAATCACTGGATCTCTGTACAGTGGGAACATAAAGGAAAACTAGACCAGACTACATGTTTTTGTCCTGAAATAGAATCTGGAAAAGATGATGTCATGTTTGAACAATTTCTAAACCAGAGGCCCTTCCACAAACTGAGCCAGGCTTATGTTGGAGTTTTGTGGCGTTTATTTAGATTCCAGTCTGAGCTCTCAGCATCAGAGTCAAATCTTCAGATAATAAAATAAAAGAAGATCAGCTTAAACCTGCTTATGGAGCTGGCCTCGGTTCACGAAACTGAAGAGAATTTTGGATGTGCACTAAAAACGTGTAAATCTAGAGTTTATTTGTGTTGGGGAGGTAGTAGGTTTGAAGAATGTTCAAATACCTACGTGAAGATCTAAACAAGAACTAAACCAGGTCTAAAGCTGAACTTTGTCTATAATAATATGATCCAACTTTGAACATTGAACTAGGATGAATCAAAGGCTTGCAAACTAGATCTAAACCAGGTTTAAAAGAGTTCTAAGCCAGGTCCAAAAATGGTTAAGATCTAAAAGATTTTTAAACTAGATCTCTGTAGATCTTCCATCCTCACAGGTCTTCTTCTTGTGTTCTCTGTAGATCTTCCATCCTCACAGATCTTCTTCTTGTGTTCTCTGTAGATCTTCCATCCTCACAGGTCTTCTTCTTGTGTTCTCTGTAGATCTTCCATCCTCACAGATCTTCTTCTTGTGTTCTCTGTAGATCTTCCATCCTCACAGGTCTTCTCGTTGTATTTTCTCTGTAGATCTTCCATCCTCACAGGTCTTCTTCTCGTTGTGTTTTCTCTGTAGATCTTCCATCCTCACAGGTCTTCTCTTGTGTTTTCTCTGTAGATCTTCCATCCTCACAGGTCTTCTTCTTGTGTTCTCTGTAGATCTTCCATCCTCACAGGTCTTCTCATTGTGTTTTCTCTGTAGATCTTCCATCCTCACAGGTCTCCTTCTCTTGTGTTTTCTCTGTAGATCTTCCATCCTCACAGGTCTTCTTCTCTTGTGTTTTCTCTGTAGATCTTCCATCCTCACAGGTCTTCTTCTCGTTGTGTTTTCTCTGTAGATCTTCCATCCTCACAGGTCTTCTTCTCTTGTGTTTTCTCTGTAGATCTTCCATCCTCACAGGTCTTCTTCTTGTTGTGTTTTCTCTGTAGATCTTCCATCCTCACAGGTCTTCTTCTTGTTGTGTTTTCTCTGTAGATCTTCCATCCTCACAGGTCGTCTTCTTGTTGTGTTTTCTCTGTAGATCTTCCATCCTCACAGGTCTTCTTCTCGTTGTGTTTTCTCTGTAGATCTTCCATCCTCACAGGTCTTCTTCTCTTGTGTTTTCTCTGTAGATCTTCCATCCTCACAGGTCTTCTTCTTGTTGTGTTTTCTCTGTAGATCTTCCATCCTCACAGGTCTTCTTCTTGTTGTGTTTTCTCTGTAGATCTTCCATCCTCACAGGTCTTCTTCTCTTGTATTTTCTCTGTAGATCTTCCATCCTCACAGGTCTTCTTCTTGTTGTGTTTTCTCTGTAGATCTTCCACGCGAACACAGACCCTGCAGAGGTGGTGTTGAACAGAGTCCCTCAGCCTGTGTTGGCGCGTTTTGTTCGGATCAGACCTCAGACGTGGAAGAACGGGATCGCTCTGCGCTTCGAGCTCTACGGATGTCAAATCACAGGTAAAAAATGTGCTTTTTAAAGGTGCAGTAGGGGTGGGACGAGACTGAATTTTTACGAGACGAGACACGAGATCAAGACGAGATTTTGAACCAAGTTACAATAATCCACAATTTCAATCTCATGATTTTTGATTGGTTTAATTTATCTGTTCTCTTGTGAATGGATCATATCTGTTAATATAGTTATAAAAATGACCAAATTAAGTCATTTCCATCATGTTTTTGATGCATTAAACAACCTTTATGCTACAAGATGTTATTAAACTTCATTTTGATCATTTAAATGTTTAGACAGAACTGTATCTGCATTCCCAGCAAAGCAATACACAAAGTAAACAGGTGACTGACTCTCCACCAGAAAAGTTACACGGTGCAGCTTTAATTTCTGCTGAAAAACAGACCATAGATGAAGTGATAACCCCACTGTGTAGAACATGGAGCCCTGATGAGATGTTAGTGCTGCTGACGGTTTAAGAGTTTGCAGATCAAACATTTATGTCGTTATGTCATGAACTAGAAGTGTAAATAATGTATGTGTGCAGCTGTGTGTGTGTGTGTGTCTGTGTGTGTGTGTGTGTGTCTGTCTGTGTGTCTCTTATGAGGACAACAGTCAGGTCCATGACGTAAATCCTTTATTAAACAAGGCAAGTTTATCTGCACAGCACAATCTGTACACAAAGTCATTCAAAGTGCTTTACAGAATAAGAAAAACATTAAAATCACAATACAAACAAATAAAAACATCAATAATTATCATTAAATTAACATTAAAAGAGAAGAGAGAAGAGCGTGGAATAAAAAGTCATGCACAGCTAAATAGAAGTGACTTGAGGCGGGATTTAAACAGAGTCAAAGTCAAAAAGGTCTTTATTATCAGAAAAACAACATGGGTTCAAGTTCAGACATGGTTCAGATATGTGAAGGTTTAGGTTTAGGTTAACGTCAGGCAAGTACAGTAGTCTCTATGGTTAAAATTAGAATTATTCTCAAGGAAATTAATGTAAGTCAAAGTAAAATCCTCTGAAAGTGTGGACAGTGTGTGTGTGTGCGTACGTGTGTGTGTGTGTGTGTGCGTACGTGTGTGTGTGACAGGGACGAGTGTGCTTCAGATCTGTTCTAAAAATAGTCCCACAGAACCAGATCGTGTACATGTGTGAACGCTGTACACGAGCTGTGGTTACGGTGAATAACCTATAGTCAATGTTATTATTACTTAAAGCTGCACTAGGGAACTTTTCTTCTGAGTGATTCGCCACCAGTAGAATAATAATAATGTGCTGTATACTTCTATAGTAAACAGACCAGAAATGTAGTGGATCACAAGAGTTTTTCATTACTGTTTTAGTTTTATTTCTTTAAGCACTACAAATCCTGTTTACATTTGTCAAACATTTGTGAAACTGAAACTTTGAAGTTCGATATTTTCTGTTACTACGGCGTCTGTTTGTGAAAACTAACCCAGATTTATCAATTACAGAAATGATTTTAATTTGGAGACTAATTTCAGTTCATTTCGTTTCTGGGTCAACACTTTTTTATTTATTTGTCTTAATATAGTTGTTCTAGTTTCATTTTTTTTTTTTTTTTTCAAACTAATTTGTCTGCCTGTTTGGTGAATTTAAAGGGGCTCTGTGTAACTTTTCGTGTGGAGGGTCTGGCACCTGCTCGTCTCCATGGAGATGTTCCACAGTATAGAAGTAAACTTGTCTATCTCCATGGAGACAAGTAGGTGATGCCAGGCCATGTTACAGGTCAGATCTAGTTTTCAAAGTTTAATAAAATCATTTAATGCCATAGTTTGGAACATTCCAGGCAAAAGTTACATAATGCACCTTTAACATAGTCTTTTTTATTTAGACTTAGACAAACTTTATTGATCCACAAGGGAAAATTCTCACACATCACAATATAACACAATAACAAAATAATAAATGTAAATGGTAGTAATAAATTCTAAATAAGTCGCAAAAATATCAAGGTTCTCGTGTCAAATAAGGCAGAATTATATAAATGTTTATGTACAAGTAAAAATAAAACCAACTAGTTCTGTTTTTTCACGATTTTGAGACATAAAATGAGGTACAGAGATTTTAATATCGTGGTTATGGAACAGACTTTAAAAGCGTCTGCTGTGAGGACGAACGTGGAGGAGAAAATGGAGCGTTTGTAACACGAGTGGGTGGAACAGAGTGAACAGAAGCACCTCGAGAGCAAAGTGAGAGCGTCTTTACGACATAAGAGCTCCACTAGAGCCTGGACAAAGACTCTGGTACTGTGAGGTTACGCTGAGGCTTTAAAGCTCTAATATGGAGGTTTTAAGACCAACATAAGTGTAACTGTATATGGCTGTGATAGACTCTGTTTATATGATTATAGTTCAATTTTTTACTTTACTTGTACTATTCTATTTGTTTGTACAGTTTGCAGTTATTTCTCACTTACCTTATGTATTCAGAGCGTCCCAATAATCCACTAAGACTAAACTAAGCAAGGACCAAATGGGAACTAAACCAGGACTAAATAACTACTAAACCAGGACTAAACCAGTATTAAACTCGTACTAAACTAGGACTGAACTAGGACTAGACCAGGACTAGACCAGGATTTAACAAGAACTAAACCAGGACTAAACCCGGACTAAACCCCACTCTACTCTGGCCTTGTTTTCGATGCTCAGTACTGAAGATTCAGATTAATATTCCTCCTCTCTCTCCTCTTCAGGTTCTTATGAAATCTTCTCTTTAATATTTGAGTAAAAGTAAAACCCGTCTCCTCATTTCACTAATGGAGCGTTTAATTAAACACACTGATTCTCTCTATCCCTCCTTCTCTCCATCTCCCTCTTTCCCCCTAACTGCTCTTGTCCTTTTCTCTCGCTCATTCCATCTTTCCTTCTTTTCCTCCCCATATTTTTCTATACCCGTCCTCCCTCTCTCTTCATACTCAGTCTTTCTATCGCTCTCCTCTGTCCTTCCTCTCTCTCCAACTTACCTAAAAACTCTGCATTTCATCCGGGGGCGGGACATGCCACGTTTAGTGAATTTCGATGTAAAACTGGACCAAAAACATATGTAGTTTTTCTTTCTGTTGAGTCTTTGCAAAACTGAGCTGCACTTTTTAGACTAAAGTAAATTATAAATAAAGGTAAAAATCGTGGCAATATCACTGAACCTTAATATTTTCCATCATTTCATCTGCTGATTATGAAAAAAATAAAATGAAAATGGAAGCTCTGATTGACATGGAACGCTAAGCCCCGCCCCCGGGTGAA
This sequence comes from Taenioides sp. WSHXM2023, assembly GCA_029959045.1. Taxonomy (NCBI): domain Eukaryota; kingdom Metazoa; phylum Chordata; class Actinopteri; order Gobiiformes; family Gobiidae; genus Taenioides; species Taenioides sp. WSHXM2023. Next base: position 8,814,869 of record CM057107.1, on the reverse strand, counting down.
ATGCCGAGAATTTAGGGAGTCCCGTCACTGCCTCTTTCTCTCCCTCCTTTTCTCTCACCTTTTATCTCCATCCTCTGCATCTCTCTCTCCCTCTCACACCTCCTTCTCTTCTCTCGTTCTCCCTCTCTCCTTTTCCCCTCTCTTATAGTGCTAAGTACATATAGTGGTTATATATGGAACGCTGTAAAGAGCAATTGAGTCTAAAGTCCATTGGGGAAAAGCTTAATCGCTCCCAGTCCATGTTCCGTTAGCACGATCTCCATTATCACACATCGGATTTCACTGTTGCTAAAATCATCTGTCACAATTAGCTACAAAACCTGTAGAATTTATTGATCAACTTCACAGTTATCATATTTTTACGCTTAGAATGACTCTTTTTTTTTTCTGTAACATTTTCTATTTTGCCAATTTCTTTACAAACTTGAATGGTCCTATTATAGAGCCCTGGGGTACACCTTTGATATTAAATGCTTTATCTTGTTTATATTAATGTATGGTGTCTTTTAAGCAATAAAAAGCAAATTAAAAACAGTAACTTTAAAATATATATTAAAAAAAGTAACTTGTTTTAAATCTAGGGCTGAACGTTGAACCTGCTGAAATGGGATTCTTTTTAAATTTCACATTTTAAACTCATCCTGAAATCTGAATTGACAAACAAACACAAGAATCACATTTCAAGACGTATTTGTACAGATTTAAACTCCAGGGTTTGCAGCTTTTGTGCAGAATAAGACAGAATATTACTGTAGTTAAAAAAGCGTCAGCCTTTGCGATGTGCTGATTACGTTTAAATTTCAATTACATTTTGATTAGTCTTGCAGCCCTGGTTTAATCCTGTCTTCTTTTCTCTCTTCTTTGCTCTCCTCTCCACAGACGCGCCGTGCTCTGAGCTCCAGGGGATGCTCTCGGGTCTCCTCCCTGATGCCCAGATATCGGCCTCCTCGTCCAGGGACATGGTGTGGAGCCCTGGCACCGCCCGCCTCGTGGCCAGCCGCTCGGGGTGGTTCCCCGCGTCAGTGCAGCCCATCGCGGGGGAGGAGTGGCTACAGGTACTGAGGCTAATGTGTCAGATGCCCTCCCATGATACTGTGTATGTGTGTGTCAGATGCCCTACCGTCCTCATATATCCCTGTAGTTTTAGACTGAGACAGCAGATCTTGTGGTGTGGTAAATTTAGCTTGGCACTGAGAGAAACCAGGACTAAACCAGGACTAAACCAGGACTAAACCAGAACTAAACCAGGACTAAACCAGAACTAAACCAGGACTAAACCAGGACTAAACCAGAACTAAACCAGAACTAAACCAGAACTAAAGTAGGTCCATTTCTGATCAAACCAGGACTAAACCAGGATCATACCAGAACTAAGTGAGGTCTATACCAGGTCTTAACCAGGACTAAACCCAGACTTAACCTGGATTTAACTCAGATTTAACCAGTTCTAAACCAGGTCTTAACGAGGACTAAACCCGAAGTAAACCCAGTCAAAATCAGGACAAAACCCGGACTAAACACAGGATTGAACCAGGACTAACCCAAGATTAGACTAAAACTAAACCATATCTAAACCAGGTCTAAAGTTCTGTAAATACTCAGTAGTTTTTCTCTGATTAAAAGTTCTAATATTTAATGTCATATTTCCCATATTTCCACAGGTGGACCTGGGCGTTCCTAAAACGGTGCGCGGCGTCATCACTCAGGGCGCCAGAGGCACAGACGCCGAGAGCGGCGCCACAGGAGAAAACAGAGCCTTCGTCCGTAAATATAAAGTGGCGTACAGCGTCACCGGGAAAGACTGGAACTTTGTCATCGACGGCAGGACCAGCATGCCCAAGGTAAGCTAACGGCTAACAGGCTAACAGGCTAACGGCTAACAGGCTAATGACTCAGTTTTTTTACAATTTGGATTATCTATCAAGTGAGCAAGAAAATTGCCTTTGAAAAGAAAGGAAACAAAAGGTTTGACCTAGAAAATAAACAGTTTCTTAAATATTTGTAATCTTCTCAGCAAATTCAAGATATTGTTTTTAATTTGACAATTTTTTAGTTATATGACAGGAACACTTCTCAAAACACAACTTCGGCCTGTTAATTAACTTATACATTCATTTATTTGCTAATTAATCTGTAATTTTGACAGAGTTTCCATTTCCAGCTAAAATACACCAAAGTTAGCCAATTAATTTGACAATTTCTAGCAGAATTATTTATCTGTAATATCTGAAAAATCACACTTGTCTCTTGTCTCTCATTTTCAGTAAATATTTTTATTATAATAAAATACATTTTGACAGTTATTCTCCAGAGGGCTATTTTTTCTCTTATTAAACGCAAGTTACAAAATTGGAATAAAAATGCAGTATGATTTCTAAGCACAAGTAAACACATCAAAAATACATACAATTTTTTGACACATTTATTGAATAAAATCAGTCAAACTTCTGTTTTTATTGTGTTTAGATTTTCGAGGGGAACCTGCACTATGACACCCCAGAGCTGCGTCACTTCGAGGAGGTGGTGGCTCAGTTCGTGCGGTTGTACCCGGAGCGGTGGTCTCCTGCTGGGATCGGGATGAGAGTGGAGATCCTGGGATGTGATCTTCCAGGTGAGAGCGCCATTTTTCCTCTGTGACGACGTCCTCCTGTTATTTAGACTTTTCAAGAGTGTTAAAAGAGAAAGAGGAGGACTGGGGTCACTTTAAATGACTCTGGTGAAATCTGTGTATTGATGAAATATTACAGCACATTTAGTCCCAGTTTGGTCTTGGTTTAGTCCTGGTTTAATCATGTTCTAGTCTTGGTTTGGTCTTGGTTTAATCAGGCTTTAGTCCTAGTTCAATCTCTGGTTTAATCCCTGGTTTAGTCCTGGTTTAGTCTTGGTTTAATCCTGGTTTAGTTCTGTTTAGTCCTGATTTAGTCATATTGTAGTCTTGGTCTTGGTCTAGTTCTGGTTTAGTCCAGGTTAAGTTCTGTTGTAGTATTGGTTTCATCCTGTTTTCCTCTTGGTTTAGTCCTGGTTTAGTCCTGGTTTAGTCCTGTTTTAGTCATATTGCAAGCTTGGTCTAGTTCTGGTTTAGTCCAGGTTTAGTTGAAGTTTAGTCCTGGTTAAGTTCTGTTGTAGTACTGGTTTCATCCTCCTGTTTTCCTCTTGTTTTACTCCTGGTTTAGTCCTGGTTTCAGTCCTGGTTCAGACCTGTTGTTGTCCTTTTGTAGTTCTGGTTTAGTCCTGGTTTCTGTCCTGATTTAGTCACATTTTTAAGTCTTGATTTAGTCCTGGTTTAATCCTGTTATAGTCTTGGTTTGGTTTTGATTTAGTCCTGTTTTCATCCTGGTTTAATTCCGGTTTAGTCCTGCTGAAGTATTAGTTTGGTCCTGGTTCAGTCCTCTTGTAGTCCTGTTTAAGTCCTGGTTTAGTCTTGGTTTGTTTTCTATAATATTATTGTATTTCTAGAAATACGAAGTCAATATTTTCCAAATCACATAAAAACACTTTTACTAACAAAAATGTCTTGAAAATGTCTTATATTTTTTGCATTAAGTTAACGGAAACATTTCTCAAAACACAACTTCAGCCTGTTAATTAACTTAAACATTCATTTATTTGCTAATTAATCTGTAATTTTGACATGGAGCTTCCATTTCCAGCTAAAAAACACCAAAGTTAGCCAGTTCTACCGGAGCTGAGAAGGGCCAAACTTGTTTTTTCTCACATCTTCAAAGGCATATTCTGAGCCTTTCACTTGGCGCTGCCCTTTACTGAAGCCGGGAAACCCACAGTAACAAGTTTTATGGTTCCAGCGCTTTACTTTTCCTCCTCAAACTCAAATTATCCACCTTGAAAAAGCAAAGATGGGGATTTTTCTAGCATCCTTTGAAATTCTTCCTTCTCAACTCATAAATATTAAAATTCTGACAGCGTAAAAGTTGGCAGAAAGAGAGAGAAAGAGAGCAGTGCGGAGGAGAAATAATAATAAAAAGGTGTTAGCGACAGGTAGCAGGTAGCGGTGGAAGCTCGTGACATTTATTGACTGTGTAATATACGTCAAGCTGTGAAAACAAGGACTACTGGATCCTCTGTTTGGGTCTGAGGAAATGTCACTTCTGTAGAAATAAATTGGTTCAAGACTGACTAAAAACGAGCTAAAAGAAGACCAGACGAGGACTGGATCTGGACTAAACCAGAACTGGACCTGGACTAAACCAGGACTGGATCTGGACTAGACCGGGTTTAAACCAGGACTAAACAAAGACTAAACCAAGACTATACAAGGACTTAACCTGGACTAAACCAGGACTGGATCTGGACTAGACCGGGTTTAAACCAGGACTAAACAAAGACTAAACCAAGACTATACAAGGACTTAACCTGGACTAAACCAGGACTGGATCTGGACTAGAATGGGTTTAAACCAGGACTAAAGAAAGACTTAACCAGGACTAAACCAGGACTGGACCTGGACCTGGACTGGACCGGGACTGGACGGGGACTGGACCGGGACTGGACAGGGACTGGACCTAGACTGGACCTGGACTGGACCAGGACTGGACCAGGCCTCGACAAGGACTATACAAGGGTTAGACCAGGACTAACCCCGGACTAGACCCAGACTAGACCCGGACTGGACCCGGACTGGACCTTAAGTGGACCTGGAGTGACCCAGGACTAGACTAGGACTAGACAAGGGCTAGACCAGGACTGGACATGGACTAGACCTGGACTAGACCTGGACTAGACCTGAACTGGACCGGGACTGGACTGGGACTATACAAGGGCTAGACCGGGACTAAACCGGGACTAAACTGGGACTAAACTGGGACTAAACCGGGACTAGACTGGGACTAGACTGGGACTACACCGGGACTAGACCTCTACAAACATGTTCTGAAATACATGGGATTCTTGGAGTAGTTTAAAGTTCAGATTTCAGTCTCAGTAGAAACGACCTGAATAAATGCCACATGGATAAGTTTAATGCCACACTGCGGAACATTCCACACAAAGCAGGTGGTGGACCTCCATAATCCAGATTTCAAACTGTTGAACTCCTCCTTCACTTGTTGTTTGCAGCGGGAGGTTTGGGGCGTGCGAATAACGACATGGCGGTTGCGTTTGCGTCTCTTCGTGGTGTTTAAAGTGTGTGGGAAATCTGAGCGTCGTGTTGAGTCATGGAGGGAGGAGTCCAGATGTGCAGAAACATGTGCAGAAACATCTGGACCACAGGCGGCCATTTAATGTTTGAACACTGCT
>CM057107.1:8572500-8809516 GCA_029959045.1 Taenioides sp. WSHXM2023 | reverse complement strand
ACAGAGAGTGTGTGGGACAGAGGAGGACAGAGTGTGTGGGACAGAGGAGGACAGAGAGTGTGTGGGACAGAGGAGGACAGAGGAGGACAGAGTGTGGGACAGAGGAGGACAGAGTGTGTGGGACAGAGGAGGACAGAGAGTGTGTGGGACAGAGGAGGACAGAGTGTGTGGGACAGAGGAGGACAGAGAGTGTGTGGGACAGAGGAGGACAGAGTGTGTGGGACAGAGGAGGACAGAGAGTGTGTGGGACAGAGGAGGACAGAGGAGGACAGAGTGTGGGACAGAGGAGGACAGAGTGTGTGGGACAGAGGAGGACAGAGAGTGTGTGGGACAGAGGAGGACAGAGTGTGTGGGACAGAGGAGGACAGAGAGTGTGTGGGACAGAGGAGGACAGAGTGTGTGGGACAGAGGAGGACAGAGGAGGACAGAGAGTGTGTGGGACAGAGGAGGACAGAGTGTGTGGGACAGAGGAGGACAGAGAGTGTGTGGGACAGAGGAGGACAGAGTGTGGGACAGAGGTAGTAGTAGTAGTAGTGGTAGTAGTGGTAGTAGTTAAAGTAGCCAACCTGTAATGTAGTAATGGTATTGTTTAAGTAGTAGTAGTATTAGTATTTTATAAAATTTGCAGTATTTTTTTTAATTCTTCATTTTCTACATAACATTTACTTGGAGCCACTCAGAAAAGTTCCATATTGGAGCTTTAATCTCTGATCAAACTAACCCCGTCTCTAGTGCCGCGTCTTGTAGCAGTGAAGAGGCTAAACCTATAATGGATATTTCACATTTAGTGACAGGCCCACGCCCCTCCCTCTATCCCTCTATCCCTCTCTCCCCCTCTCCCCCTCTCCACCCCTCCACCCCTCCACCCCTCCAGCCCTCCGTCACTCCCTCTATCCACCCCTCTCCCCCTCTCTCCAACAATCCGTCACTTCCACAACCTGACGCAGCAAAATGTCCCACACGGAAAAAAAAAAAAAAACTTCAATTATGTAGAGAGCTCGGCGTAAATCTTAGAGAGGGAGAGAAGGAAGAGAGAGAGGGGGGAAGAGAGGGAGAGGAGAGAGAGAGGGAGAGAAGGGGAGAGAGGGAGAGAGCGGGAGAGGGAGAGAGAGGGAGAGGGAGAGAAGGAGAGAGGGAGAGAGAGAGGGAAGAGAGGGAGAGAGAGAGAGAGGAAGAGGGGGAAGAGAGGGAGAGGAGGAAGGGGGGAGGAGAGGGAGAGGATGAAGAGAGGGAAAGAGGAAGAGGAGGAAAGAGAGGGAGAGGAAGAAGAGAGGGAAAGAGGAAGAGGAGGAGAGAGGGAGACAAAGAAGAGAGGGAAACAGAGGGAGAGGAGAGTGAGAGAGGCAGAAAGACGGGGAGAGGAGGAGAGAGAGGGGGAGAGAGACAGAAGGGGGAAGAGAGGGAAAGAGGAAAAGAGAGGGAGCGCTAACACTATCCCAGGCCGAGGTGTGAGCGGAATGACAAGCAGCTATTGTTTGAATATTAGCCTCATGGGAGCAAAGCTACAGAGCTAGTGTTTAGCGTTAGCATACGGCCTGAGCTCGGGGGTCTGGAGTGTTGACATAGCGACGGCCGCGCTGAATTAAGCAAAGAAGAAGAGAGAATTTCCATATAAGGACTGGTTAAATATTTAAACTTTGATAAGTGGAGCATTAGCAAAGAGATTCCAATCAAGCTAAACAGACGTACAAATATGAGACTATAAAACCCACAGACTGTATTTAGAAATGGACAGAGCTAACCCGCTAGCCGCCGCGTTCCAAACAGGAAATGAGCATGGGCGCGCTTCCGGCTCCATCGATTCTGGCTCCAGTTCACTTTCCATTGAAAACTGTCACCCCTCTCTCTGTAAAGCTTTAAAATAAATGTAAAAGTGGAAATATTTTTGTAGTCAAAGTAAAGACAAGTCTGAAATCAGTTTTTAAAATAGAAATGAACCGTTACTGCATCAAATTATTTTGAATTCTCAATAGACCCATGTGTTTTATGGCATTTTGTTTTCAACCAATTAGTAATACTACATCAGTCTGGTAAATAGAGTACTTTAAAGTAATCCTGATTACAGGTTTAGTCCTGGTTTAGTCCCGGGTTTAGTCCTGCTTTAGCCCTGGTTTAGCCCTGCTTTAGTCCTGCTTTAGTCCTGCTTTAGTCCTGCTTTAGCCCTGGTTTAGCCCTGGTTTAGTCCTGCTTTAGCCCTGGTTTAGCCCTGGTTTAGCCCTGGTTTAGCCCTGGTTTCTCAGACAGCCCTTTATAATCAGATGTAAACAGGACAGACTGGACTTATTTTGACTCGAGCTGTTTATACAATAATCTAAATATATAAATATCTATTTAAATGATTCTATAATAAATCTATCGTCTTAAAACGGCTAAAACACAAACTGTAACCGTGTGATGCTCATGATTCTAATTCTGACCTTGAAACGGCCTGACCTGGCGTAGAATTGACCCCGTTTCTGAGAGAATTCACAAACGCGTCTCTTATAAACGCCAGAGGAGCCATTTCCGTGTCAAAACCCGTCACATGTCAGGACGGTTGCCGCGGGCGACGTTTGGCAGACTGCATACATTGAGTCGAGCATAAACACACGGAAAAATCTGGTGTTTTTCTCACGTTAGCCCAGGCGCTAGCTACGGTGGCACGGAAAGGTCAAACTTAGACGCAGTGACAAGTCGTGACCTTTAGATCCAGCGCTGCAGAGAATGTGAATGTGCGGAAAACAATCGTCCAAATGAAGGTGTGGCTTCAAACGGGAGGGCATCTGACACACTGAGGTAGAGGAGGGAGGGCATCTGACACACTGGGGTAGACGAGGGAGGGCATCTGACACACTGAGGTAGAGGAGGGAGGGCATCTGACACACTGGGGTAGACGAGGGAGGGCATCTGACACACTGAGGTAGAGGAGGGAGGGCATCTGACACACTGGGGTAGACGAGGGAGGGCATCTGACACACTGAGGTAGAGGAGGGAGGGCATCTGACACACTGGGGTAGTAGTGGTAGTCACAGTACTATAATGTACGTAGTAGTTGTAGTAGTGGCAGTACTATAATGTACGTAGTAGTTGTAGTAGTGGCAGTACTATAATGTATGTAGTAGTTGCAGTACTATAATGTATGTAGTAGTGGTAGTACTATAATGTATATAGTATTTGTAGTAGTTGTAGTAAAATAAACCGTAGCAGCTTTAACAAAGAAGGCGAGATAATGAATTAGCTCTGGTAATGTTATCGTAGTAGTAGTATTAGTATTATAGTAGTAGCTTGTAGTAGTAGCAGATCTTGAGTGATAAATTGTGAGTTTCGTGTCTCGTGGCTTAAATATTTTGAAAACATAAAGGAGATAAGGAAAAGTGATGTGTTTGTAGATAAAAGTACAAAAGTACACGTTAAACTCCGCTATAGGCGCTAACTGATACGCTAATGTGCTGCTAGTGGATTTATATGGACGTGTATTTCCTGGTATCTCCAGATCTTTGACCAATCAGAGAACAGAATCCTTATATGGGCATTACACAGACTTTCAGATGTTGTATTTAAACATTTCTTCTGTGATGTTGTACTTTTTGGTACGTTTTTAAAGGGCCCATATTATGTTATTTTCTTATTTATGTTCTAATGTCGTTTCCTCAACACAAACAGACCTGGAGTTGTGTTTTTTTGTTTCATTCACACGTTTAACACACAAAAAAAAACTGCATATTTAGGCTGAATTCTTCTCTCAAACTGAAAATATGCTGTTCCACCTTGTGATGTCATGATGCTCCACTGTGTTTTTAAACTCCACACACCTTCACTTGAATCATTTGGATCATTTCAGTCCTGGAATTGCAGATCTCTACTGAACTAAAGGTAAAAGTTAATTGGAAAACTACCGCTTCATGACATCACAAGGTGGAACAGAGCATTTGGAGCTTTGGAGATGTAAACAGACTAATAATAAAGTGTTACTCAAACATGTGAATGAAACAAACACAACTCCAGGTCTGTTTTTGAGGAGGAACATTAGAACATGACTTAAAGCTCAAGAGTCAGTTTAGTGGAATATAACGTCTTTAAACTGTCCTGTTATTAACATTTTTGTCCAATTTAACTCAGAAAAACATAACTTTCCAAACACATTTGTAGAGTTAAGACTAAAACTAAACCAGGACTAAAGGAGGACTAAAGGAGGACTAAAGGAGAACTAAACCAGGACTAAAGGAGGACTAAAGGCGGACTAAAGCAGGACTAAAGGAGGACTAAAGGAGAACTAAAGGAGAACTAAAGGAGAACTAAAGGAGAACTAAACCAGGACTAAAGGCGGACTAAAGCAGGACTAAAGGAGGACTAAAGAAGGACTAAAGGAGAACTAAAGGAGAACTAAACCAGGACTAAACCAGGACTAAAGGAGGACTAAAGGAGGACTAAAGGAGGACTAAAGGAGGACTAAAGGAGAACTAAACCAGGACTAAAGGAGGACTAAAGGAGGACTAAAGGAGGACTAAAGGAGGACTAAAGGCGGACTAAAGGAGGACTAAAGGCGGACTAAAGCAAGTCTAACCAAGAATAAGATCTCTTTCCAAACACTTTTCTATGTGTTTGCGATATTCTTTTAAAATTTCAGTTGTAAATACATTCTTCTGTCTTGTATCTTGCCCCTAACTAAGAAAAAAAGGAAATCCTGGATGTGCAAATTAACCGTAACATAAAAATTCCCAAATCTTCAAAAACCAAATGTGCGTCGAGCCGTTTCCAAACCGTGAAATTCCAGATTTTTATCAAGAACTGACACAAAACTATTAAAAACCAGCTCTATCTGTTTCTCCAGTCAAACTCCGGCCCACAGTTAACCCACTTTTCTAATCTCGTTTTTTAATCGGTGGAATAAATTAGCGCTCGCAGATAGCGCCGCGGACAGTAGCGTGTTAGCTAGTGGTGTTGGCGCATTGTTCTCGGTGTTTTAAGTTTGGTTTCCGCTCTCACGTTTTCACTTCCTGTATTTGTGTCCAACCAGAAATACTTTAATTATGTTTGTCAACACTGTTAGTATTAAGAGCGTTTATTTTAATGAGGTTTGGAATGTACGGGGTCAAACTGGGACTAAACCGGGTCTAAAGCAGGACTAAAGCAGGACTAAAGCAGGACTAAAGCAGGTCTAAAGCAGGTCTAAAGCAGGTCTAAAGCAGGACTAAAGCAGGACTAAAGCGGGACTAAACCGGGTCTAAAGCAGGACTAAAGCAGGTCTAAAGCGGGACTAAAGCGGGACTAAAGCAGGTCTAAAGCGGGACTAAAGCGGGACTAAAGCAGGACTAAAGCAGGACTAAAGCAGGACCACTTTAAACCAAGCTTAAATCAGGACTAAATCTGTTTTCTTATTATAAACCAAGACTAGACCAAGACTTACCCAGGACTAAACCGGGTCCTTTGTAAATTAGGACTAAATCGAGACTTAAAATTTCTAGGTCTATACTGAACTTGAACCAGAGTTAATCCAGGACTAAACCCGGACTAAACCAAGTCTATACATGGACTAAACCCGGACTAAATAAATCCTAAATCAGGCTTAAATCAGTGATTTTTCTCTGGAATATTCCTGTTTTTACTCGTTAGTTGTTGTACAGAATGTTTGTATTTTTTTAACCTTAGATTTATTTTTTTCTCCTCAGAATTGTCGACTCCCGCCGACACGGTGACGCCCACTCTGCCTCCCGTCACCGAGACGACTACTGTTCCCGTGACGACAACAGGTGAGTGCCCGTCTCCATAGAAACAAACCAGGAAGTGATTTTGTTTATATATTTGTGTAGTTTTTATGTAGTTTTTAATGTAAGGCATTACACAAGCAGGTTGACTCGGTCCAATAAAGTTACACAGTGTCTCTTTAAATAATAGAAATGCAGCATCCCCGTCTAAACTCCACTTCTCTGTGTGTTTTTCAGCAGCCACAGCGCCCCCTACAGACGGAGTGTGTGACTTCGATCACGGCCTGTGTGGATGGATCCACGACCCCAACGCTCCCGTCATGTGGTCACTGCACAGTCATGGTACGTCTAATACTACTACTGCTACTACTACTGCTAATACTACTGCCACTACTACTGCTACTACTACTGCTACTGCTACTATTATGTTAAAACTTCTGGTTAATAGAGATGTTATATTTACTCTAACTTACCCAATATTAATTTCTGTACAAATAATTTGTTAGTTCGGTGCCAGGTACAGCTGGACTAGGACCAAACCTGAACCAGGACTAAACCAAAACCAGGACCAAACCTGAACCAGGACCAAACCAAAACCAGGACTAGACCTGAACCAGGGCTAAACCAAGACTAGAAATGGATTAAACCAGGACTACTACATATGAACATAGTCTTAAAGGTACAAGTTATCTCTTTGTCTGGAATGTTCCACAGTATGGCATTAAACCTTTCTATCTTCATAGAGACCAAACCAGACTAAGTCACAGGTCAGATCTGTGGAAAGGCGAACCCGCTCACAGTCAGAATGTCTGTTTTTTTAGGTATTTTTGCGCTATAAAACCACCTGTAATTGAATAAATGTAAAGTAGAGCTGTTTAATGTCACACTGTGGAACATTCCAGACAGAGCGGCAGTGGCGTCTCCATAGAAACGAGCAGGTGACAGACCCCAGAGTGTGTGCAGGTTATGTTTTTGTAGTGCCGCGTTTGCACAGAGGAAAACTCGTGTTTGGAAAATGACCCAAATCCATTAGTTTTGTTTTATCCTTCTCCTCGGTCAGACGTAATTAAGCGGCGTCTGTTTCTCGCTGCCGTCGTCTTCGCCGCCGCGTTTTCGTCTTTTTTCGATTTGATTAAAATAATTCCTTAAATTGAATCGAGCCTCATTTAGAAACAAAACAAGAACAAAGCTGCAGTCGAGAGAAGGAGAAAGAGAGTGTTATGTGGAGTTAAAATGTCTAAATTAAAATGCTACTTATTTGAATACAATACTACTACTACTGCTACTACTACTGCTACTACTACTGCTATTACTACTACTACTGCTACTACTGCTACTACTGCTACTACTGCTACTACTACTACTGCTACTATTACTATCACGACCATATTACTACTGCTGTTACTGCTGATAGGCGATACTATTACTACCTCAACTACATAGTACTTTCTAGAATAGAATGATACTGCTGCTACTACAGGTACTAGTACTACACAAGTGAAGCTAGTATTTTTATCATACTTCATGCTACTGTGACTACTACAACCAAGTAATATTAGAACCTATAATATAAAGGTTTTACTTATTTTAGCCATACTACAACTACTACTATAACAATACTACTATGATAGTACTACGACTACTAAGACTACTACGATACTACTAAGATAGTACTACTACGGCTAGGCTACGAGATACTAATGCGATTTTCCATTCAAACCGATTCCTTAAAAACTGCAGTTCTGTCATGTAACTGTGACACCTGCTGGTCTCCATGGAGATGTTGTTTGAAAAGTTACATACTGCGTCTTTTCCTCACATAATCCAGTGGTTTTATGTTGAGTTTTTGGCTCTTTAGTCTCGTGTTTCTGGAGGATGAGGAGGATTTCAGGCGTAAGTCCGGTTTTGTCTTTTATGTTTGCGCCGTTTCAGCCGCGCCGCTTTGATATGTGTGCGCGGGGTCGAAGGTCAAAGAGCCCGCCGCCCCACACAGGATTAGGACGGCGGCGCATTCCGTTTGACGTTTAATCCTTTGTTTGATGTGAAAGAAACCGAGCGCCGTGACCTTCTGACCCCTGGGCTGTTAGCGAGACACTGTACGGACACTGTTACTTTAAAGTTTTAGTACGGAACTTTCTGCAGGTGGAAAGTCTGTGCGATTCCTTGGAAATAAGCAGTGAGACCCTCCTCCAGGTGTAATACGAGTCAGGTTTGTGGAGATGTGAGCCCCTCACAGTAAAGACGCATGTTTGTCAGTGCAATAAACAAGCTTCATTTTACTCTAAAGAAGTTACATACTGTGGCTTTAAATACTTAACTACCTGTACTACATGAGCTAATACTGCTACTAATACTAATATTACTTGTACTCTAACTACTACTACTACTACTACTACTACTACTACTACTACTACTACTACTACTACTGCAGATGCTTTTTATTTAGTGAAATGAAGGTTTAAAGTGTCAAAAAAAAGTCCTTCTTTGTGCGTTTTGGAGTTTTCTCTTGATGACATAAGCAGAGGGATTCTGTTTTTACAACTTGGCGCTACTTCCTGTATTTTTGTCTTTTTATTTTCAACTTTTCTTTCCACAAACTGCCGCTGAACTGAGGTCAAACTATGGTAAACATGAAACCCTGTACTTGTACTTGTACTTGTACATCCTGCCCTACATTTCCTGCATTACTTTTCACACTCTATTAAAGTCTACTGCGGCACATTACCTCTTTGTATTGTTGTATTGGAATCGGAAGCCCCGCCCTCTTCCCCTCGCCGTGGAAACCAATTGTAAAACTGTCAGGCTATTTACGGAGCGGATTATGAGCAGACTGTAAACACCAAACACAAGTTTACACAATAAAACGTAATAATACACAGTAAAACGCACTAAAACGCACTAAAACACAGTAATCCACGTGCAGCTCCAGTATGTGGACTTACTGGATGCAGTAAAGCGAGTTAGACGAGTTAGAGCGTCTAGAGTTTTGTTTTCCTGCTGGGAGAGCGGCGGGGCAGGTCACATGTCTCAGGTCAAAGGTCGTGTACCTGATTTGACCTTTTTTCTTTAAACACTTTGCAGTGGTCGAGTTTTTCCTCTCTGACCTTCACGTTCAGAGCGTTCTAATTACTCCCCACGACGAGTTCAGAAGAGCTTTTCACAACTTTCACAGACCAGTTTTGCCGTTATGGAAAAGCTAAGAACTATCAAGCTAACGCACACTTCCTGACAGTATTCCTAGTACTTGAACTGCTGCTAAAATTTAGATTCTGATAAACTGATTAAACGGGTGGTTTAAGTTTCAAATCTCAGTCCATTTTACCATTAGTCCATTCATTCATTCATACTACAACTGTATTGTCGTATTTAATGTGACTTTTTTGATGGAATAATACCTGTAAGTATAAATTATAATTTAACACAAATCAGGACGATCTGTTTGCAATTTGTGAAGGAAAGTAGAAAAATGTGCTCAAAATTCCCGGAAGTGGAGAGTTCTATTTGAGTCCCACACAGTTTACACAAAAAACACATTTTTCTGATACTTTAAACACGATTTCAACAAAATTGTTTTGTTTTTTTATTTTGGATTTGGTAAATCTTTTCTGTGAACACAAGTACAGTTTTGTAATTCCCTCGTGTGATGTCACCATTTCCAACCAGGAAGTCAAATTTTAAAACTGAAAAATATCCAAATTGGGGAAAAGGAGTGTGAATGTTTTAGCAGAAATCTGAAATCTAATGATCTCAAGTGTGTTTTTAGTGAAATGACTAATTCTAACCTGTCATACAAATCAGAGTCCATTTCCCAGAATGCCTTTGACATGATTCTCAGCGCCCCCCTTCACAATGAAACGTCCAATTTGTAAAAGTGAACATCGTTTAGTTCCGTTTTCCTCCTTGAAGCTCGTTCACAGTGAGTCAGAGCAGGTCCTGTGGGGTTTAAACGGTACAAACGTCTCTGTAAAGTCTCGGTGTCGTGGCCCATTGTGAAGCTGCAGTGGGATTTTCCTGTTCGCAGATCGTCGTCTCATTGTTCTCCACGGAGGCACTGGACATTACTGTCGTGACAAATGGTGATTGGGTCTCAGGACAGTACTAGACCCTGCTGTGAAAATATACACAGGAATATTACAGGGTTTAGTGCGAAAAGGAAGTGGAAGGATGTGAGTAAACTCGGACTAAAGCAGGACTCAACCAGGGCTGAACCAAGGACTGAACCAGAGTCCATAAGAGATGCACTTTATCAGGACTAAACCAGGACTACTGGAGACTGGAAACATCCTACAGGACCTGCACTAAACCAAGTCTTAACCATGGTTTTGTTGTTGTTAAATTTCCCATGACATAAAAAAAAAGAGTTTTTTAAATTTAAATTCTTTTATTTCTTTCTTTCTCCACAGAGTTGAACAGTTACCTCCACATCGACGCGAGCCTGAAGACCCAGAGGCAGCGCGCCCGTCTGCTCAGCCCGGTGGTGGGGGCGGACTCTGGGCCCCTCTGTCTCATCTTCTCCTACCAGATGTGGGGCGACGCGGAAGGGCATCTGAACGTAATACTGCGAGACAACCAGCAGGAGGAGACACTGCTGTGGACCCTGACCAACGACCAGGGACCCGTGTGGAAGGAGGGGAGGACCGTACTGCCCCGATCTCCAAAGGACTTCCAGGTAAGGACAAACCCATGAATACGACTGATACTTTGCAGTGCTGGGGGTGTTCTACATGTATGTGTATTGGCGGAATGTTCAGCAGTTACCATGGAGATGCCAAAGCACATTTTCAGGAGCCTATGATCAGTCTGAGCGTTCATGGTCAGATTGTTTAAAAATAAAAACTAGTTTAACTGCAAAATCCAACTAAATCAGATTAAAGTCTAACAAAACCTCAGACAGAGCAGTGCCTACAGTTAGCATCACACCCCCAGAGAATGTTGATGTGATCAGGTGCAAAGTATCAATTGTGATTTATGTTTTAAAGTGAGACTGAATAACCAGATTTTAAGTACGGAGCACCTGGAGGACTAGGGGAGGAGATAAGCAGGTTCTTGACTCTCCACCTGAAAAGTTACACAATGCTGCTTTAAATCAGTATATGGAAAAATCAACAGTGAGACATGTATTTGTCCTATTTACCACTTTGCACCAAATAGAACTTCTCCTGTGTTCAAACACACCTCCAACACAACAGCCGAACCAGGACCAAACTAAGGCCAAAAACCTGGTCTGAGCCGAGCACTAAACCAGGACTAAACCAGGACTAAACTTTGGTGTAGAAGTTGAAAATGAACAGTGAGACGTGTTTTCTCTGTCCTTTTTACCACTTTGCACCAAACTGAGCTTCTCGCGTGTTCAAACTCCAATCTGAATCCAGGGCAGGAGGAGAGGGACGAGGGGGAGCCAAATGAAACTTGAAAATGGCGTCTGTGATTTGGAGAGCAATCATCTCTGCGGGGGGGGGCTGCGTTTTCGGGAGGAACTTGACAAGAGCCGACGCCTTTGACAAATGAGAATCAACAGGGACGAGGAGCTGGAGGTTTGAATGAAGCGGAGACAAAGACACGGAGCAGAAAAATGTCAAAGGAAATGGGACAGTTTGAGCAAATTCTGGAGGCATGAGGTGTTGTAGTGACAGTTTTCCCTATAGATCCCGTTGTACTTTACCGTTAAATCTCCAAAACCTGATCATTTCTATCAGTGACTGGCAGATGAAGTACTCCGTTTTGTTACTTAAAGCTGCATTGTGTAACTTTTCTGGTGGAAGGTCAAATGCTGTTTTTTGCTTTTAGGTTTAATAAAGCTTCAAATGTAGTGATTTAGATAAACAAACAATTGAATCAGTTGTTTTTATATGATGTATATTTGTGTTTGCTCAAAATGTAGTGGAGTAAAAAGTATTCGCAGTAAAATCTACTCCGATATAATACTGTAGTACAACACAAAGGTGTTATTTTAATCTGCTTCTTATGTTTTATCAAGAGATGGAGGGATGTTCCAGTGGTAAAAACGACAAAAATGGGACTAAACTCGGTCTCTTGTGTTTTGCGTCAGGTGGTGATGGAGGGATTCTTCGACCACGGCACTCGGGGACACGTTTGGATCGACAACCTGCACATAAGCTCAGGAGTGCCCCTAGAGGACTGCACACGTAAGTACAACACAAAGTACTAACACCAATACTCCAAAAAATAACATAGTACAGTTTAGAAAGAACTTTATTTTCAACATTTACAAAACACTATGTACATAGAGGTTTAGTTTTTCTACTGTCTTGAAGAGGAGGAGAGGTAGAGTAGAAAAAGGGGAGGAGGAAGAAGGGTTAGAGGAAGAGTAGGAGAGAACATACTCTTTACCTCGGTCTCTTATCAGGCGGTGCAGTAGACTTTAGTGCACACAGCGTTGGCGTTGCCAGTTCCCCGGACATTTCTCCTCTCATTTCCCCTTCACACGCGCAGACCCTTTTGTTGTTTGCGTCTGAAGCCGTTCTGCATCACGGCCAAAAAACCCTCTCGCGTCAAAAACTGGACTCTGCCGATAAACAAGTTGAAAAAAAAAAAAAAAAACAGTTTCACCCCCACATGAACCATGAGTCAAATCCTGCGAGTTTGAGGGAAATGCAGGGTGGCCATCTTGGATATTCTGTTTTAAGAAGGTCCAACTTAGTCCTGGTTTAGTTCTGGGTTGATCTGCTGAAGGTCCAGTATTACGTTTTGTTTCATTCACATGTTTGAGGAACTCTTTATTATTTGTCTGTCCACAGCTCCAAACGCTCTGTTCCACCTTGTGATGTCATGTGATACAGGAAGTGCTCCACTGTGTTTTTAAACTTCATATACCTTCAGCTTTGGAATTTCCAATCTCTGTTAAACTAGTTAAAAGGAGCTATTAACTTGAAAACTACCACTTGATGACATCACAAGGTGGAACAGAGCGTTTGGAGATGTAGACAGACTAATAATAAAGTTACTCAATAGGGCTGCAACAACTAATCGATAAAATCGATAAAAATCGATGATTAAATTTGTTGCCAACGAATTTATTGTTGGCAACTAATCGCGAGTGTTTTCCAACATTAGTTGTAGCTTCAAAGCTGCTGAGACGAGCGCTCCGGTGAGCTTTCCACAGGGCACGTCTCCCCGTACTTGTGCGCATGCGCAGTAAGTTCGCATCTCCCTGCGCTATCCCAAACAAAGATGGCTGCGTCCTGTTCGGCACAGGCGCGTGATCGTCCTAAAACTTCAAAAACAGCATTTCACTCTTTGACAAGGTGAAGCAAAGAATCACATGCAACATTTGCAAGATGGACTTTGCTTGGCACGGGAGCACAACCACTATGCACGAACATCTGAAGAGAAGACATGTCGGAGTACTCGAAGATAAAGACTCACCCCGGTAGGTTAGCTTATGAGCGAGCATGGTATTGGCATAAACACTGTTGTCTGTCTTGGCTTTTAACTATGTATTCCCGTCACTGGGATGTTGCGCGATTTCGCCATGAAAACATGAGCGCTGAAATGGGATCTGTGATAAGGGAAAACTACACTTCGTGTAGTCATAGACACAATGTTCCTAGAAATGCACTATTTTGAGTTTTCTTGTTTATTATTATAGCTACATCCTTGTTTTAAAAAGGAAAAATGCTAATATTTGATGTTTTGTTTGTTTACTGAAAAATGAGTCCATTGACACATTTTGTTTCAGCACTAAGAGGAAAAAAAATCAGAAGCACTTTTTTATTTAAACTTAAAGGACTTTGCTTGATGTATGGACTGAGATTTTGTTTTGTTTCCTACTCAGAACCTTTTATGAAAGTAAACTGCACTTTTATGTACTTAAAACAGTACAGTTGTACAGTTCTTGTACAGTTAAGTCAGAAAGCTGTAATAAAATATTTTTGAAAGAATTAATTATTCATTTTGTCTTCATTGGTACTTAGAACATCCCTAAAACAACATTTAGGAGTTAATTGCAGCCCTATTACTCAAACATGTGAATGAAACAAAACAACATCTCTTAATAAATGACTGTGTCTTTAAACTTACCTCCATGGAGACGAGCAGGTGACACCAAAAGGCAAACTTGCAGGTCAGATCTGTGGAGAAGCAAGCACACTCAGTTAGAATGTGGAATATTACTGAAGAAAATACAAACGATGAAACTGATAAAAAGGTTTATGTAAAAAGCATCTGACGGACCCTCCACCAGAAAAGTTACACACTGCACCTTTAACCTCCAAATCCCACATGTTTGAAAGTGAAATTCTCCAGTAAAGGCCACACATTTTCTAATCCTTCTGAGGAATTCTGGGAAATTTGCTCCACTTTTTGATATGCTGTGACATTTACATGACATATTCAAACTTTATCTAACGCTGTTGCTCCCTCTTTTTTTTTTTACAGAACCAATCGCCGCCTTTTCTCCAGAAGTTACCGGTGAGTTTGATGATACCACTTCCTTATTTGGTCTTGCTTACTTCCTGGTCTGTTTTGATTGGCTGCAACAGAATGAGGCTGGCAGGCTATTGGTCAATGGATCTGTGTTGATTAAAACTGTTTACAGGATTAGCAAAGCATGAAAATAAACTGAAATCTCAAAATGTGCCGTTTTTAAATTTTGCATCTTGGATTATTTTTTGCATTTCAGCTTTGAATACGAGAACAATTTTAAAATAAAATAATTGGCTTACAAGTGACTTTTTTTGTTGAATTTCTGCATGATTTTGAAATTAGTTCTTAAAAAAAGGTACATTACGTAACATTTCTGGTGAGTGGGCCGCTAATCGCCATGGAGATCATCTACATACAACATAATAAAGTCTTGGCTTTACGCTGTACTGTGGTAAAGGGGCACTGCGTAACATTTCTGGTGGAGGGTCCGCTACCTGCTTGTCTCCATGGAGATGTTATTTTGAATTCTGACCAATCAGATCGCTTCACTGCACCATTTCCTGTTTGTTACTAAGTTGGATCGATTGCTTCTGCCTTGGCGTCTTGGATCTTTCTTGCAAATTATTTTGACTGTTGAATTTGAGGCTTAAAAGAATTTGTGCTGAATATTTAAAAGGTGATTTATTTTTATATTGATTTATACTGAAAAACTGAAAATGTACATGTTTTTTCAGAGTTAAAAAATTTAAAGTGACAAATTCAACTGTGGAACATTCTAGACAAAGTATTACCATGGAGACAAGCAGGTTAGGTAAACCCTCCACTAGAAATGTTACGCAGTGCAGCTTTAAACCTTTCAATTATTTAATCTTGGGGCAAAGTGGCTTTTTCATAGCTCTAGAGTTACAACATGAACATGGCTAAACTAAATATAAAAATCAATATGTGCACAAGTATTTGCTGGGTTTCAGATGACGTCAGATGCCCTCCCATTCGCCTATGTCGCTGTAGTGTTACATAAACAGCAGGAGAAACCGCAATAATATAAAAAAAAACTGTTTCTTTAGACGGTAGAATGTGATTTTCCACATTAAATGGTAGTATTTTTTTTCTTTTCCCATGTGTCTGTGGAATCCTCAGTGGTCCAGGTCTGGTCCAGGTCTGGTCCAGGTCCATGGGTGTAGTCTATTTGCTCTTACACTTGTTCTGATCCAGATCGTTCTAAAGACCTTCAGGAAAGGTTCTGCTCTGTCAGTGGGATTTTTTAAGGGTTAGGATTTAGTTTTAGATTTTTTTTAAACCACAAATACAAAAGATTAAGTTAAACATTAGTGGATTTTTGGAGATTTGTTGCTGAAAATGTCATTAGCTCCATAACACCGGGACAGGGACTGTAGAGTCTGAAAGCCCAGAGATAACACGTCTCTACATATGAGTAAATGAAACATCAGTTACACTGAACGCTCAGGCAGGCAGTAGTCACCTCCCGTCACTGTCTAACGCCTGGAGAAGCCGCCCACGCACGCACCATTTCTCCCTGTAATTATGTGACACGCTCCAAAAACCAGCAAATACACCGCACCGCTCCCCCCCAGCCAAGACTCACCGATCTGGGGCGCAGACGGATGTCCCCCTTCCTTCAGAGCAGCTTTGGCAGGATTCGCGGCAGAGTGGTTAGCTGGTGCTGTACCAAGTTGTGGTAGACACTGAAAAAAAAAAACATTGATACGAGTTGGAATGGAACAGAATTATAACAAACCTGCATAAATTAAAATATTCTCAGTTTAGAAGCCTACATTCTCCATAATTCAACATTTAAAATACTTTAGCAACCAAATGAAAGTCTTAATGTACAATAAAAATCATCGTTTGACCAGCCAATTACAAAATCATCTTCAGTTGCCAAAAAAAGTCTTGGTTTGGTGGAGATTTCAAGCAAAACAACAACATCTCATCAAGAACAGACGGTTTCAGACCCTCCATCTAAAAACGTACATTTTGTCATTTTAAATGTAGTTTTTAACAGATTCTTCATGTTTTAGGTCAGTTCTGGTTTAAAGATCATTTCAGTTCTAAGTTACACATGTAGGTCAATGGTTTGAATTCTAAATATGAACTTGATTTCATTTGTGAGCAGGGATTTTGTAATGGGTTTTCATTACGTCAAAGGTGCACATTGACAGTGTTGCTCAGTGGCATTTTTATCAACAGCGTCACTCCTGATTGGCTCATTGGTTGCTATGATACTCGCAGTCGGTGACGTCACACTCACTTAGTTCGACTCAAAGTGAAAAGTGAACGGAGCTGAAGTCATTTTGACAGTGTCCGGTGGTGGTTAGAGGAGAACAGAGGAAAACAGAGGAGTGTCATTTCAAACGGCAAAACCAAATCCATTTGACGTACACGGTGAATCTCCACCGGCCTCTTGTGCATGGCTGGACAGAGCTTTAAACTAATGATTCTGGCTGCTCTTTTCACACCATCGTCTCATTCTGTGGAAATGCACTGGTTTAAACTGAACGAGTCTGGCACTGGAATGAACTTGGTGTGAAATATTTGACCTGCATCAAAGTTAATGCATTTTTTATTTATTTATCATTTTGGGGCCTTGGAGAATGTCAGTTTTATTTTTGCACCCAGCATGCCTGCACTGCAAAAACACATAGCTACATAACGGTGACGATTTTAAGTGGATTTGATGCATCTCAGAAAGAAAATCCAATAACATGTTCACATACTTAGAGTATAATTAAACTCCCTTAATGTCAGATAAATGGCCTTTAAAGCATTCTGAAGTTAAAGATGCACTATAACGTCTCTGGTGGGTGGTCCACTTCCTGCTTGTAGTGAGAAACAAACTACTAAATTCAAGTCATCTGAAGTCATAGCGATTAGTTTTGATCAGTATCTTGGCTTAATGTCGTACTGCGGAACATTCCAGGCAAGCCAAAGCCAAAGCAAATCCCATCTCCATATGGAAAAGCTTCATAGAGCACTCAACCACTAATACATCTAAATTAATTGGAACAACTCAATAAATTCAAGTCATCTGAAGTCATAGCGATTCGTTTTTGACCAGTATCTTGGCCTAATGCCGTACTGTGGAACATTCCAGAAAGTAAACTGAGCCAAAGACTCAGGAAACTCAATATGATAAATTGAAATAATTTGAAGTCACTGTAGCTGTGGGTTTGTGCAGTGTTTTGCCTGCAGCCTCAGACACTCCTCTGTATCCCTCTGGCCAACTGTTCTCCTTCTCTCCACCAGGGGGAGGTGTTGCCGTGCCTCCCTTGCCCATCCACTGGTATTACATAATGGCTGCCGGGGGCGCCTTGCTTCTCCTCGCGGCGGCCATCTTGATAAGAGCGCTGTGCTGCTGTCGACAACACGTAGCGACGTCTAAGAAGAGCCAGCTGTCCGTGGCCTACCACAGCTCGTCCCAGTGCTTCCAGTACGCCAACTGGTCGTCCAGCATGGCGACGCCGGGGGTGGAGCCGGTGCTCACGGTTCGATTGGACAGTCGCGATCGCCACCGGACCCTCTGCTAGAAAAACTATGCCCCCAAACAAGGACTATTAAGCCAGATGCCCATCCAGCTATGTGCGATCAACACCTGTTAAACTTGGTCAACGCTTCAACCGGATGTTTTATTTTAGATGTTATGTCAGATGCCCTTCCAGCTAGCCGCCATTGCTAACGGACCCTGTGCTAAAAATCTGCCCCAAACAAGGACTATTAAGCCAGATGCCCATCCAGATATGAGCTTTCACCACCTGCTAAAATTGGTTTGCAAACAAGGACATGCGCAACACTTCTATCAATTTTTGAGCAAAAAAGCCAGATGCCCTCCCAGCTAATTTCCATCGCTACCCTGTCAGTAATGCTTGATTTGTTTTTTTTGTTTTGTTTGCTTTCTTTATCGGCTCCTTGGCTAAAAGTGATCTACAAAATCAATAGAATTTTATAATTATTGCACATTTTTTGCTGTTAACTTATTTAAATTTGATGCCAGATGCCCTTCCAACCTGCTGCCACTACTACTACATTACTACTTCATTAGGGATTAGCATTTTGGGAGATTCTTAAGCCAGATGCCCTTCCAGCTATGTGCTATTGCCATCTGACACGCTGCTAAAACTGCCAGGGGTTGTTGCATGGCGATTTGGCAGATTTTTAAGTCAGATGCCCTTCCGGACCCACTACTGAGATTGTCCTACAAATCAGGGCACGTTTTGGGCTGCATGATGGTGATTTTTATTTTGTTTTAACCCGGATGCCCTTCCTAAACAGTTGTCTCCAAACCAGGACATGTTCCACCCTGATTGTTACTTTATATTTTGAATAGAATTTTACTTTAACTGCTAACTAACTTAAGCCTGATGCCCTACCTGTCGCAATCAGCCATATTACTGTGACTGGAGTATAGACAATAAGTTACAACCATGGCATGTTTTTGGGCGAGTATTGGACTGGCTATCTTTTGGTTCAAAGGCAACTGCTTTACAAGATTAGACGACTGCTGCCCGTGTTCAAATTCTTACACAGATTTGAAAGAACTGAACTCTTAGTGTGAATTTTTTGGTTGGTTTAATTAATTTCCAACAAATTTTAAATCGACAAAAAACAGGTCTAAATGAGACTAAACCAGGACTGAAACTGGCAACGCGATGGACCTTTGCTTTTCAGAAATCAATGTTAAATTTGTTCTATTTTTTTGGGAAACGAGAGGATTTCTGCCAAAACCCGGCTAAAACAAGACCCCAGAGACCAGAGCAAAGGATTGTGGGAAAATAAATGTACCGACAACTGTCACATGTTAAGGCTGGCACCACTGAAGAGGATTCCTGACACCGTTTTGGTCCCAAACCAACACTTGTTATGCAATAGCTGTCAACATCAAACCACCAGACTCGCTATTTTCAGCCGCAGCTACAGACGAGTTCACTGCAAAAACCAACACACTACACGAGTTCAAATAACCTCCATTCTTGATTTATTTAAAGGTTCACTGTGGAACTTTACCGGTAGAGGTTCTGCCACCTGCTCGTCTCATAAAAATGTTATTGTTTTGCCTGGAATGTTCCACAGTATGGCATTTAACAGATCTATTATCTATTCATTTAATAGGGTTGCAACTTTTAATCAAATAATCGCCAATAATTATTATATATTATTGATGATTAATATATCTTAATTATATGGACTACAGACTCTAAAACACATAACTGGCTTTTTAAATTAAAATCTCTAAGTTTCATCAATAATACTCTTGATTGGAGACTTTTAAATGGAGAATATTTACCAGTCTCTAGAATTCAACTTTTATTATTTGGTTGATTATGTATTTTAAAAGTCTCCGTGTGCAACAGAAATAATCGTTTGACAAGCTAATTAGGAAATAAACCCTATTGCCAAAAAAAGACCTGGTTTGGTGAAGATTTACAAATTACAAAAGTTTTATTCCATTTTGTGGAACATTTCAGGCAAAACCACAACATCCCCATAGAGAACAGATGGTTTCAGACGTACATACTGATACATTTAGTTTTTTTATTTCTCTTTAAACGAGGACTGACCTAAAACGTGTCATCTATTAAATCCCATGTGTTTACAGACAAAAAGTCAAAAGTTAAATGTTTTTCTTACCTTGTCTTGACGTGTCACTCTGCTGATCTTCCATTCAGGAGTTGACAATATGGCCGGCCTAAAAAAAAAGAGGAAATTATTTTATTTAGAATGCAATCTTTAAAAAAAAGTAATATATTAAGTAGCATACAGTCATTCATTTTTTTGCGGTGTCTTATTGTAGCTGAACTTGAGGACTTCTTCCAATCCATTCAAAAAATATTCTCCTTTAAATTGTTTATCGCTACGGCAACGGTCTCATATTCCCATCATTCTGAAGGCCCGTGTATTACTAAACAAAGGCCATATTAAATTAGATTCTATTTGAGTCCAGCTTATAGGAAGTCCATTCTGAAATCCACTGGTTTTGTCTGGATAAGGTGATTACAGCCGTTCAAACCACTGGACACGCTCAACTCACGTTAACCACATTATTTGGGTTTTACATTATGTCAAAATAATGTGATTTGTGCAGTGATGTCGTCTCAAAAACAACTCGATAATGACACAATGGATCAGAGTCTAGACAGGAGCAGGGCCACAGACAGGAGCAGGGACAGACAGGCTCAAAGGGCATGTGACAGGTAGAGTTTGTTTAAAAATACATATGAGACTGACTAGATGTTACTTCCTAATTGAAATGACATCACACTAGGAAATTCCACCATTTTCCTGTAATTTTCAGCATATTTTCACAACAGGCTAACCAACATATACTATATAAAAGTTCATTGTTTCTTTTAGAGGTTTTTTAACTCAATTTTTAGTTTGAAAATTCTATTTGCATTCTAAACATTTGGTGTATTCATTTTCTATAGGGTTAGGATAAGATCATCAGAAGCTCATGCACACATGAATTTACCTTTGGAATAACCTTGGACTAAAAAAGATTTAAGAGCTGGTGAGTTATGCAATTTGAGACGCTGTAGGACAATGACCGCTAAAGCATTACATAAAATAAGTAAAAATAGTGTAGCCAAAATTGTGAAATAGACTGCACCCCTAATTTTCAAGCCAATTTTAGCCTTTAGCTCCTGCTCCTCCAAATGTGCAGAAATATACAGATGGCAATTTAAAACAGGATTCACAATAAAACCTCTGCATCAGCACTTTTACCCGCCTCAAATCAAATCGCACAGAGAAGACAAGATTTGAAGGACATTTATCAAGGCTTGGAACTGGTTCAAAATGTCTTTAAATCCTGTGCCTCCAGCCTGAACGACACCGTCACTGCCACTGACGTGTTTTTTCTGTTTATTTAAATTCTGCATGTTCACAATCTACAATCTCTTGCTACACATTTGGACTAACTTCATTTGATCCGTCGTCGTCGTCTTTTTGGCAATAAAGTTATCAGGTTTTGATGGATGTAGCCGCCATTTTAGCTCGACACATGAAATCGGCTGCACACTGCGTTTTGGAATACGGTTTTGTTGTGTTTTTTGGGGACGGTGTAAATATGGCCAACTGTCAGCCGTCATCTGTGGCTCATTTATAATCCTACATCTCCCACAATGCATCAGGAGCAGCTGGGCGCCATAAGGAGGATGTAATGTGCAAACTCAGAGAGGAGCCGAGAGGAAACAGCCAAAGCCCAAGCTGTTTGACAGATTAGAGGCGGCGGCTCTGGGCGCGATGCAAACAGTTAAAGCATTTTCAATTTCATTACATAAAGTGAAACACAGACGAGAACTGTACTCGACTAAAACAGAGTGGAGCAAAAACCCTCAAAACTATGACGTAAACAAGTCAAATAACAGAGTGTGAGGTAAAATCTTCATGGAGATCTTGTTGCTCTGCCAGGAATGTTCCACAGTATGGCATTAATCTTCATGTATCTAGCTTTTAGTGTTCAAGAAAAACATGCATCACCTCTCCACAGATCCGATTGTCTTAATCCCATACTTACTTCAGACTAAGCAATAACATCTCCATGGAGACCAGCAGGTGGCACACCCTCCACTGGAAAAGTTACATAATGCACCTTTAAATGATCAAACAAACTGAATAGATCTATTTTCTTTTCAATTACTTCAGATATCCATTATTTTAACACCTCATTACACCTCATGATTGTGCTCAGACAGTATTAGACGTAGCAAACCCACGAGCCGCCACGTTCCAAACAGCAAGTGAGCATGGTCGCACCCTGGCTCCATCGACTCTGGCTTCTGTTCACTTTCTATTGAAAACTGCTGCCGTGAGCCTCGTCATTTTGGTCTTAAAATGTTGGTATTAACCTGCTCTACATGATCCTGGGGTTTTTATTTTGCCATTTTGTCTGTAAATCAATCCTTATCACTACAACCGCTAGCCTCTGTGAGCTTCATTTGACTGGAGTCGAACGCCAAGGGTGACGTCACTCTCACAGTGCACTTCTTTATACAGTCTGTGCTTGTGGTCTATATTGTATTGCCATTAGTAAATTACATCTATAGGTTTTACAATCTACTTTACTACACAAACTAAATGAATATGAACAAAGTACCAGTCAGCAAAACTCGACTTGTTCTTTATCAGCAAAAACCTATTTCATTTTGTCCTCATTTAGCTGCAGACACTCCTCTTGGCACCCACCAGCTCAATGCTTTTAAACAGAGCTCCTTCCCCCATCTCCAGCGCCAACTCGCTAATCGTAGTAATTAGTTAATGGGCTGATAACATTTCTTAAAGCTACAGTAAGCACTTTTCTGCCCCGTATATACTCCACTCTGTAACGTCCAAAACAGTTGCCAAGCCTTCTTACTCTGGGATGTAAAAATATATATGCATCGGCCATTGGAGATCACAACACTCCATCTAGACCTGTGCCTTGCCAAACATATCCACCATTTGGAATTGGAGCCAGAAAGTCCATCAACAAAAAAGGAAAACTTTACTTTTCAAGGGTCCTATATTATGCTAAGCTAGCTTGCACTTAAACCATGACACTACCAATTTGGGCAAGCCAAGTTTCATTCTTCCTCCCCAAACCACATCCTTTTACTGACAGAAGATTCAAATCTGATTAATTGCACTGCCCTACAAGCTAGCTACAACTTTATTACGCCCTCTGCTGGTGTTTTTAATCAACCAATTTCATACTAATTAATCTTGAGTTATTTTAGACAGTATTTTCAATTATACCATGGAACATGACAGTGATACGGTGTCCAAAATGGTCCAAAACAGGGCTGCAATCAGATCGAAATTTACAAGTACCACAACTTCCTCCACAAAGCAAAAACGATCCTCTTATTCTCCATCAAAGCTGCTAACCTTGGAGTTTAGATCTGTACAAACGCTCTGAAATGTGATTCTTGTGTTACTTTGTCAGCTTCAGTCTTTTTGCAGTTTCTTCTGGACATGTTTAAAATGTGAAGTTTGAACAGAATAAATCACAAAAAGACAGAAGAATGCATAATATAGGACCTCAACACAACCAGTGTCCAAATCTGCCCATGTATTTTCAATGGAGAAGTCTGTAACACTGTGAAGGAGTTAAATGTTGATTTTAATGCATCCTTATTGAATGAACAGTCTTATGTTAATGTGATGGTGTGTTTGACTTCACATGGATCACTAATCACGAGTCTTTTGTCGATGAATAAAGTCATATTTTTGTATAAACATCGTTTGTCTTTACTTCAAAATAAACAGTTTATTCACTGGTTTGGCATGTAGTAAAAATAAGATACTAAAAAAGTCCCACTGACAGGAAAGAAATGAAGCTTTCCTGAATGTTTTTAGAACAATCTACACCCATTGAATTATTCTATTGTTTAAAGAAAGTTTTTTTCTTCCATTATCGTGGTATCGTAACCAGTATTGAGTATCGAGTCTATTCCCTAGTAGAGCTGGGCGATATGGCCTAAAAATAAAATCTCCGATTTTAATCGATTTTTCTCTGCCCTACTCAAAAACAAATAACAGATGACAAATAAATGGCTCAAAACAAATTTTAACTTTATTCTTTTTTTAAATTTAGGATTAAAGTGCAATCTGACAAGCAAAAAACATACTTGTAAGTGAAATGGCAGACCAGGCCATTGTAAACACTTTTAGAAAGGACACTTTTAGAAAGGACATGTCCAGGTCAGGTCCAGAGGTGTGAAAACACCCATCATGGCCCTGAATGGATATGCTAACTACTCCCCCACTCCCACTCCATATTGAATAGACTCACCTGACTAACAGAAACTGTAAATAAATATGTGTTGTCTCAGAGTAATTTTCATTGTAATTAGCTCCTCCCTTCAGGCAGATATAAAGCAGTGTCCGCCAGTGTCTGTCCAGAACTGAGGAAGCAGCTTGGATGAGCTGCGAAACGTATTCAACCAAATAAACTCTGTCCAGTTGACAAATCAATTTCTCCTTTTGCTACTTTTAGAAAGTTTTGATCATATTGCTGCCGCTGTCTGTTGTCATGCAGATGAGTCTGTCTTCTGCAAGTTTCCACGAAGTGAAAGCATCTTTCAATCCTTGCGCGATTAATCCCCCCTTGTGATCCTCGGGAAAATACACTGTTTGCAGACAAACGCTTCGCATCGCCCAGCTACTATTAACAAAATGTACCGTTAAACTCAAGTAGGGCTGCATCGTTCGGCTGGACCACAGGTCAGTCGTAGCAGAAAAATACGACACCTCCTCCGCTCCGCGCTCCGCTAACTTACCCGTGTAGAGCGCTGCAGCGCATTAGTTCCGCTTTCGACGCTCGCGTGTAAAAAATAATACTAATAATTTAAAAAATCGATTTTCATAAAAACACATCGTTCTGAACTGTAAATTCGAATTAATCGATTTAATCGATATATCGCACACCTCTATTCCCTAGTATCCAAATAGAGTTTCTGACATTAGTACGTAGACAGTTGGGGATATGTTTAACTGTGATCCAGTGGTATCCTCATTTAATTGCAGCCAAATAGATTTAAAAAAATATCCATTTTTATTTATTAGACCATTTCTGGTATTAAAACTCGATGCTTAAAGTTGTATATTCTATTTGCTTCCAGAAGTGAGAAAACCAATGGAGTCTGGAGACGGACGACTGTTCAGTGGAAGAAACTCGCTCAACGGAGGCAAGTTTTCCTCATGATCTGGGGACGGGGGCCTATGTAAATATAAATAAACAAACTTAAAGGTCCTACATTACACAGAACTGACTCGTGAGCTTTGAGTCATGTTCTAATGTTGTTACGATGTCAAAAACAGACCTGGAGTTGTGTTTTGTTTCATTCACATGTTTGAGTAACTCTTTATTATTAGTCTATCTACATCTCCAAAGCTCAAAACACTCTGTTCCACCTTGTGATGTCATAAAGTAGTTTTCAATGGGAGATTCCAGGGTTGAAATCATCCAAATGACTCTAGTGAAGGTGTGTAGAGTTTGAAAACACAGTGGAGCACTTTCTGTATTACAACATCACAAGGTGGAACAGGATTTTTCAGTTTGAGAGAAGAACTCAGCCTAAATCTGCACGTTTGTGCGTTAAACATGTGAATGAAACAAAACAACTCCAGGTCTGTTTGTGATGAGGAAACTTCATATAAGATGAGAAAATATCGTAGTGTGGGCTCTTTAATCTGTTTTATTTTAAATACCAATATGGATTCTACAGTGTTGTGACGTGAACGCAGCCTAACCGACCCTGTGACTCTTTTCTTCTGCAGGCGTCCTGTTCTCCGACTGGAACACCCCGTCCCCCTCGTCAGACCCTCCCGTCACGCTCGTCTCAGAGAAGGACAACTCTTGGCTCTACACCCTGGACCCCATCTTAGTGACCATCATTGTCATGTCTTCCCTGGGGGTCCTGTTGGGGGCAGTGTGCGCCGGTCTGCTCCTCTATTGCACGTGCTCCTACAGCGGACTGTCGTCGAGATCGTCAACGACTCTCGAAAACTACAACTTTGAACTGTACGACGGACTCAAGCACAAAGTGAAGCTCAACCAACAACGGTGCTGCACAGAGGCGTGAAAATCAACCAAACCAGGACAACACGCGGCGGACATTTTGTGGAACTACATCTGTAAAGAGACGCAAAATGGATAGACACAAAATGGCAGACAAAGTTTAAGCAAATTTCAACCTACAAAGCTGCAGAAATGTATGAACAAAAACTAAATTTGGACAACAAACCGTGGCGATTTTGTGGAACTTGATCTGTAAAGAATCACTTCCTGAAAAGATGAATCACAAAAAGGTGGACAACGCTCAAACAACAACCCTAACGCTGCATGAAAATAAACAAAATCTGGACTCAATCTCCACCAACGACACAACCAGGCAGTGGCCATTTTGTGAAACTCCATAAAGAGTGAAGACGTATGAAGGAATTAAGAATCGAACATACATGAACATTCACAGACAGTGGCACACTCTTTTCTGCATCAACTGAGGAAAAAAATACAATTTGGACAAGAAAAAAACAAATTCGCCATTTTGTGGAACTATATTTGTAAAGATGTATTACTTTAACAGACAAATCACAAAATGGTGGACAAAGTCTTGGCCAATCTCTACCAACGACCCCGGCATGAAGATGAACCAAATGTGGATTTCAAAACACAGATAAAACAGCAGCCATTTTTTGTGGTGACTGTGGCATTACTTTCTGAAAAGACAAAACGGTGGACAATGTTTGAGCCAATTTTGCCCAACAGCACCACAACATAAAGAACAATAACTCTGAACTTCAAATTCAACAGACAGATGCCATTTTAGGAAAGAAGTCTTACTAGATTTCATAAAACATGACACGACTTTCACAAATATCTGGACGTTGCATCCAAATCATGTTAAAGCGTCAAAGAAGAATCTCTGAACTTTTCCTTGAGAAGACGACTTACAAATTAAGGAGAAACACGCTGAAACTTTTGGGATTTCCATTCTATATTTTGGATAGACAAACGCTTAAGTATGACCAGTAATATAAGACACACAACGGCAGCCATTTTGAATTTGGAGTGAATATCGGACAAAAATGGACACTGCTAACTGCGGTGCTAGCTTAAATGTTGGCTAGGTGGACCGAACAAGCCTCAAAACATTACACAAGTTGGCATTTCTTTGTACAAGAGTCAAAAACAAAGATCGTCAGCTAAACAAGGCCTCAAATGAATCACAAAAACACCACTAGTACTGGAAAAGTGTTAATGTTTGGATGTTGTAAGCTATTTTGGAAAGATGGTAGAAGATAGACGTTGTGGGCAAAAGTGGCCTAGATAGCTCCTTCGTGTGGCCATTTTTGTTATTACACCTATCCAGACTTCACCTTCTGTGGTAATTTTAGCCTTTAGATTTTCCTTGCACTGTTTTATGTTGACGCCAATGTGGTAGAAAGACTCAAGAGAGGCATTTTGTACATTTTTAAAGCAGATTTTGTGTTTTTAATTGTTTATGTTGGAGACTGTTGTTCTTTGTCCCCTGTCTTGTTTACAAAGAATGGTGGATTAGTCAAGTTTTGCAACCTATGGATTGCGATAAAATAGTTAAACGGACTGTTTTTTTTTTGTTTGTTTTTTAAGATGGAAAAATGCACATCGGAAAGTCAAAATGTTGGAATAGCCTGGAATAACAAGGAAAGACAGTAGTTTTACATATGGAGCGTTAAAAAGCCATGGAAGTAAGGACCTAAACACATGAAAATTCAACACTTTGGGACAGTTTTTATATGATTTTTGGACAGTTTTGAATCGAGAAGCTCTGAACGGACTGAAGCCATGAGAAGGAGAGGGTCACATGTTCACGTCACCTTATTTTATAAACACGGTGGATTTAAATGTACAAATAAACACGACAATGGAAGCTCGGGTTATGCACATGGGATGAGGAAATTGACAAATGTAATAAACTTCATAATTTTATGTTTTTGCTTAGAAATTAAAAACTGTTGGGGAAAAAAAAACTTGAATGAATGTATTAATTTTGAAACAAAATAGCCAAAATAAAAAAAGCAGATTCTGCAAATTGCCAGTGTTTGTATTTAAAATGCACTTTTGTTTTTGTTTTTTTACTTAATTTTGACCAAATAACAAAGACCTTTTTTTATTTCACTGTTTTAATCTAGATTCTTAATAGATTTTCCCTCCTCCAGTGCATAACCCAGCTCCACACACACACCACTAGGGGGCGCTCTCTAACTGGAGGGACACTCTTTGCTGCTGAGAGGCCTGAGTTTTCGTTGAAGTAAATCCACTTTTGGTTTATTTTATTTTTGACCCGCTCTTCTCTGGACCCCGCGGACTCTTTCAAAGTGCCTAGGCCTTCAGAGCCAGTATCGGACACACACGATCAGTGACGCCTCCCCCTGGTGGCAGGAGGGAGGACCACACGCCCCCTTGTTTTTCGCACTGCTCAGACTGCTGTTTTGTTTTAAAGGGGCTTTGTACAGAAATGCTCTTTTTATGATTGTTATTATAATTATTGTTATGATTATTTAATAAAGGATTTATACCAAAACCATGAACGATTTCAGAGTCTAACTTCAAAAACAATTTGAAAATAAAATTAATGGGCCATTTTAATACACAAAATACAGGGAGTAAATGTGACAGGACAGAATATTCAGTGACGACGCCAACTACAGGTACTGCAATAGGACAATAATTTCCACCATTACTCAAAAAACATTTTAGAATCAGTTGTAGTTGTAGTTGTTGGTACAGAGAAATACTGCGATAAACAACAACAATGAAACTACTGACACAAACCAAGATAATTCCAATAAACCATTTTTAAATAGACAATCAAAAAGCCTGAGGTGCAGCAAATAAATGGTAATAATTATGGCTAATTATTGGTTAATTCTATTTTTTTTCTATTAAATAAAAAATGGCAGGAATCTCCATTATGGCAAAGAAATATTGAACTCCAAAGTATGTTGTTCCAGCTTTCATATGCGATAATTTGATACAGTAATTATTCTGACAGGCCTAGAGATTAATTACTACTAATTACTAGTAGCAGAAGTAGTAGTAGTAGTAGTAGTAGTAGTAGTAGTAGTAGTAGTAGTAAATTTATTCTTTTGAGATTAAAGCCATATTGGGCAATTCAAAGGTTAAAATGATCCAAATTATTCTATTGAAGGTGTGTGGAGTTTAAAAACACAGTGGAGCACTTGCTGTATTACCACATGACATCACAAGGTGGAACAGTGTGTTTTAATCCTTTAATCAGTAGAGGTAGTACATTAATGAGTCTCTGGGTATCTTTATGCAAACATACATTTCTTTCCTCTTGTGTTTTGTGCTGAAAAGTTTAAAACCACAAATTCTTCTCAGTTTTAATTCTTCTTTTGCATTTGCGCCCGTTTCTTGGTTTTCTGTTTACTTATTGTCGACTGTAGCTCTCGTCGTGCCGCAGCACAAACGGCTAAAGAATTCCCGATGGCCAATTACCCACAAACTCCTTTCAAAAGTTTGAGTTCTACTTTTTAATTGCAGTAAAAGTCCTGAGAGGAGGCGTCACTTCCACATTAGTGAGGGGCTCCGGTGGTTCTTCTCATCTCACCGTGAAGTCCCATTAAAAAAGACCTGAGCCGGACACCGTTTAGACACTTCAAACATTCAGAGGAGAGGAAAAAAACAACAGCGCGGAAAAGAGGAGAGGAAAAAAACAGCAGCGCGGAAAAGAGAGGAGAGGAAAAGAGGGGGAGAGAAGAGGAGAGAGAGAACAGCACAGCAGCACGGAAAAGAGGAGGAAAGAGGAGAGAGAGAAAACAGCACAGCAGCGCGGAAAAGAGGAGGAAAGAGGAGAGAAGAGGAGAGAGAGAATACAGCACAGCAGCGCGGAAAAGAGAGGAGAGGAAGAGGGGGAGAAAAGAAGAGAGAGAAAACAGCACAGCAGTGCGGAAAAGAGATAAGGAAAGAGGAGAGAGAAAACAGCACAGCAGCGCGGAAGAGAGAGGAGAGGAAAGAGGAGAAGAGGGGGACAGAAGAGGAGAGGAAGAGAAGAGGAGGGGGAGAGAAGGAGAGAGAGAATACAGCACAGCAGCGCGGAATAGAGAAGAGGAGAGGAAGAGAAGAGGAGAGGGAGAAAACACAGTAGCACAGAATACAGAGGAAGGAGAGAAAAGGAGAGAAGAGGAGAGGGAGAGAGAGAGGAAAACACAAGAGGCGCACACACACACAATATGGATAGAGGGAAGGAGAGAAAAGGAGAGAGGGACAGAGACAGAAAAAACACAGCAGCGCACAGAATATGGAGAGAAGGACGGAGAGGAGAGAGAGAGAAAACACCACAGAGCCACTTAAACAATACAAAGGGAAAGAAGGAGAGATGAGGAGAGGGAGCGGAGGAGAGAGATGGAGGGAGGGAAGGAAGGAAAGAGGGAAGGAGTGAAATAGAACAAACACCACAGCCGCACACACAACAGCAAAGAGAGGGAGGAGGGTGAGAGGAGAAAGGAGAGGGGCAGAAAAGGGCATGGAGTGAGAGAAAGAGAAAAGGGAGGAGAGAGCAAAAAGGAGAGAGGAAAAAGAGGAGAGAAGAAAAAGACAAAGGAGAGAAGGAGGAAAAAGAAAGGAAAGGAAGGTAGAGAGAGAAGAGGGGGAGAGCAAAAAGGAGAGAGGGAAGAGACAGAAAAGGAGGGATGAGAGAGAGGAAAGGGGAGAAAGAGAAAAGGTGTGACAGATCAGCTGAACACATGACCATCACGAACATTTAAACCTTGGCTGATTTTCCAAATATCCAGATCAAGTGTCTCTAGGAGGACTTGAACCAACAATCCTCCAGTTATTGTGCAACATCCAACCGCTGCACCACACGACTAAACAAACACAAGCCACGACCACCAGACCTTTACATAAATCATTTCAGACACTAAAACTCGCGATTTTCGGTCTAATTTGTAAATTTGTCGACATTTTCTGACTCTGGCACTTTCCCAGTCACATTAGACCTTTAAAGGGCCTCGTCACAAACACTAAACCTGCACATTTAGGCTGAAAACTGAAACTGAAAACACTGTTCCACCTTGTGATGTCATGTGGTAGACAGACTAATAATAAAGTGTTACTCAAACATGTGAATGAAACAAAACACAACTCCAGGTCTGTTTTTGACATTAGAACACGACTTAAAGCTCACAAGAGTCATTTTATGTAATATTGGACCTTTAAATTTCAGGACTATTGCTTTTATCATTACAGCCAAGTCGGCTAAAGTTAACGTTGTGTCGCAAAGTCTCCAAAATGTCTCCTCGCTTTCCCTTTAGTGAAACAGAATCGTGCTCATTTTACCAGCACCACTTTTCGAGCGTAAATGAGGCGTACCGAGCTCAGGTACGAGCCGCTTTTACAGCAGACGGTGTTAGCGTTAGCCTGTTAGCGCGTTATGGACTGTGACTTAGCAAAGTAATTAGCGGCGGCGGTGGCGGTGAGGAAGCAGACGGTCCCCAGAGTCACACATGCTTCAGGTTTGAACGATCGGAGGAAACATCACAGGGAAAACACTCAAACAGACCCGGTGTCGTTTAGTGCGAGTAACTCAAGATGGTTAACGTGCGGCTAATGGAGCTACAGTTTCTCACATACAGACTGTGTAGGAATGTAGCTAACCCGCTAGCCGCCGCGGTCAAAATAGGAAGTGAGCATGGGTGTGTTTACGGCTCCATCAACTCTGGTTCCAATTCACTTTCCATTGAAAAAATAACTGACTGCTACTGTGGCCTTGTCGTTTTGGTCTTAAATGTTCGTATTAACCCGTTCTACGTGATCCTGGAGTTTTATTTCACTATTTTGTCCATAAATCAAAATATGAATGTTAATAAAAGATCAGGTTCCTTCAACAGCCTCGCTCCTGATTAACACAAGAGTTATGGGTTGAAAAATAAAAACACCTTTATTTTGTTAAATCCGTCCTGTATTTTCCAACTTTTTGTTTCTACTTTTCTTCACAAACCTCCACTTCACCAGAGACTCCAGTCAAATGAAGTGCACCGAGGCCAGCAGTTATAGAGACAGTTCCATATTAGGAATAGGAATTTATTTATGGATAAAACAGTGAAATAAAAACCCCAGGATCATGTAGAGCGGGTTAATACGAACATTTTAAGACCAAAACAATGAGCAGCAGTTAGAGGAGCGACGGTTTTTCAATATAAAGTGAATTGGAGCCAGAGTTGATGGACCAGGAAGCGCGCCCATGCTCACTATGTCCATTTATTACAGTCTCTTCACTTAACTGATAAAACTGTGATAAATACTGACCACGGGCGCTCTCCACCAAACCAAGTCAGAATTAGAAAAATGTACGACTGTCAAATGCACTCTGTTTCTGTTTGTTCCGTACTGTAGCTTTAAAGCAATTCCGAGCACCTTTCCCAGTGTGTTCCGTTCATATTCAAACTCAAATTCAAACCAAATGTTCCAAAGCTCCTCTCCTCACAGTTTTGGGGCCCTCGGTCTTTGCGTTGCCAGATCAGAGCGCGTCTTTATCCCGTCTGAGCCGCGCCGCCATCAAAGCAGCTCAACCAGCACTGCACAGAGGGGGAAGCATTTCAACGTCGTGCAACAGGAAATGACTGCAGCGCCAGGCTAATTACTCCTGGGTAATTAAGGGTAACTATGGAGGAGACTGTAAACAACACGTTACTCATCAGGTAGAGGGGGTTGTGGGTTTGATTCCCGCTACACTTCAAAGGTAAATGGGAGAACACAGAGTTACTGAAACTAAACAAATTCATAAAAAAGTTCTAGTACCTGATTTTTTCGTTGTATTTCAGTAAAAAGTGTCTTGCCCCAGTACAGATACAAGTATAAGCAGCTCTGGAGGTCAAAATAAGTCACAAGAATCCATGTTTTTTTAAGATAGCAATAAAAACACTTAATTAAAACGCAAGATAGACACGTTTAATGCCGTAGTGTGGAACATTCTAGGCAAAGCAATATAACATCTCCATGAAAACGAGCAAGGTGGCTTTGAGCAGAATCCTGTGTTAAAACGTTTCCCCATCAAAAACACACCTCAAGTTGTGTTTTGTTTCATTCACACAGTTCTTGGTTCCACCTTGCAATGTCATCATGTGGTAATACAGGAAGTGCTCCACTGTGTTTTTAAACTTCAAACACCTTCACTAGAATCATTTGGATCATTTCAGCGCACAGTCACAGTGTGATGATCAAATGGACGGAACGGTAAAGGGAAACACACAACACACGTCCACGAGGGGCGGGACGAGATACAAGTTCCACAAAACAAGACGAGACGAGACACAAGATTGGAACTACGAGAACGAGAAGACGACATTCTGACATTTATAATAAATAACACCTTTTTTGATTTACTTTATTTCATATTTCTGCTGTCACTGTGGCACTGCTTTTTGGGAATACAACTTCTCAAAAAATGTAACTCATCAGTACTATTTTTTTTTATCCAAACCAAATGTAAAAAATCTCAAGATCATTTTCAGCAGCTGTGCACAATCTCATGGCAATTTTGTCTCACAAGATCTTGTCCCTAATGTCTAAACACTTAAACTCAGTAAAACAGCAAACTAATCCAGTATGAACACTTCTTACTTCTTAGTTGCTTAACTTTGTCCACACTTGTGTCCTTATTAAAGAGCAAATAAATAAGAAATACACTGGCTGTTCACTTTAAAACTAACACTTCATGACATAAGGTGGAACAGAGCGTTTGGAGCTTTGGAGATGTAGACAGACTAATAATAAAGAGTTCCTCAAACATGTGAATGAAACAAAACACAACTCCAGCTCTGTTTTTGACGAGAAAACATTTTAACATGATTTAAAGCTGCACAAGAGTCAGTTTTGTGAAATAATGAACCTTTAAAACACAGATCAGCCTTAGTTAAAATGCAGAAAGTTTGAAAACACTCAAACACACTCCGTTTTGCTTCAGTGAAACAGAAAAGCGCACACATTCCTGTTGATGTGCAGCAGGTGTGTGTTCAGTGATCAAAGTGTGGCTGGAGTTTTGATGGAGCAGGAGTTTAATCACTTTTGTGCTTTAGAAATGTCTCCATCTCAGACTTCTGTTTTAATTTAACCAAAGAGGAAACCTGCGAAACATCTGGACTCGAGCAGAAAGGTACGGCGCCTTCACCCATCCATCATCTGAGAGCTTACCCACAATGCAACGCACGCGCTGGTATAGTAAAGAGACGGATCGTATTTCAAACAAACTTAAAAGATTAAAGAACAAAGAGGCAGAAACAGAATCTTTAATACATGGAAATATATGGGTCAGTATTTAACGTGAAAACGACAGGCTGGACTCCTCTTCACTAAAACACACTTAACACACATTATTTCCACTAGTTTGGCCATTTTTTAGATTTTTAAAATTTTACTTCCTGGTTAGAAATCATGACATCGCACGGTCACCTAGCAACCACTGTCTAAACTGGACCAAAACTCCTCGAATGATTTAACAAATGTAAACGTAATAAAGGGAGCGTATCAGGAAGAACTTTGAATATTTGTTGTGTTCAATGGCAAAAAAAACAAACTTATGTACAGAAAATTCCTTCAAAATTTCAAATCAAATCTATAAATTCCGTTTGGTCAAAATGAGGGGAAAAAAAAGGGTAAAGTCGTGTTTTTCTAGGCACCCGCTTTTCCCCAACAGTTCAGATCTACAGGGACCATGACTGAAAACAATCCTCTCCATCTCTCCCTCCCCTTCCCCCTCTTTCCTTCCTCTCTCCTCTGTTCTCTCTCATCCCCCTCTCCCTCCTCTCTGCTTCCTCCTCTTTACTCCTTTTCTCTTTCCCTCTCATCCCCTCTTGCCTCTGCCCCCCCATCCGTCTCCTTCATCTTCTTTCTCTCTCCTCTCTTCTCTCTCGTGTAGTATTGTGCACAGACACAATAATCCCAAGTGTAAAACCAAAAGCTCTTTTAACTGAGTCCAACAAACCCACAGAGCCACAGCAGCTGAAACAGAGAGCCACAGAGCCACACCGAGCCAGAGCCACAGAGTCACAGCAGCTGAAACAGAGAGCCACAGAGCCACACTGAGCCAGAGCCACAGTGTCACACAGAGCCACAGAGCAGCTGAAGCAGAGAGCCACAGAGCCACAGAGCCACAGAGATGGGGGAGAGAGGAGATAGAGGGGTAGGGAGAGGGAGGAGAGGGAGGAGAGGGGGATAGAGATGGAAGAGAGAGAGAGATGGGAGAGAGAGAGGGAGGAGAGGAAGAAGGGAAAGGAGCAGAGGGCCAAATATACGTCTGGATTCGTACAATATTGACTTCACAAAATATACAACAAATATTTACAAAGAATTATTTTCCCAAACTGTAAAACAAACGACGAATGTTCAAACTGAGGGCGGACGGCTCCTCGTGACGTGACAGACTCAAACTAAACTAAAAAAGAAGCAGAATGAAGTGAGGAATCGCATAAACGTTTAGAATTATCCACGTTTAAACGCCAAAGAGGAAATTCAATCGGAAACAGAATTTTAATCCGATTTCTGGAACAGTCGAGTAAAAGGACGAGCCGCGATCAGGGTGAACGATTCTACAACGACGGTGTTTCAAAATAACTAAGATTTTCTGCCACAGACATACATGTAGACCCCCTTCTCCCTTCCCTACAGTTTAAAACCTGCTCGTCTCCATGGAGATGTTACAGCTTTGCCAGGAATATTCCACAGTATGGTATTAAACCATCCAGCATTTTTTTCTTTGGCTCAAATTGCTCTTGGAAAACTCTCCTTGTCTTCATGTAGACATAAGCTTAATGCCATACTGTGAAACATTCCAGGCAAAGTAATAACATCTCCATGGAGACAAGGCGGCGGCAGACTCATGAGCAGTAAAGTTGCGCAGTGCAGCTTTAATTCCTTTATATTAAACCACAGTGTTCAGCCTGGATTCCCTGCAGCCTGTTTGAACTCTTGTAGCTAACCCGAAGTGTGACAGGGATCCAACAGGGTCGCACCTGTCCTCTCCGCAGGGCCACACCTGTCGTCTCCATGGAGCCGCTGTGTTTATGGTCCTTGACGCCCATTTTAGCCCCAAAAACGTGTCAGCGCCACGGGTACAAACTCCACCCAACCAGCCCCTCGCCATCTGTCCAAAGTTCAGGGATGGGTGAAGATTTAACACAAACTGCTGCTCATGTGGACAACAAGACGACAACAAGACGACAACAAGACGACAACAAGACGACAACGAGACGACAACGAGACAAACAACGAGACAAACAACGAGACAAACAACGAGACAACAAGACAAAAACAAAATAAGACAACAAGACAAACAACGAGACAAACAACGAGACAACAAGACAAACGACAAGACAAACGACAAGACAACAATAAGACAAACAAGACAACAACAGGACAACAACACAACAAACAACACGACAAGACAAACAAGACAACAACAGGACAACAACACAACAAACAAGACGACAAGACAAACAAGACCAACAGCAAGACAACCAACAAGACAAGTGTGGAGTTAAAATGATGCGCTGCAAATACAGTTTACAGACAAACACTGAGGTTAGTTGCAATAATAAATAATAATAAATAGGAATCCGTTTAAAGTTCACGTTCATTCTGACTAAAAACAAAAACACATTTCAAATACGGCGGAGGACTAAAGGGGAGAGTGAGGGAGAAGGGGCGGGGTCTGGAGGAATAAGGAACACTGTGATTGGTCGAACACTTCAAACTCCGCCCCTGCAGTCAGGCGTTTGTAATCAAAAACACCTGTCTGGAATCAGGGCAGTGTTGTGTGACGTCACCCACTACTGCAACGACAAGAGGCCACTTTGACAAAAAAAAAGCCCAAAAATGACTAGGAACCATAGATAATGTGACTGAAACGCCACACACACAGTTTAGTAGCAAAAAAATGTGGATTTAGCGGAAGAAAAAGAAATCTGAACACAAGAATCACATTTCAGAACATGTTTGTACAGATTTAAACGACAGGGTTAGCAGTTTGAAGGTGAATGGACTTTAAAAACACAAAGGAGCATGTTTATATCACTACCTGACGATGTTACAAGGTGGAACAGTTTGATTTTTAAGCTCTGGAGACTCTAGGCAGGCAGACAGACTAAATACATTTGTTTTTTCGATACAGACAAACCAATATTGGCCGTTTTCTAATTCTTACCATTAAAGTGGATTGGCAACAACACAACAGTGATTTCACATCTCTGAGCTCCATTGTTGTGTTCAAATGGCATTGATCTGTAATAAACCGGGCAGTTATATTACACAAAAACGCCTCAGGCCACAAAACCAAATAAAAGCACTTGTATCAAAGCTAAAGAGATTACTGCAAAAATCAATACGAGATTTTCCATTTTTTAGTGCCGCCATTTAGTAATATTTGAACCACATTTTTCTGGAGACGTTTAAAATGTGAACAGAATCCTGACATTAAAACACAACTCGTACATCTTAACTCTTTTGGGGTTTTTTAACATTTAAAAGGTGCACTGTGTAACTTTTCTGGTACAGGGTCCATCAAATGCTCTTCTCCATGGAGACGTAATCGTTTTGAGATGTTTCCCAGTACCATTTAAACCTTTATCTTCATAGAGACTAAACCAGGCAAGTTACACGTCAGATCTGTGGAGTTTTTCTAGGTATTTTTGAGCTATAAAACCACATGTAACAGAATAAATGTAAACTAGAGCCGTTTAAAGTCATATTGTGGAACATTCCAGGCAGAGCAATGACATTTGACTTATTTGTATGTTTTTTTTAAGTATCGATACTTGTTTTGTATCAGTATCTGTGTGATATGGGGGAAATAAGGATTACAGTTTTTCCCCCAATATTGATCAATCTCGATTTTCGATTCGATCTTCTTCCGTGTGATTAAAACAGACAAAAACATGTGAACTTCAGGCATAAAGAGTGAAGTGTCAGGATCACTGCAGGTTTGATTTTGTGTTGACAGGACCAATAATTCTGGAAAAAATTCACATTTAAAAGTTGGAATGAGTTTGTACAATATGTTAAACCTAAATAATAATAATAATAAAAAAAAAATAATAATAATAATAATAATAATAATACATTTTATTTATTAGGCGCCTTTCTGCACACTCAAGGTCGCCTTACAACAAGTACAGTAAACATTAGGCAGTTAAAAGCAACAGTAAAAATACATACAAAAACAAACAGTAAAACTTTTAAACAGTAAAACTTTAAAAACTTTAAAGCCTGCGCATGTTACTGTTAGAGGCAAACGCATGAGCAAAAATAGTGGTTTACGTTCCGTTTACTTGGATTAAAATGATGAGAAGCACCAGAGACGGAGAGAGTGGACTTTACTGACGAACGTGTGAGGAAACAAAAGGACGAAACAAAGGGACGCGCTGTGGCTCAGGGGCTTTTTCCTCGAG
Organism: Taenioides sp. WSHXM2023; assembly: GCA_029959045.1. Lineage (NCBI taxonomy): Eukaryota > Metazoa > Chordata > Actinopteri > Gobiiformes > Gobiidae > Taenioides > Taenioides sp. WSHXM2023. Next base: position 8,771,498 of record CM057107.1, on the reverse strand, counting down.
CGTAAATCCTCGTCAGCTCCACGTGATTGGCTGTTGACCTGTCGATTAAAATGCACCCACCTCATCATCGAGCTCGACCTACATAGAAATCGCGATGTATCGGTCTTTGATTTTTAGCACAGCCCTAGGGAATCGATTTAAAATAAACTTTATTAGCACAGAGCAGGAAAACAATAAGAAATCCTCTACGAATCTGAAGCCACTACCCCAAAGCGCATCAATTATGACTTCAATCCATTCTCTATAATTATATTTAGCCACAAAGAACATGCGGCGTTTTAAACTGATCAAAGCAGATTATTACAATGAACTATGAACCAACCGAGAATAACGGCTCAGAAATACAAGTGCCAATCACGCCTCTGCAGTGTCAACGTGTCAAAGTACGTCAAAAACACTTCAAAATAAATACTTTGAGAGCTGACGGTGAAAATACCACACTGTTTACGAGCTGTCGAGACGCTGTGGAAGTGAAGGAGTGTGTCAGGAACAATGTGGGAAACTACAAAGGATTCATGGAACTAATTTGGGTTTTTTGGAAATGGGAAAACGCAGGAGGTCGTTCTGTTTAGAGATTATAAAGAACGCACTGTTCTTAAGTATGTGGAGGAAACGTACATCACTTGTATGGTACATGCAGACTAAAGAATGTAGCAGTAGTAGCAGTAGTAGCAGTAGTAGCAGTAGTAGTAGCAGTAGTAGCAGTAGTAGTAGTACTTTCTAGTCTAGACCAGGTCATTGCATAAAAAATGTCTAAGACTAAAGTCATGTCTCTCATGCAGTAAAAATCAGAATAGTTTAAAAGAGGGAGTATTACACTCCTTTATATATTTAAATCTCCATGTTACCCCCTCCCCTTTTGCTCTCTGTCCTTGGTCACTCCCCCTTCAAAGCACAAACTTACTACACTCAGCATGTGTCCCTCTACTGAAACTCCTGCACATCGCATCAGGTTTGTGAAGTCGTAGTACAGTTTTGTATCATGTTTTTGTATATTTATGGAGAATTGTCGTGTGGAGCATGGGGGACGGCGGCTTGTGGGAGGAGTCTCGTACAGAATCGTACAGCTAAGCGTAAGGAGGGTTTGAACAGGCCAGGAGAGATCACTAGATTACTGAAACATGCATGGATGACTCTAGAATCTCTTCAGACATGTTTTTGTTGCATTTATGTTTTTAATACCATACATTTTTAATACTGCTCTTATTAAAATGGTTCAGTACATTATTTTACCCTAGTTTATTATGTAAACATGTCAACACGTGTATTTTCCTCTCGGGTTCCTGTTTCGGTCTTGGTTCTTCCTATAGAATTCCCACAGTATTCCGGTCTACAGTGGTTGTTGAGCTGTTAGCCGTTAGCTTTCTGCTCTGTCCAATATGTGGCGTCCCCTGGTGCGGCGCTGTATATGTCATAGTTTAATAACAGAGATGATTGTGTGCGGTCTGTACAGGTTTATAAAGGTTTTTCCTCTTTTTTCCGTGTTATAGCTTCGAACAAACTGTCCCCGTGAGAGACGCTGGATTTATGGACTCAATACGAGCGCCGTACAGCAAAACATCTGTCACCACGTTAGCCACTTACCATTTCCGACACGAGCCACAAACAAGAAGAAAAACTAGAGTTCAGAGAAGAGGCTCACGCACTAAACACCTTCAAAAAAAAAACTACTCAAAACACTTTTTCCTCAGAGCCTACAGCGCCCCCACATGTCTGCTCCTCATCACTGCCTGTCCTGTACTTGTTTTAGTGTTACTTTATTGTGAAGAGTCTGTGTTACCGTCAAAAGTGCTTTATAAAACCCATGTATTATTATTATTAAAACATTAATCTCAGAAAAGTTCCTCTGTCCCAGATTTAGCTCCAAGCTTCTTTCCATCTGCTGCAGTCTTCAGGCAGGTACAAAACACATTTAAGAAAATATTTACATTAAACCAATTTTAACAACAACATTTCATCAGTAACAGTGTCTCCTTAAAATAACCACGATCCAGTTCACCATTAAACATTTAAAACAATCTGAATTAATTCATTCAAATTTCCATAAATACAAGATTTCAAATTCAGCATTATCTTCTAAAAATATTCTAAAATGTACACTTATCAAATTCATCAATATTATTATCCTCTAAAATATAAACTTATGAAATTCATCGATATTATTAATGCAATTCATCAACAACATGACCATCAAGACAAAAGTCATGAGTCAAACACAACACATCAACACAAAACATCTGTAGTACAATCAGTCAGAATATTTAAACATGTGTCTCCCAAACAAAAGTATAAAATATATTTCTGCATTCTGGAGGTTCCATCTGTCTGTGTCTGTTCATGTTTTGTGCTTTACTTGAACTTCAACCCAGACATTTACAGAAACATTTTAGCACATTTCTGATGAATTGTTAAAATACGTCCTGAATGTTGTTCTCGATGTAATGCCACAAATACTGAGGTGCACATTTGTCTGAAGTTCATCCATAACTGAGCAGCACCAGTGAAAATGATGAAATGTAAAATACTCAAAAACCTGAATGAAAATGGCCAATATGAAAGTTAAAAACATCAAATTCTGCACTAAACCAGAACTGAAACCAAGGCTGAAACCAAGGCTGAAACCCAGGTCTGGAACCAGGTCTGGAACCAGGTCTGGAATTAGTGCTGCCGCGATTATTCGACATAGTCGACGTAATCGAATATGAAAATTAGTCGAACACAATTTTTGTGGTCGAATATTTGCCTATTTATTCCACTGAGTCCTGCCCTTTAGTCCGACAGAAGCTGACCGCATCAGTGGCGAGCTGTTTTTTCAGCGCTTCTAGTTTATGCAAATGAGCCATGTGGTTTTAAGTTTCGCTTCTGTATAACGTAAACAAATGTGCGCAAAGCTGCATTAAACACATTATTATTTGAGTCCTCCTCGTAGGAAATAAAAATCCAAACTTAAATTATCCACCCACAGCGAACCAAAAATGCATCTGCTTCTGTGTTCTGTCATCATTTTATCGCGTGTACCGCGTGTTCCAGTCTCATCAGCCGTGAAAGCAAATGAATCTGCCCACGTAGCATTAAGCGTTACGCCTACATAGTAAAAATTAAAAAAATAAATAAAATGAACACATGAAAATTGCAACCGCTTGTTTTTTTTTTTTTTTTAATTAGTCGTTTAGATTAGTTGACTAATCGAAAAGTTAGTCGAGAGATTAATCGTTAGAAACTTAGTTGTTAGTGGCAGCAATATCTGGAATAGAACATGACCAGGTCCAAAACCAGGACTGAACAAGACTGGAACAGAACATAACCAGGTCTAAACCTCGACTGAAACCATGACTGGAACCACAACTGAAATCAGGACTGGAACAGAACCAAACCAGGTCTACATCAGGACTAAACAGGGCTCAAACCAGGACTGAACCAGTGTGAAGTTCCCATTAAACCAAACCAAGCTATGAAGTTAAAGAGCTAATTTATGAATCTAATAACTATATCTTGGGTAAAACAACAAGACACCGCAAAAAATAAACACATAAATAAAGAGTTCAAATCTAGAGTAAACAAACAGGCCGGATGAAAAGGTTTAGTCCTACCTGCTGCTGACGTCTTTGTGAAGAAAACCATCTGAACTTGACCTGGAAACGAGACCAGAGAAAATACACATTAGAATCTGCATCTGAAGCATTTGGGAAAAATATCTATTTTCTGACAAGAATTGCAACTGTGAAAAGATTTGTGATTTCTATTTTAATAATAGGATTGTGTTCAAAGTTCACATTTTAAACACGTCCAGAAGAACTGACAAAAAGACTGAAATCTGAACTGACTAATACAAGAATCACATTTCAGATCATTTGTACAGATCGAAACTGCAGTGTTAGACGTTTAAATGCAGAATAACACAGATTATTTTTTATTTTGTGGTGTAAATACTTCAAAAATTGCTGTTTTTGCGATTTGCATCCTTTCAAATTGCGATTTCGATTAAATTGCGAAATTGCGACTAATCTTGCAGCTGTTAGCATCCACGTTATCACTGTCACAGATAAATTAATAAAAATATCTCTTATCATTGTTAAAGTTCATCATTTAACAAACAGCTAATTAATCTCAATCCGAACACGTGTGGAAGTCGCGTCTGCGTTGCGTTACGTTACGTTGGGGCCTACAGTAAATGAATGGGGCTCTTTTACACAAACTCGACAAAATATTAAACACAGAATAAAATTACCGCATGTAAACTCAGACGAATTTAAGTTAACACCTTATTGTACGATCTGGAATAATTATTTTTGTTAACAATTTTGCGTAATGTTTATAAAATTAGTAATGAATGTTAAAGCGCACGCGGAATTAGCGAAGTTCCACACGCGGCGCAGAGTCTCAACAAATACGCAAATAAACTCCAGAAACTGCGCAAAAAGACCGTTTATAAAGTGTCAAATCTCACCGCGGAGTTTTACAGGAGCAGAGGGAGGAAAAAAAAATCCCCAAAAACCCGTGAAAACAGCGGGTTAGTCCTGGATCAGTCCCGGAGCAGATCCGTGGATTAGACGCACCTGCGCGTGATGGAGCAGAGGGTCAAAGGTCAACTACAGGTCACGTGACGGGGGAATTTGTGAAAAATACTTTAATTATTCACTTAAAAAATGACAGAATACTGAATACCTGCATTAAAATGTATTTCGCAAAGAATTCTGTCGACTATTCAGAAAATATAATAGACCTACTTTAACATTTACACTTTAGATTTGTTTTTTCTGTATTGTGCAGCACTTTGGAAATTATTTCTTTGGCACATTTCATAAACCAAACAAAGTGGATTGGAAAATGTAAAAATGTGACACAGGAATAAAAACAGCATCTCCTGTGCCAATATATTTTAAAATAGAACTCTGCTCTGCTTCAATTAATTCATTTGCATGTTATTTTTTTACATCTTTTTTTACATTTTTTCCCAAATTTTCGTTTATATTTGGCTCTTACAGAATCTTTTTAAAACTTTGTTATAATAAAGTGAGTTCTTGGGTCGAGTGATTGATTGAAATGATCAGGTTCAATATTTGTGTTTTTATTTTTGGAAATTTCATCACAAAGTACAAATATAATCAGAAACAGGAAAAACTCTGTCTTGCCCCGAATCTGGGAGTATGACATCATCACGTACTCGAATCTGAAACCCACGAACTGGCGCCATTTTGAGGACTTTTCGCCGTTCTACAGATAAAATATTTAGTGTTGAATTGTTAATTGCTATGGCAACTGGGCTCATTTCTGGATAACGCCAAAACATGACACTAAAAATGGCCCACCTGGTTTCCCCCGCCCCTGTCTGTCTCCCCGCCCCTGTCTGTCCTCCCGCCCGCCCCTGTCTGTCTCCCCCGCCTGCCCCTGTCCCCCCGCCTGCCCCTGTCCCCCCGCCCGCCCCTGTCTGTCTCCCCCGCTCGCCCCTGTCCCCCCGCCCGCCCCTGTCTGTCTGTGGCCTGTATCTTTCCAGTGATTAACATTCAGCTTTGGTTTTAGCCTTGAATTTGATCTGGGAAAGTCGTCCACGCGCGTTCACACCATCAATATTTCCTTCTTCTCCTCTTCTGTAGATCTCTCCATCCCCCGGGGAGGTCTGTGTGTGAGCGCTCCACACCTTCAGACATAATCGTGCTCTTAGCCTGATTCATCCCTCACTTCTTTAAATAACGACAGAGCGGAGAGAGAGGAGAGCTAAATGAGGTACGGAGCGATTTCTGCACAGACCACAAGAGTGAAAGGAGAGTGAAGGGAGGGAGAGAAAAGAGATGGAGGGAGGGACAGAGGGAGAGAAGAAAGGGGGAGAGAGGAGAAAAACAGAGGGAGAGAAGAGAGACTGAGAGAGAAGGGGGAGAGAGAGAAGGAGGGAGAGAGGGAGATAGAGGGAGAGACAGAGAGAGGAGAGGAAGGGAGAGCGGGAGAGAGAGGGAGCGAAGAGAGAAGGAGAGACTGAGAGAAAGAGGGGGGAGAAGGAGGGAGAGGGAGAGACAAAGAGAGGAGAGGGGGAGAGAAGGCAAGAGAGGGTGACAGGGAGAACAGAGAGGTGAAGAACGAGATGAAGGGAGGGAGAAAGAGAGGGAAGGAGAGAGAGCGAGAGAGAGGGAGAGACAAAGGGAGGCAAAGGTAGGAAGAGAGGGAGAGGAGGACAGAGACAGAAAAGAGAGAAAAGAAGAAAGAAGTAGAGAGAGAAATAGAAGGTCCCAGAACAAAACTAGTAATGACAATAATAGTAGCTGGACATAGTCGTAGTAAAAGTACCACAGAAATACAGTATTAATTTTTGCAGTATTACCAATAACAGCAGTTGTAGTCGGTCAATTAGCAGTAGTAGTAGCAGTAGCAGCAGTAGTAGTAGTAGTAGTAGTAGTATTAATGGGTGTACTCTGACATCCATTTCTTTTTCTGACACATCATATTTTGGTGCAGAACGAAGGCGCTCAGTCCACAGAGCCGACAGGAGCAGGCGGGCGGCTCGTGTGTGTGTGTGTGTGTGTTTGTGTGTGTGTGTGTGTGTGTGTGTCTGTGTGTGTGTGTGTGTCTGTGTGTGTGTTTGTGTGTGTGTCTGTGTGTGTGTCTGTGTGTGTCGGGGCACAGATATGTCGATCCTGGTGTCAGATGGATGTTTGAACAGCTGGGGTCCTGCAGGGAATTCTGGGAATGTTCTGGGAATTCTGTGGGAATACTAGAAAGAGAGAGAGCCGTTGACAGACGTGATGCATGTGCCAGATACTGACAGGGTAGGATTTCTGGCTTTTAGTCTTGGCTCAGTCCTGGTTTTGTTTTGACAAGACGGTTGCTTCACTGGTCCTGGTTTAGTCCTGGTTTAGTCCTGGTTTAGTCTTTGTACAAATCAAAGTCAAGTCCATGTTTAGACCAGGTTTAGTCCCGTATTTTCTGTTAATTAATTCATTAATCATTGCATTTATAAGACAGATTTACATATACATATTTACAGATCATTCTTCATTCACTCCACACTCGGTGGTGGACTTCTATTGTAGCTACAGTTGCCCTGGGGCAGACTGAAAGAAGTGAGGCTGCCAATCTGCGGCATCGGTCCCTCTGACCACCACCATCACTCACGCACACACCACTTTCATACAAGGCAATGTGGGTGAAGTGTCTTGCCTATGGACACAATGACAGTTTTTGCCACCGGCGCCCCCCTGTGGCACCTGGTGTTCCAAGCGTCTCCCATCCAAGACTTAGGTTCAAGTCCTCATTTAGTCCAGATTTAGTCCAGATTTAGTCCAGATTTAGTCCTGGAATAGTCCTGGTTTGGTCCTGGATTAAGTCCTGCTCATTCCTTGCTAAAGTATTGGTAAAAATCATACAATCCTGGTTTAGCCCTGGTTCAGTCTTGGTTCAGTTCAGGTTTAGTCCTGGTTTAGTCCTGGTTCAGTTCAGGTTTAGTCCTGGTTTAGTCCTGGTTCAGTTCAGGTTTAGTCCTGGCTTAGTTCTGGTCTACTGGTTAGGTCCTGGTTTAGTCCTGGTTTGGTCCTGGTTCAGTCCTGGTTTAGCCCTGTTTTAGTCCTGTTTTAGTTCTGTTTTAGTCCTGTTTTAGCCCTGTTTTAGTCTTGATTCAGTCCAAACTTGTCTTATTTACACCATTTTTCCGTCTAAAATGACACTTACAACAGTCCTGCCACAAAATCCACATCCTAATATAAAACAGCTGGATTTGCATGAGTAAAAAGAACGTGTGTGTTGAAAAGCACCAGCCCTGCTCCACAATGGGCCCATAAAATACATTTTCATTCAGTTTTATTATTATGTGTATCTATAGCTCCGGCGTTTCCTCACCTGGGGACAATACTTTTCTCAGTCTATTGTAATGGTGCCCAAGTTCACTCACTCCATATTGGAACTCAAATCACTGCAAAGTACAGGGGAATCGCACTGAAAATCCTTTTTATATGCGCATAATTTGTCTGGGCGCCTGTGTGGTGGAGTCCTGATAACTGCACATGCTCAAATACTGTAGTACTTATACCTGAGGATTCACCAAATACACAGTCTGACCCAGTGACCCTGGTGTTCTGGACGGGATGAGAGGCCCGAGTACGAGCAGTAACAGCTGGAGTAGTACTAGTAATATTTAGTAGTAGTAGTAGTAGTAGTAGTAGTAGTAGTAGTAGTAGCATTAGTAGTAACAGCAGTAGTCGTGGGGAGTTGCCACTATGTATAACCTTGTAGTAGTAGTAATAGTAGTAGTATTAGTTGTATGTTTTGGTGTAAAATTGAAATCTACTTTTGTTCAGATACTTTTACTGCGTACTTCAGCTTGTGAATATGTTTTGGAGGTACAAAAGTGTTGTTACTATAGCGACTCAAGCTAACAGGCTAATGAGGCACAAAACACAAGGGACATTCTCAGGGGAGCAGGTCTGAACTCGCAAAATGTGCAACTGTTACATTACACCTGTCTGAAGCCCTGCCCCTTCGTCTCCCAGGTGACACAGGTGAGGCAGGAGTCTGTAGCCCCGCCCCTTCATCTCCCAGGTGACAGGGTGAGGCAGGAGTCTGTAGCTCCGCCCCTTCGTCTCCCAGGTGACACAGGTGAGGCAGGTGAGGCAGGGGAGGCAGGTGAGGCAGGTGAGGCACAGGTGAGGCACAGGGGAGTCAGGTGAGGTAGGTGAGGCACAGGGGAGTCAGGTGTGTGCTGTAACTTGCTCCTTTGGGATTTTCTCTTGCTACAAATAATCCCAGGATGACGAAGGTAAAACTGTATCAGAAATACAATTATTAATTTGTCTGTGTTGAAGCTTTATCTGTGCCACTGCAAAGTAAAATCAAATAAAATAAAATAAACCACCTGCTTGTCTCTCTGGAGATTTTACTGCTTTGCCAGGAATGTTCCACATTATGGCATAATTAAATAAAAAGATTGAATAGATATGTAAATAGAGATTAGAGTTGATACTTAGATACTAATTTTTCGCAGGTATCGATCTTAAAAGAGTTCCACTGACAGGACAGAAATGAACCTTTAGAACGATCTTAAGTATAAGAGCACATGGACCAGTAAATGCTGAAAATCACATTATTTTGCCTAAAGAAACAGAATCGGTATTGAGAATCGAGTCTCTTCCTTAGTATCGAAATCGAGTTTGAAATGTTAGTATCGTGGCAGCACTAACAGACAGTTAGCTGCTCTCACTTTCACTCATTTTAGTCAGAGTTTTACAAAAACATGACAGAGCTGATGGTTGTCATCATTTCCTGAGTGGATCAGGAACGCTCAGGACTCAGACGCAGTGGAACTTCTGCTGAATAAACTTCATCTTTAGACAAACCTGAAAATCAGATGGAGTGAGTTAAGTTTGGCTGTGGTTCTTGAGGTTAATTTCCCACAAAGAACTTATTTGAAACTACAACAGGAGTTTATTATTGTTTATTATTATTATTTTTTATATATATTTTTATTTTATTTTATTTTATTTTATTTTATTTTATTTTATTTATTTATTCATTTATTTTTATTTTATTTTATTTTATTTTATTTTATTTTATTTTATTATTTATTTTTATTTTTTTATGCATCTTTACATTATTATCAATTTTATGCGTAAAAAAAAACGTGCAAATATATTATGATTTATGTGGAGAAAAAAAAAAGCACTGAATTGCAAAACAAAACAAAAAAACAAAAAAACAACTACAACAGGAAGCTGATTTGTGCTGTTAAAAGCTCTGTACCTGAGTTTAAAGTCCTAAAAACAGAACCTTCCTCACTTACCTTATGGATTTAGAGCATCTTAATTATTCACCATGAGTTCATAAGAGTCATTTGGACATTTTATTTTTAAAAACAACAAAACAAAAGATAATCCTTTAATATAATCAAACTTGTTGCTATAAAAGACGTATTTCCTGACTTTAAAATCCAAACCAACACCATTCTATTAAAGATAAACATAGTGGGTGTTGATCTAAAATGTAAAATCTGTGGAAAAGTGAAATATGATTTTTGGTTTAGCTCTAATTGTTTTGATTCTTCTGGGACAAAGCTCAAGTGTCCAGTCCCAACACAGCGGAGGTGTGTCTTCTGTGTGTTTCTGTTTTCAGTTAGTCGCACTTTTAGCATTTTCTGCTCCTGAAAATGAGATAAAACAGAAGCTATACACATTTAGCATGATATTCTTTAATCTGCGGTTACATCCCTGTTAGTCCTGGTTTATTCCTGGTTTAGATCATGTTAGTTTTGATGCTAATGCCAATTTTGAAGCATAATTATTTAAAAAATGCCTCCAACTGAAACTGAAAATGATCAGTCTTTGGTTAATTGTTTGTTTTTATTATATTTCACAGTTTTAATAAAAGTTAGAATAAACTTTGAGATTTATTTGTGTGCTCAGAGCCAATGGGGCCAATCAAAAGCTCAAGGTTATTTATCCTAAAAGTGTAAATATAATAAATATAATCTTACCTTCAGTAGCTGTAGGACTTGTTGACAGCTTTCGTCTCATTTTCAGACCTTCGTCGTGGTCCAGGTCTGGTTCTCTTTGGTCCAGGTCTGGTTCTTGTAGCGTTGACTCGGGGCTGAAGTCTGGACTCGGGGGCAGAGACACGTCTTGTGCCTCCAAAAACACCAGGAAGTAGAATTTCTGAGGAACTGGAGGTAAACAGGAGAATCTCTCGTATTCGTCCATGATGAGTGAAGATGTTTGGTGGAGACAAACTGGATCCAGTGCTCAAAGTCCCACTGTTGCTATAGCGATAAGGTTCAGGGTTGAAGTCAGAAATTGTACGTTATTGCTATTTTGCAGTGGCATCACGCTGGGGGTGTTCTACATCAGTTTCCACAGTGACACATTAGCAAACACGGGCAAAAAAAGGTTTAAGATCATCTGAAAACTCGAGAAAAAAACACAAAATGGATTTAAAGAGCACATTTTCAGGAGCCTGTGATCAGCCGGAGTGTTCGTGGTCCTGTTTAGGAGTTTGATTTTCATAAAAATGATGCGAGCGACAAACTGAAAAACAAATTAGATTAAAGTCTAATTTGAGTCACAGAGTTTCAGACAAAGCAGTGCCTACGGTTAGCATCAGTCCCCCAGTGGAACGTTGACGACAGCAGCTGTACCAAGTACCAATACGCACTTTTCACAACTCTTAGAGACCAGAGGGGAGTTTTGGCGTCACAGTAACACCAAGAACAACTAGCATGCTAACTACACACTTCTCGATTCTTGGTCAATACAAATCTTTGTAATTCGATGCAGGCGGTTCACAGTGGACGTATTTTGACCTCAAGAGCTGCTTATACGACACATCTGGACTGGGACAAGACACATTTTACTCAGATACATGGGACAAACTGGATACAGGACTTTAATGTTCTTAGTACTACATTTTTGAGTATAATTTTGAGTATTTTTGAGTACTGAGCTATTTTCTAATCTGTTTTAATGTTCTTTCTTCATCACAAACAGACCTGGTTAAACATGTGTGAATGTTTTGTTTCATTCACACGTTTAACGCACAAACCCTGCAGATTTAAGGGGGAGCTGTTCACTTGAAAACTAAACTTCATGACATCACAAGGTGGAACAGAGCGTTTGGAGCTTTGGAGATGTAGACAGACTAATAATAAAGAGTTCCTCAAACATGTGAATGAAACAAAACACAACTCCAGGTCTGTTTTTGAGGAGGAAACTAGAGTTCATTGTGCGTAATATCGGACCTTTGAGTTTTGTAGAGCAGATCGCAGTCAGAACGTTGTCTCAAAAACATTTGTACTTTGTAAGTTTTTCCACCAGACAATGTGATTAATTTCCTGTTCTGTTATTTCTGAAGCTCTTTCACCTCTTTACAGCCCTTAAACACAGCGTGAGGCATTTGATTTTACCGTATTTCACCTGGTTTAGAGCAGCTACATTTTAATGTGTCTTTTTAATGTGTTTTTCTCAGTCTTGGCAACAGAACTTTATGGAAAAAATCAAACATCAAAACAGCCACTTCAGTGTGTCCCAGCGGGGCCACCATAGTGATCGTAAAAGGCAGGTAAGTACAGCAACGAGCAGATTTGCCACTAAATTCCTTCAATAAATATTTAATTTCATTAAAGAGTGATTATTTATGCTAACAATTGTGCAAAATTGGAGCTTTCTCCCATGTTTTAACGATGTTTCCTCATCAAAAACACGTCTGAAGAGGTTTTAGAGTCATCCATACATGTTTAAGTCATCTAGTGATTCAAATCCTCTTTATGCTTAGCTGTGAGATTCTGTACGAGGCCCCGCCCACAAGCCTACGTCCCCCATGCTCCACACGACAATTCTCCATAAATACACAAAAACATGATACAAAACTGTTGACTACAACTTCACAAATCTGGTGTGACGTGCAGGAGTTTCATTAGCTGATTGTGTTGTGATAGCGCTCTGAAGGGGAAGTGACTTAGCACAGAGAGCAAAGGGAGGAGAGACTCAGAGCATCAAAAACAAACTAAACCTTATAAAAGATGTTGTTTTCAGTGAATACAGATTTTCAAAACAATAAAAGGAACATGGTGATGTAAATATGAGACGTGTTAGAGATAATACTCCCTACAAGTGTCATACCTCCTCTTTAATATTTAGGAGAAAAGGGAAAACATCTATTTACCAACATAACATTGCCTCTAAATATCATCTTTTAAATCACTTCTTCAAACTCATTTCTATCAGTTGGCCTTTCTTTAGTTGGTTTTATCTTGATTTTATTCCTTATTTATTTTTACTGTGATTTTATTAACTTATTATAATTAATTGTTTGATTTTGTGCTTTCTGGATGGTGTTTTTATTGTTCTTTGCTGATTGTACAGCACTTTGTAAACCTTGTTTTTAAAAGTGCTTTATAAATAAAGATGTATTATATTATTATTACTTCTTCTTCTTGTATAATATGTGGCTTGTTCAAATTTACTGTCTGTAAATTCCTCACATTTTCTGCACAGACTTTTCAACCACTGCAAATGATGATTCAATGTTTTCCATGTTCTTCTTCTGGGCTATAAATTTAAATCCAGACAAAACAAATGAAGATTTCTCGATCTTGGGCTGAACAAGTATAAGAGCACACACTGCAAAAAAGATTGGCCAAAATGTAAGATATAAACACTTAAATCGATCAGAAAATGACTTAAATGAAGTGAAATGATCTGTCCATGCAGCAAGAGAATTTTATTGACAAGTTCTCTTAAAATAAACTCCCTCTAGACTAGAATTTAGCCGTCTCAGAATTAGTAAGTCGATAATAAATCTGAAAACAAGATGAATAACCTGATATTAGTTTGAAAATCTTGTCCAGATCAGAGAAATTTGCCGTGCAGAGACTCGTATTCGCCCATGGACCTGGAACCTACACAGATACAAGACACGCGGGAACAGAAAAGAAAGTTCTATGATTTAATGTGGAAAATCACATTCCAAAAAAAAAGAAAAGAAAAAGAAAATGTGACAAAATTCCTCCTGATACTCGAGTGATTCCACAGACTTTTGAACAGCTCAGAATCTGGACTGGCCGTAACTGTAATTGTAAATTTTGTGACATTAGATCCTCTTTACCAAACTGTTTGTCTTTTTGTCTGTGTTGATGTGTATTTTTATTATTATTTTTGTATTATTTGTAATTCATGTATTTATTTGTCCCCCTAAATTAGTTTGTTTATTGTTTATTGTCTATTGTCTTCCTTATTGTCTGTTTAACACAAAAAATATAAATAATAATAATAATAAAAAAAGAAATTCACATTCTGTTGTCTAAAGAAAGAGGGTTTTAAATTATATTCATGGTCCCGGTATTGAGTATCGAGTCTGTTCTTTAGTATTGAAATCGAGTTTAAAATTTTTGTGCATTTTTTCAGAACATTTGTACAAATCTAAACTACAGAGTCCACAGCTTTTAAGCAAAATAACCCACGAAATTTTGTTATTTGTGGAGGAAATCACTGTACTTTGCTAATTTGCCATTCATATTTCGATTCCGATTCGATTGCAGTTAATCCTGCAGCTCTACTTCGCTCCTCACTTGCCTCCTAGCTCCTTGTTCGCCTCCTAGCTCCTCTGTCCTTCCATTGCAGGAGGAGGTTTTGTGCTTTTCGAGAGGGTTACACTCAGAGTCAACGATTTTCACAACGGGCAAAAAGGTGAGGGCTGAGATCAAGATTTCAGCGTTCAGATTTGAAGCCGTGGTGTTTTTGAAAGAGCAGCCGGAAAAGAAAAGACGTGTTAAAAATAAAACTGTGTGATTTTATATTGTGAAGTAGAAAAATACATAAACTACAGAATAAAATAAAAAAAAAACTGTTGTGAAATCAATATTTAGCTGCAGTGAGGCTGTGGTCTTTTAGTAATTTACTGCACTTTAATAATTACGTTTAATGCCGTACTGTGGAACATTCGAGACAAACAATAACGTGTTCATGGAGACTAGCAGAAAAGTTACATAGTAAACCTTTAAAGAGCCGATATTAGGCTGTTTTCTGATCTGTTTCCTCGTCACAAACAGACCTGGAGTTGTGTTTTGTGATTTTCATTCACACGTTTAATGCACAAACCCTGCAGATTTAGCCTGAGTTCTTTTCTCAAACTGAAAAAAAAAACACTCTGTTCCACCTTGTGATGTCATGTGGTGATACAGGAAGTGCTCCACTGTGTTTTTAAACTCCACAAACCTTCACTAGAATCATTTCGATCATTTCAGCCGTGGAATTGCCGATTTCTACTGAACTGAAGGTAAAAAAGGTACGCTGTTAACTTGAAACTTCAAAACTACCGCTTCATGACATCACAAGGTGGAACAGAGCGTTTGGAGCTTTGGAGATGTAGACAGACTGATAATAAAGAGTTACTCAAACATGTGAATGAAACAAAACACAACTCCAGGTCTGTTTTTGAGGAGGAACACGATTTAACCCTCACAAGAGTCAGTTTTGTCTGATATTGGACTTTAAATATTAAATTCAAATACTGTTTCTACGTCAGTGTGGGTCAGTTCTTTCTAATCTTTTCTCTTGTATCTCGTTCAAATCCTGGTCAAGTTCTCATTCCATTACTTGAGCATGCGTTTATCGCTCGGCGTAATAGACCACAGCTGAATTGTCCGTGTTACAGCCAGCGACGCTACGAATTGAAAACCCCAATCTCGCGAGCGTCTCATAGAATAGAAATCTTAAACTGGCTATTGATTCTTTCAGCGCTAATACGACTGAACATTTGTAACTCATCTATTTTCTCTTTTTTCCCTCGCTAAATCGCCGAATTAGATTGGAGCCCACAGCCAAAATCCTCTACAAAGATCTGGCAACATATAGGCCCTGATCTGGGGAAACTGGCTTAGCGTGTACGGGTGGAATAAAGCTACAGAAATGATGTGTTTTTGGTTGAAAAGGAGGTTTCTACAAAAGAACGTCGGTGGCAGGAAAAAGTCCAATTCGCTAAGAAGCTAAGAGGAGATGACAGAGATTATTCTTGCCTTTATGTGCATTGTTGAAGTGCTAAACGATAAGACGGCCATTCTGTTCCCCAAAGGATTTCAATTGTCTGAGCTCAAGACATCACCAGCTCGGCAAAAAAAAAAAAAAAAAATCAACTCCCCCCTTTTATTCTCGTTTTCGCCGGTACCAAAGTGATTTTCCCCCCAAGAAGGCTTTTGTTAAACCCACTGGGAGCACTCCACTGACTGCTCGTCTTCAGAGGAGAAACGCCGATTGACATTTTGATGGAAGAAAGAAAAAAAAAGACTAAAAATCAGTGGTGGAAAGACGGTTGGAAATGTGTACTCAAGTCAAAGTGCAGAGACATGGCAGAAAACTGACTCTTGTGAGCTTTAAATCGTGTTATAATGTTGTTTCCTCCTCAAAAACACACCTGGAGTTGAGTTTTGTTTGAGTAACTCTTTATTATTAGTCTGTCTACATCTCAAAATGCTCTGTTCCACCTTGTGATGTCATGAAGTGGTAGTTTTCAAGTCTTCAGCAGCTCCTTTTTACCTTTAGTTCAGTAGAAATGGGAAATTCCACGGCTGAAATGATCCAAATGATTCTAGTGAAGGTGTGTGGAGTTTAAAAACACAGTGCAGCTCTTTGTGTGTCACCACATGATGACATCACAAGGTGGAACAGAGCGTTTTCAGTGTGAGAAAAGAGCTTAGCCTAAATCTGCAGGTTTTTTTTTGTGCGTTAAACGTGTGTGAATGAAACAAAACACAACACCAGGTCTGTGTGCATCTTTAATTAAATGTTTTTTTCTCTACAAAGTCTTTTATCAAATTTCACAGTACTATTTTCATACTTCATGGAGCATCAGTGATTACATAAATAAATAAAATATTACATTTTTTTCATGATGACAGATCCTGAAATGTTTTACAGACCTGTGAGAGTTTTGTAGACAACAGAAGTACAGGATTTTCTGTTTTCATGGCGTAGCCTGGTTATATCTTGGTAAATTACACCATCTAGTGGACGTCATGTGGTATAGCAGTTGAAAGCTGCAAGAGAATTAAGACGTTTTTTAATTAATTCCACTAAACTATAAATCACAAGTTTAATGTTAATGTTAATGTTAAGTTGATAGACAATGATAGACTTATAGGTATTTAATCTTTATTACATTGAGCAAAGGAGCGAGAGCCTTCTTTACAAACACAATATTTCAGTGTGTAGGAATGTTGTTATTTACTATAATCAAAAACTGACAAAGACAGTTTTAAAAAAGATTCACTTAAATTAAATAAATATAATAAATATTCTAGAATTTAAATTTTGATTCGGGTCCAGGCGCCGCAGTCGAACCCGGATCTGACGCACAGGACGCAGAGTCGAGCCCAGAGCCGCGGATCGTTGTTGTCTCACCACATTTGCGCAAGGACAAAGCGCTTAAACCCACAAAAGAGCGCAGTGCAGGCGGGGACCATGACCGACACAGCTCCGGATATTTACATCAACTCTGTCCACTTATTCTTTTTCATTTATTAGCGTTTTGATCACGATTAAAAGCGCTAAAGCTCAGAATTAGTGCAGAAAAGCTAACCTCTCCATTCAACGTGCGTCTGTTTTTGACAAGTTGCTGCCTGGACAATCCTGATCAGGTAAGAGCGCGTTTTCTTTACATAACACTTAATTTATTTCACAGATTGTCTCTTTATTATAAAAATAATAATGAAAACATTCACGTTGTAGTTGTTGTCTTCACGTGTTGCGCAGTGTTTAGATTCTTATCACATCTCACATTTGTTGGATGTGTTTAGTCTTTTTGTCCTAAAATGTTAAATGTTGCGTTAAAATGAATAGATAAAATGCGGTATTATTCATGTATTTTGTCATGAACAGTGTTCTGTGTGGTTTAGTGAAACGTGACTCAGCACGCGTCTGTTTGGGGCCGCGAGGATGACGGTGCAGTTTTCACCGTCTACAAAAGTAAAGAATAAAAATATTAAAATAAATTATTAGAACTTTGAGTGTTGCTTAATAAAAGTGAATGGAATTTTAAATAATATATTTTTTTTCTAAATAAAAGAAATTTAGAAATATTAAAATCAAACCTATAAAAAAGCCACATTAACTAGTACTACTAACTAGTACTACTACTTCATATATTTATGCTACTCATAGAAGTAGCCAAAAAATATACAGTATTTTCTGTTACTAATACTAATACTACTACTACCTCTCATCCTGCTACTACTCATAGGCTATTACTACTGTATAGCTGCATCGACTGTAAAAGACGACTACTACTACTACTACTACTACTTTGTTATACTTTTGTAAGTACTTGTTACAACTACTAAAAACTGTCAAACAACAGGTGAGAAGGACTCATTTGTATTGTTTCAAGATAAGTACTACTGTTGGTCATGTGACTGCTGTTACTACTATATTTTAGGAGAAGAACTACTTTTAGGACTACTACTATTACTATTTTTGCTACTGCTACTACTACCACTTCTACTTGATATTCAGCTACTGCTACTACATAGTTGCATTGACTGTAAAGATAAATAAAGTAAAAAGTACTTTGTTATACAATTAATTAATGCTACTGCTACTACCCACCCTTATTACTACGACTACTACTACCCTTACAACTCTACTACCACTACTACCACTACTGCTACTACTACCAGTACTACTACTACCACTACTACTACTATGACAACTACTAAGACTACCATTACTACTACTACTTCATAGCCACATTGACTGTAAAGTTAACTAATGTAAATGTTATGCAATTATTATGCAATTCATGCTGCTACTACTACTACTACTACTACTATCCCTGCTGCTGCTTTATTGCCACTTTTAGCAATACCCACTTTTACTACTTTGGAAACATCTAAAATATTTTTTAATATCAAACACGTGTCTGCTTCATGTGCCAAATAAAGAAGTACAGTGGGACATTATCATTTGAAAATCCAATAATAATTGGAATATTGACAGTTTCTAACCACAGTTTTTCTCTGTTTCGCAGTGTTGCCATGGCGTTCATTTCTGTCTCGAGTTACTGTGAATCCAACTCCTCCATCTCCAGAACCTGGGTGGACCGAGGTTTAGCTCCGTGTTTCTACTTCACACTCGTCCCCGCCGTACTCCTTTCTTTCTCCTTTCTCCTCGGAACGCTGCACTGCATCTTCTACCAAAAATATGGCACCCAAATGGAGCCGAAGTTCAGACCGAAGTCGTGTTTATACGCCGTGCAGCTGGCGTTATCCGTCATCGTGTCACTCCAGTTTGTCGTTTTGGTTGTTTGGAGAGTAGCGCGTGGCGGGGAGCTCCCTGGTTATGTTTTGCTGTACGGTGTTTTTGGCGTGGTCGTTTGGTTTTGGGCCGTGGGTTTGCTCAGGGTGGAGAGGAGAAGAGCTCTGCTGATGGACAGGACCAGGGGCCACAGCGCCGGGCTCCTGCTGCTCTGGGCTTTGGCGTTTGTCGCAGAGAATTTGGCCTTCGTGTCCTGGTTCAGTCCAAACTGGTGGTGGAGCATTGAAACTGTGGAGCAGCAGGTGAGAAGAAAACAAAACAAAAACAAAACTCATGTTTCAGTAGAAGTACTACGACATGTGACTGCTTTTACTACTTTATTTTAGTAGAAGAACTACTTTAGGACTACTACTACTACTACTACTACTACTACTACTACTACTACTACTATTACAACTTCTTTTAGTATTACTGCTAATACTTCTACTACTTCTACTTCTACTACTACCACTACTATTAGCCAGAGCAAATGAAAACATAATATTTCTTTCTAGGAACAAAAGACAAATGAAAATGACAAACTGGCAAACACATGGGATTCTTGGACGAGTTTTCTGTTCGGGTTTTCAAATATGAACTTTACAGTGAATCTTAATTTGAAAACAAAACCCTAAATCATCATAAAAATATTAAAATCAGTTTAATTCTGCTCGGTGATTGTGAAACAGGCCCGTTCCATTGGCTCATGTGAACAGACTTAAACAATCACAGTACAAGTTTAACCTGCCTGTGTGTTTACTCCAACTTATACAAACACACAACTACAACACACCTTTACACACAACTACACACCTTTACACACAACTACACACCTTTACAAAACACCTCTGGGTTATCTTGAAGAAAAGTTGATTCATGTTTTTAATTAATGACAGAAATTATGAACTTTTTTTTTAAGTCAGGCCGTGTGTTTGCATAAAGACCTCAGAATCTTACCTTACAATTTTAAAGCTGCATTGTGTAACTTTTCTGGTGGAGGGTCTGTTAAATGCTTGTCTCCATGGAGATGTTATTGCTTTGTCTGTCCTTTCTATCTAGACCAGATCACAGGTCAGATCTGTGGAGAGGCGACCCCGCTCACAGTCAGAATGTCTGTTTTTTTAAGGATTTTTGAGCTGTAAAACCACCTGTAATTGAATAAATGTAAAGTAGAGATGTTTAATGTCACACTGTGGAACATTTCAAGCAGAGCAGTGATGTATCCATAGAAACAAACAGGTGACGGACCCCCAACCAAAAAGTTACATAATGCACCTTTAATTGCAATATATCTAAAGCTTTAAAAAACAAATGTAATGTTTTCTCTTTGGGATTCAGATCTGGACCCGGCCTGTCTTGACTCTTATTTATTCCTTAATGAATTTTAAATCATCTTATTCTTACTTTTCCAGGTGGAGTTTGGCCTGTGGTTCGTCAGATACTCGTGCACCGGCCTTCTGTTCTTCATCGGACTCAAAGCTCCTGGGTTACCACGGAAACCGTACATGCTCCTGATCAACGAAGACGAGCGCGACGTGGAGCAGAGCAGACAGGTGAGGATCAGTCCGCTTTAACCGTGGAATATAAAAGAATAAGGTCAAGACACATCGCCACGGCGGGAAAAACAAGTGTCCAAAACTCAAAAACTGAAGCTCTGCACAAACACCTGTCTCTATGGCGACGCGTTTCAGATGGCTGCTGTGTCCGTGTAGATAAAATATCAATTTATTTACGTAAAAAGGCACATTAACAAACAAAGCTCCAGTTAAAATGAGCCGTCGAAAACCACTGGCCCCTACAGGGTCACACAGATACTCAGACGCACACTTTTATACCTGACCTGAGGGTTAACAGCAAGAGCGACACCTGCAGGCCAAACAGACTCCATGCAATTTGGCTGTGACATAGGGGACTCTGAATTTAACTGTGATTTGATATTGTAGCCCCCAGGTTATTGTGAACAAAACAGATGCAGTTTCCTTGAGTATTTTAGATGAACAGTAAAGGTCCGATCTCACTGCACTTTGGCCCAGTATCTGTTAGAACAACACTAAGTGGCACAGTCATGGTTTAGACGGGCTGTCCACCTGCTCTGTTCCCTGTGTCAGTGGTGCCCAGTGCAGCTTCTGCTGTCTTCACGTGCTCCTCTCCTTCTCTTCTGTTCTTCTCCTCAGAGTCTGTGAGGAGCAGAGGCCCACAGAGACCCTTAGCTCTTTTACCTCTTCACACATGAGCTCATCCTGATCTTAGGTTCTTTTCTCTTCACATTTGAGCTCATCTTGGTCTTAGGGTCTTTTCTCTTCACATTTAAGCTCATCCTGATCTTAGGTTCTTTTCTCTTCACACATGAGTTCATCCTGGTCTTAGGTTCTTTTCTCTTCACATTTGAGCTCATCCTGGTCTTAGGTTCTTTTCTCTTCACACAAGTTCATCCTGGTTTTAGGTTCTTTTCTCTTCACACAAGTTCATCCTGGTTTTAGGTTCTTTTCTCTTCACACATGAGCTCATCCTGGTCTTAGGTTCTTTTCTCTTCACATTTGAGCTCATCCTGGTCTTAGGTTCTTTTCTCTTCACATTTGAGCTCATCCTGATCTTAGGTTCTTACCTCTTCACACATGAGCTCATCCTGATCTTAGGTTCTTTTCTCTTCACATTTGAGCTCATCCTGATCTTAGGTTCTTTTCTCTTCACACATGAGTTCATCCTGGTCTTAGGTTCTTTTCTCTTCACACGAGTTCATCCTGGTTTTAGGTTCTTTTCTCTTCACACAAGTTCATCCTGGTCTTAGGTTCTTTTCTCTTCACACATGAGCTCATCCTGGTCTTAGGTTCTTTTCTCTTCACACATGAGCTCATCCTGGTCTTAGGTTCTTTTCTCTTCACATTTGAGCTCATCCTGGTCTTAGGTTCTTACCTCTTCATCCATGAGCTCATCCTGATCTTAGGTTCTTACCTCTTCATCCATGACCTCATCCTGGTGTATTTCTCCCCTCAGAGCCTGTTGGGGGCAGAGTCAGACAGCGCCTCCACCTGGCAGGGTTTCAGACAGAAGGTCCGTCTGCTGTTGCCGTACATGTGGCCCAAAGGAAACCTGCTCCTTCAGCTGCTGGTGCTGTTCTGTCTGGGGCTGCTGGGAGTGGAGAGAGCCATCAACGTGTTTGTGCCCATTTACTACAAGAATATAGGTACAACTTTACATTACTACTACTACTACTACTACTACTACTACTACTACTACTACTACTACTACTACTACTACTACAAGAACATAGGTGCAAACTTTACATCTACTAAGGTTTTCAAAAGTATCAAATTAGACACTAAAAGTTGGATTGAAGCATCAAAACTATAGGAAAAATGTGACGTTTCTTAAACTATTTTTGAAGATCGTGAGCTAGGATAATCTACCTTAACCTAAATTACAGTCTAGTGTCTAAAAAGTGAGTTTTTAAAATGATCATAGTGTTTTTGAAATCGAGTACCAAGACTTTTCCCAATGATCTAAATCAAATCTGACATTTTTTTATTGTATCAACCTCTACTAGAAGAATAGGTCGGGAATCATATGTATTATAGGCCGTACATTTGTTATGCCTTTTACAAATGTCTTCTGTAGAATCAGAATCAGAACGGACTTTATCGTCCCAGAAGACAGTTTTGTTTTGTGCTGAAGCAGCCGTTGATGTTCTTTTGTTTTCTCAGTCAATGAACTGACTGATAACAGCCCGTGGCACGCTCTGGCCACTACCGTCTGTATCTACGTCACCCTGAAGCTGCTGCAGGGAGGAGGAGCAGGTGAGACGCTGTTAAATCTGACGAATGTTCAAACTGTGCTGTATTTTTATTTAAAGGGCCATAGGACACTGTATTTGATCTGTTCTAATGTCGTTTCCTCGTCACAAACAGACCTGGAGTTGTGTTTTGTTTCATTCACACACGTTTAACGCACAAACTAAACTGCACATTCGTTCTTCTCTTCAGGCTCGTCTGGTTTTGTGAGTAACCTTCGCTCCTTCCTGTGGATCCGAGTTCAGCAGTTCACGAACCGCGTGGTGCAGCTCCGTCTCTTCGCTCACCTCCACTCTCTGTCTCTGCGCTGGCATCTGGGACGAAAGACCGGAGACGTGCTGAGGAGCATCGACAGAGGAACCAGCTCCATCAACTCTCTACTCAGGTCAGAACCAGGCCTCGTGAATCGTCCTGTATCACACAAAACGGACTCTCGTGAGGTTAAAGTCGTGTTCTAATGTTTCCTCCTCAAAAACAGACCTGGAGTTGTGTTTTGTTTCATTCACATGTTTAAGTAACTCTTTATTATTAGTCTGTCTACATCTGCAAAGCTCCAAACGCTCTGTTCCACCTTGTGATGTCATGAAGAGGTAGTTGAATGAAACAAAACACAACTGCAGGTCTGTGATGAGGAAACTACATTAGAACAGATCAGAACAGAGTGTAACATGGGCCCTTTAAAATACTAAATACAAAAATAATAATAAAAATAATCAGTAAAACTAGTATCAAATCTAGATACTAAAAATGTTTACTGAAAAACAAATCACAGAAATAAGACAATTTCTCAATACTGGCAAGTCTTAACTAGGTCAAACCAGGATTAAACTAGAGCTAAACCAGGTCTAAACCAGGTCTAAACCAGGTCTAAACCAGTATTCAACCAGTATTCACTGAATCTGAAATACAAAACCAATGCAAATACAGACAAAAGTTCTGCTCCTCAAAAGGCCTCATTCTCGGACCTGTCCGGCTGGTTCTGGTTCTTCCAAAAACTCTAGAGCTGCACTTCCAGCTCCAGTAGTACAAGTACAAAAAGACGTGGTTTAGACCTGGTTTAGTTCTGGTTTAGACCTTGTTTAGTTCTGGCTTAGTCCTGGTTTTGTCTTAGTTTAGTCCTGGTTTAGTCCCGGTTTTGTCTTGGTTTAGTTCTTGTTTTAGTCCTAGTTTAGTCCTGGTTTAGTCCAGTTTAATCCTGGTGTAGTCCTAGTTTAGTTCTGGTTTAGTCCTGGTTTAGTCCTTGTTTTAGTCCTGGTTTAGTCCTGGTTTAGAACTGGTTTGACAGAAAATATTGCTAAAGTCATTGTTTAGTGTCAGTTTAGCTCTTTCTTAACACTAAACAAGTCCTGGTTGAGACCTGGTTTAGTCCTGGGTTGGTCCTTGTTTAGACCTGGTGCAGTCCTGTGGTGCAGTCCTGTTTTAGTCAGAATTTGGGCTCTTAAATCCACTCTGCAGACAGTTAAAACGTTATTCTAAAGTTATTTGTTTGTGTTTTGTTTGGCAGTTACATTGTCTTCAGTATCTTCCCGACCATCGCAGACATCGTCATTTCGATCATTTATTTCGTCACGTATTTCAACGCCTGGTTTGGTCTCATCATATTTGTCTGCATGACGCTCTACCTAAGTAAGTACCCAACCCTGCTAATTATACTGTGAAAATGTAGGTACTTTTTGAATTATTATAACATATATTTTTGTTTTTCACTTTTTTTTTAGCATTGACAATTATTATTACCGAGTGGAGGACAAAGTACAGACGTGACATGAACCTGCAGGACAACAACGCCAAGTCTAAAGCGGTGGATTCTCTGTTAAATTTTGAGACGGTAAAATAAAAAAAAAGTTAAATGTTACATATATTTAAATATAATATATATATTTTTGGCCTAATTTGTAACAGGTGAAGTACTACAACGCAGAAAACTACGAGGTCAGCAGGTTTGAAGACGCCATCTTGAAGTATCAGGTAAAGTCTTCGCTCGTATTAAAAAAAATGTTATTTATAAAAAGGCAAAACTAAAAACACAGTAGAGCAGTCATGTTTTTGTCCAGTAATCAGGAAGTGTGCGTTAGTATGCTAGTTGTTGTTAGCAAAACTGTGAGGATAATTAGGAAAAGTGAGGAATAACTTGTTTAAAATGAACTTTCTAATTTTGATGTACTTTGTAAGAGTTTGACAGACAAGACTGATGTGTATTTTGTTTTGTATTAAAGCTCTATTCTGTAACTTTTGTCTCCAGGCGTCTGAATGGAAAACTCAGGCGTCTCTGGCGTTTCTAAACCAGACTCAGAACTTCATCATCGGAGGTGGTCTTCTGGCCGGGTCCCTGCTCTGCGCCTACTTTGTCACTGAGGGCAAGTTTGTGGTAAGATTTAAAGCTCCATTATGTCACTTTTAAGGTGCAGGGCCGGACACCTGTTTGTCTCCGTGGAGATTATTGCTTTACCTGGAATATTGTACAGTACACCGTGAAAGTACATATGACAGTTTAGAGTACTTTTTGTTCACTTAAAACACAGTTAATATCTTTATTTTTAAGATTCTACTAAAAAACTTGCCTCGATTTTAAATTCTGGTGTTTATAGTTTTTATTTTTATTTTTATTTTATTTACGAGCAGCAGATGTGATGTATGTAGAGGTAATTCCACAACTGTTTCCTAGCAACAATAATGTAAACAAAGGTAAAAACTTGTCTAAATTACACAATAGTTCTGATTAGACTAATACAAATAAATAACTACACCTTTATTTAGTTAAATGAAGGTTTAAAGTGTCAAAAAAAGTCCTTCCTCGTGCGTAAATTGTCTCAAGCAGAAAACTCCACGGGGCCAAATTACAGGTCAGATCTGTGGAAAGGCGACCTCGCTCTCAGTAAGAGTGCATGTTTTTAATAGGTATTTTTGAGCTATAAAAACACCCATGATTGAATAAATAGAACATGGATAAATTCAATGCCATACAGTGGAACGTTTCAGGCAAAAAATACTGAATTTATTTATTTTTGCATTTTGAACTCTTATTTATTGTCATATTTGACCAGGTGGGAGACTTTGTCCTGTTTGGCACATATATAATTCAGCTGTACACTCCACTCAACTGGTTTGGGACTTATTACAGGTAAATTTACACTACTTTAATTTTGAAGGTAGCAGCTATTGTTTTAGCCTCATTTGAACTGCAATCCTGACATTTTTACGCTCAGAATCAGTGCTTTATTACACAAAATACAAAATAAATAATACAATCGATATTACTTTGAGGAGAAAAGGTTAAAATATCAGTGTTTAAAGCTTTAATAATACATTCTGTTCTGTATCTCTGTAGCTGACTCAAACTGCACTTACAAGACTACACCTGCAGGGGGCACTCATGCAAAAACTACTATTTATACAGGAAAAAACTACTAGGAAAGCATGTATTTAACTTCATGATAATAAGTAATCTGCCTTTTTACAAATAAAAATACCCCAAAATACCAAATCTTCAGCTCATTCACTTCTCTGCTCTTGTCCCATAAAAATCCTCATAATCTAAATAAAATATTTACTCAAGTAATTTTGATTGACTAAAGGTCCTCATTAAATGTTTCTTTTGCCACAGAATGATCCAGAACTCATTTATAGACATGGAAAGCATGTTTAAACTGTTTGAAGAAGAGGAAGAGGTAAATGAAAATGATAACAAAACAAAAATAAATGTTCATTTGATTACATATAATAAACTGTAAATATTTGTGTTTCTTCTCAAGGTCAAAGATGAAGTCAACGCTGGAAACCTGAACTTCCAACAGGGAAAAGTGGAGTTTGAAAATGTTTATTTCAGTTACACCAGTGGGTAAGTCCAATGGTCAAATACATTTTTGATTTTAATTTTAATTAATTTATTTTTTTAATTATTTAAATTATTTTAACAGCAAAGAAATCCTCCATGATGTCTCCTTCACTGTACTTCCAGGACAAACTGTTGCTTTGGTAATTTACTCTGAACTATTATTATCAGTTTGATGTAATGTTTTTTTTATTGATTTTATTGATTTATTTTTTATACTATATTAAATTTAACTCTGTATTTTAAGGTGGGCCAGTCTGGGTCAGGAAAGAGCACCATAATCCGTCTGCTTTTCCGTTTCTACAACATTCAGGGAGGTTGTATTCGCATCGATGGACAAGACATATCCAGGGTACATACACGCAGTATTTTAAATGTACAGTACTTTTAGAACCTCCAGAACTCCCTCCCTGAGCTGCAGAGGCTGCACTAGCACTGACTCAGGACTGGTGCAGGTGCTCGGGTTTAGGTTTAGACCGTTCAGATCAGAGAGACGCATTTTAGGTTTAAACATACTGGATTTCAGCTTTGAATCTGGCAACACAAATGAGAGAGTCATGTGACGCTCATTCTGATTTCTGACTGGAGAATCGTCTGGAACCAAAACACCAAATTAGAACAAACAACTTAGCATCATGTCCAGTGTTTTTGTAATTAAGAAAAAATCAGCATTCGAATAGTTATTAGTAAAGTCTGTGTTTGATTTGAACATGTTTACCTCAAATCTGGAGTCACAGTTTGGTCAAGTTTATGGAATTTAAAATCAAAATGTTTCTTCTAGTTCCTTTAAAATCAGTGATCTGTTCTGTGTTATATGTTTAGTATAAAAGTGTTAAATATTGTGCAGGTGAAGCAGACGTCTCTCCGCTCGCACATCGGCGTGGTTCCTCAGGACACAGTTTTGTTTAACGACAACATCCGAGACAACATTCGCTACGGACGAATCTCCGCCTCCGACCGCGAGGTGGAGGACGCCGCTGTGGCTGCAGACATCCACGACAAGATCATGGCTTTCCCCGACGGTAAAAGAACGTCACAGACTGTTTGTACAAGTGGACCACAGCGTACGGCTCCAGTCAAATGAAGCTCATCGAGGCTAGCAGCTATAGGGGAGATTTGGATGCGAGTTCTGTATTTTGGTATTTCAAAACACGTGTATTATAGAGACTTAAGAGCCAATCAGGAGTGAGTTTGTTGAAGATACTCGCCCCTGGTTTGGCAGGAGGTGAAAACTTGGCAACGCTGTCAATCAAACCTGTTGCTAACGCTAGGAGAAGAATCAGATTGGTCTGTTATTTATGTTTATGTCTTGATTTGGGAACAAAATAGCAAAATAACACGTAGAGTTGGTTAATATGAACATTTCAGAGTCTGACAGAGGCGGGTACAGAGAAAGAGGACTCCATTTTTCAATAGAAAGTGAACTGAAGCCAGAGTCAGTGGCTCGCGGGATTGCTGTTACCATCTTTACAGAGTATGGGCAGTATATACGCAGAGGCACAGGCCGTCAAATGAAATGAAATGAAATGTGTGTGTGTGTGTGTGTGTGTGTGTGCGCGTTTGTGTTGTAGGTTATGACACACAGGTGGGTGAGCGAGGGCTGAAGCTGAGCGGAGGAGAGAAACAGAGAGTGGCCATCGCTCGGACCATCCTCAAAGCTCCACAGATCATCCTCCTGGACGAGGTGAGCGAGAGAGACGATTATTAAGAGATCAGTATATTAAACTGCCCGTAGTACGGCCGTTTTCTGATGTTCTAATGTCGTTTCCTCATCGCAAACACACCTGGAGTTGTGTTTTGTTGTGTGAATGAAACAAAACACAACTCCAGGTCTGTTTTTGAGGAGGAAACAACATTAGAACACATTTTTTTGCATAATATTGGACCTTTTAATGTAGATGATTCGCACAGGTGATAACAGTTGTATTTTTTGTTCTTTTTCTCCAGGCGACATCAGCCTTAGACACTCAAACTGAGAGAAACATTCAGGCTTCACTGGCAAAAGTCTGCGCCAACAGAACCACCATCGTCGTTGCGCACAGGTGACGCAGCCGTATTTAAGACACTTCATATCGATATTTATTTGTGTTTATTTATCTGGTTATTTTTGTCATTTTATTTACATTTCCAGGTTGTCCACGATCATTGGAGCCGACCAGATTTTAGTTGTGAGCGAAGGACGAATCGCAGAAAGAGGACGGTGAGTTTGCCCCAAACAGGTTTTATAAAGTCAGCCTCATATAATTCCACAGTAAATTGATGTATAATTTGTGTAATGTTTTTAGTCTTAGATTAACTATTGATCCAAGGAAAACTGCTTGGACACAGCAGTTCACACAATACAATATTATAACAGAGGGAAAAAAATGTAATAAAATAAAATATAATTAAAAGTAGTAAAAGATTTGTGTTAAATAAGGTACAAATAGAGGTGGGAGACAGATATTGCAATTGCTGTTCAAAAAAACAATTAGAATATCGACTAAAAATTTATTAAATAAAAAAAAAAATTGAACAAATGAAATACAAACTATAATCAAATAAAAATAATACAATAAAAAAGTAAAATAAAAATAAATAAATAAACAAATAAAATAATAATAAAAATAAATAAAAATATCTAAAAAATGAATACATTAAATAAAAAAAATTAAAATATATAATGAAATAAAAGCAAAATATAATAAGCAAAATTTAAAAAATGTAATAAAAATAATTTTATAAAATGAAATAAAGATAACTAAAATAATCATAAAAATCATATCAAATGAAATAAATATAGATATAAACCTGTTTCTATGCTGTTGTTCACAGACACGAGGAGCTGTTGGCTAAAGAGGGACTGTACGCCGACATGTGGATGAAACAACAACAAGCCCAAGACACAGACTCCTCCTCGGACACAGAGACTAAAGACAGACAATCTGAAAAACTACAGCCTCCTACCACGTCGTCAGGGCAACGGCGTCACTAAAACAACAGTTTAAAGGCCCAATATTACACAACATGGACTCTTGTGAGCTTTAAGTCCTCAAGAACAGACCTGGAGTTGTGTTTTGTTTCATTCACATGTTTGAGTAACACTTTATTATTAGTCTGTCTACATCTCCAAAGCTCCAAACGCTCTGTTCCACCTTGTGATGTCATGAAGCGGTAGTTTTTAAGTGAATAGCTAATTTTTTTCCTTTTTTTCAATAGAGATCAGCAATTCCAGGGTTCAAAATCATCCAAATGATTCTAGTGAAGGTGTATGTGGTGAAGGTGAGTTTAAAACACAGTGGAGCACTTCCTGTAGCACCACATGACATCACAAGGTGGTGTTTTCTGTTTGAGATAAGAACTCAGCCTGTGTGAATGTAATAAAACACAACTCCAGGTGTGTGTGTGAAGAGGAAACGACATTAGAACAGAGATCAGAACATAGCGTAATATGGGCGTTT
Organism: Taenioides sp. WSHXM2023; assembly: GCA_029959045.1. Taxonomy (NCBI): domain Eukaryota; kingdom Metazoa; phylum Chordata; class Actinopteri; order Gobiiformes; family Gobiidae; genus Taenioides; species Taenioides sp. WSHXM2023. The sequence continues at coordinate 8,741,686 of CM057107.1, read as the reverse complement.
TAAATATTTACAATTTAACTTTGTAAAAATGTTTTGCTATGGGGATCGTACAGTATTAGTGTTTTTTAAGTGCAATGGAAAGATGTGTAAAGGTGCCTTAAGGCAGTCGCTTCAATTAAAGTTTATGAATAACCAAAGAAATTACGACCACTGGAAGTTCAATGTTAGATGTTCAAATACAGTTCTGATTTAGACCTGGTTTAGACCTGGTTTACTGCAGCTCTTGTGGAGTGTTCAGTTTCCAGTGGTCAGTGACTATAAGTGGAGCTTTAGACTTGCTCTAGATCTAGTCCTGGTTCAGTGCTGATTTAGTCCTGGTTTAGACCTGGTTTAGTCCTGCATTAGACCTGGTTCAATCCTGGCTAAATCCCCGGTTAGTCCTGATATTATACGTAGTTTAGTTCTGGGCATGACATTTTGTAAAATCACTATAACGTCTATTACTTTTACACTTTTTCTAATTGTGTTTTTCAAAACACTCCAACTACAAGCCATAATTCAACAACAAAAATGATTTATTATCTATTACTATTAAACAAGCACAGACCTCCACCAAGGCACTGTTCCTCTCTCGCAATGGTGAGGCATAATGTTCAAAATTGCACTTAAACCAGGAATATATTTTAGTCTGTGCTTTATATATAGGGCCATAAACACTGACATCTGCATATTGTGAAGGTGTATACTTTACTGCCCCCTGTTGGTAGCCTGACACATTATGTAAGATTATAAATGGGGTTGGTGCAGGTGAATGTAAAGGGACTAATGCAATGAATTAAGGTAAGACTTAGAGCTGATTTAAATGGATAACTGCTCTTTTTAAATAATTGGTTTGGTTGTGTTTTGCCTTCAGGTATTTTGTCAGTGTTATATTTGTTTTATTAGTTGTATGTGTTAAAGTATGACATTTATGGATAAATGAAATCAACAAGGTTACAGTAAAGATTATTGTCTTATTTAAATATGTTTGTTGCCTAAAATAAATAAATACAATCTATTACCATCCTTTACTGTTTGTGCAAGAATTAAATTATTAAACAAGAATCAATTTTGTGATTTATACATAACATGAATGCCAATATACCTAAGCTCTGGATTTTAGCAACAGGCAGATGGAGCTCAAGACACGGCTCCAGGTCTGGAAGTAAATTTTCCATTAATTTTTCCATAGCTCAAAGGCATCGATGGCCAACCAACAGCTGTTTTAAGTACCAAAAAGCACATTTAAAACCAAGTTTCAGAAACAAAATTACAATAAAATTATAGGCCTTGTGGTCATTAGTTGCCAAAATGAATGTGAAATTGCACTGTTGAGCTCCATCTAATCTAACTCTAAAAGATTCCATAGATTAATACACATCTTATGTTATAAATATGGTGCCCAAATAACCTGAAGAAGCCAACTCAACCGTCAGTCTCCAGAGGGCCACCAGAGGGCGCACAGACCCAACGCCCTGGCCTACATGTGTTTATGAAATGTCACCTGCTTGTCTTTTTTTATATATGGACTTTGGGGGCTCCATGTTTCAAATAACAGAATAATATTATAACATTATACAGGCCTGAAATATTAAATACAGATGCGGAGCAGCTCAAATAATCATTGCTGAAATGTAGATTTTTGTTGTAATACGAGTTCTTGAGTCTAGTCACTAATAGAAATTATCAGGTTCAACATTATGAATTAAATGACCTTTTAGAAACGCCAAAGTACTATGTAAACAATAGAGAACAATAGAGAAAACTGACTGCCCCCAACTGCCAGTAAAACATTTTATCAGACTGTAGAATCTGAAAACCACCAATGTGAAAACCACACAGCCCACGGTGACAGTGAAAAGACTGGAAGGGATTTGTGATATATAATAATAATAAAAAATAATAATAATAATAATAAATAAATAAATAAATAAATAATAATAATAATAATAATAATAATAATAATAATAATAATAATAATGTTTGCTTCAATGGATTTTGTTAATGACAGTGTAATAAACATTTATTACATAGAGAGAGTAAAAATATAGATGGTAATAATAAATTCTAAATAAGTAGCAAAAAAAGAGCAAGAGACTGGTGTCAAATAAAACATAATTATATAAGTGTGTATGTACAAGTCAAAATAAGATAGAAAAATAAGTAATAAAAATATAAAATCACAGCTTTATACGAAAGACAAGAAGACAGTGCAATATGATGATTGACAGGATAGACAAGACAGATAATCTAATCTGACTGAGCTGGAGCTATTTTGCAAAGAAGAATGGGCAAAAATTTCAGTCTCAAGATGTGCAAAGCTGGTAGAGACATACCCAAAGAGACTTGCAGCTGTAATTGCAGCAAAAGGCGGTTCCACAAAATATTGACTCAGAGGGGTTGGATACTATTGCACGCCATATTTTTCAGTTTTTTATTTGTAAAAAAAAAAATGTACTCATGTATGACTGCCCTTCTGCTTCACAATTGTGTGCAACTTTGTGTTGGTTTTTCACATTAAAGCTCAATGAAATATATTTATGTTTGTGGTCATAATGTGAGAAATTGTGGAAAAGTTCAAGGGGGTTGCATACTTTTTCAAGGCACTGTATATACACACACACACACACACACACACACACACACACACACTTTGCTTTCTCCCATCAGATGAGTTTGTTTTCATATCTTGACATGTTTCAGCAGCTCCTGCATTCACTCAAACACAAGGTATGAAAACACAATAACATCATGGCTCTTCTCAGAACAGTTGGCTTGGCTGGCAGTTTTTGAACAAAGGATGGCATGTTTAGACGTGTAAGGGCAAGCTATTAGCTGCAAAGCTAGTAAGATACGTTGGTGTGCGCTGTAATACAATACCTCTTGTATCCGTGATCTTGTACTTTCCATCATTACCCAAAGCTCATGACCATAGGTGAGAATATGACCAGAGACCTAAACCAGGACTAAAGCAGGACTAAACCAGGCACCATAGCTGAGGGTAGGAACGTAAATTCATCAACTTCATCACCACAACAATCCGATACAGCGACCGCATCAGTTTAAATTAGTTTTATTTGATCAAACACCACAAATCCTGCTGACATTAATAGACAAGACAGATAGGAAGTTACATAGAAGAGAAATTACGCAACTTTAAAAATGATCAGATTGAATATGATGAACATGATACATTTAGTCTTTACATGCTAATTTACTAAATTCACGTTACATTTCAGGAAATTAAGCACAAAAAAATCAAGTACAACATAACAGTCTAGAAAATCAAATTAAATTCCAATCAAAAAGCATCTGAATCACACTCACATTTATTTACTTTCCTAAAGCTCTGGTGAAAACAGTTTGTGCATCCTCAGCGAGACTGTTGAGAATGTACTTGAGAGCCCTGTAGGTGCTGCCAAAAGACAAGCCCATTGCCACTGGTATGCCAACAGCAGGGATGAATCTGCTCACTTCCTCCAGTGCTATTGATGCTATGTATAAGGCAGAGGTGGTTAACACCTTGATTATAAGCTCTTTGGTTATTTCTTTCCCAGCCAATGGAGACTTCAACTCTTTTATTAACTCCTCCAAAGGCACACCAAACGAACGTGAGAGATTTAACAGTGCTGCAGTATTAAGGCCAAAGGATTCCTGACAGAGTACAGCAAATGACACAATGAGAGCTATATCGAACACACCAGATAAACCAGGGACTGGTATGCCTGCCACACCAGCAGACATTACTGCCTTTAACAGAACTATTTTATGTAACTGTTTTTTCTTCTTGTTGATGATGTACAAAGTGATGTTGGGCAGAACCAAGAGGAGGGCGTCTCTTTGGAGCTCAGACAGGTCCTTCTCGAGGGTCTCACAAAACAAAGGGAAGTCGTACAAATGAAGCTCAGGACTTGACACTAGAAACACGTTTGGAGACTCAACCTTCAGCTCTTTAAGCTCTGCACAGAGACAAAATTGTAGTGTCAAAAACATAATTAATATTGACACAGATTGTAAGAATGAAAATATGATGTAATCATTATGTAATAAAAATAAAAGATACAGTACTTTTAACGCAGTCATCTCTGATTTTCTGAAGGGTTTGCTCTTTGTTAAATTCCCTCTGGGTTCTTTCTGCATCTCTTATATTGTTGTCGATTTTTGAACGAATGAAGTAGAACTTTTTCTTCATCCTTTGAATTTCCAGAGCAAGTTTGGCATCATTTTCTCTGAAGCGAGTGTCGGAGACGATAATGAAGAAATCAAACTTTTCAAAACCCACTTTCTTCAGATACTGATCAGCAGGAAAGTTACTTGTGCCAATTCCAGGAAGATCCCAGAGTGTAATATTGGGATTGTTGGGATAACTGTATTTATTTGGCTCCATTGTGGTTTCTTCGACACCGACGGGAGCTGCTGCGTCGTCTCTGTCACTGATGCCCCTTAAAGCATTGACTAAGGTTGATTTACCAGAGCCACTCTCTCCGGTAATGGCAATGGTAAGGGTTGTACTCGTCCTTTTTTCTAAAACTTTTTTTGCACAGGCAGCTGCCCAAACGAGATCGCCATTTTGTATTGCCCTTTTAACTTCTTCCATCTCGGAAGATAAATCTTCACAATCATCCATGTTAGTTGCTAAAATAAATTTAATATTTTAATTTCGTGAAAATAGCATTACAAGGACTCAGAACCCATAAAGAGTATATTTCATAATATTTTTAAACTTACAGAAATGTCGTGGTGATGACTAGACACAGAAGTCATAGAAAATATATTGAAAAAAAACCTGTCCTCACAGTCACTGGCTCATCACTGGAGAAACTGCTGGTAATACACTGCTTATAACTGATGCAAGTGGGTGTGTCGTTCTGTGTCATTTTGACATATTATGCTTCAGTTGGCCAACAACAACAAAAGGTTACTTGGGACAGATCTCATCCACTCCCGGAGCCTTGCCACCGAGGAGCTTGCCAAACATCCCCAGTCAAGCTCAACAGCTCTCCACCCGCACTGTAAACAGTGCTGGTGAAGCACTGCTTCCCCCTCCTGAGGCGCCGGACAGTTTGCCAGAATTTCCTTGAGGCCGTCCGATAGTCCTCCTCCATGGCCTCTCCGAACTCCTCCCAGCCCTGAGTTTTTGCCTCTGCGACCGCCCGGGCTGCAGCACGCTTGGCCCGCCGGTACCTGTCAGCTGCCTCCGGAGTCCCATGAGCCAACAAGGCCCGATAAGACTCCTTCTTCAGCCTGATAGCATCCCTTACAAGGACTCAGAACCCATAAAGAGCATATTTCATAATATTTTTAAAATTACAGAAATGTCGTGGTGATGACTAGACACAGGAAGTCATAGAAAATATATTGAAAAAAAACCTGTCCTCACAGTCACTGGCTCTTCACTGGAGAAACTGCTGGTAATACACTGCTTATAACTGATGCAAGTGGGTGTGTCGTTCTGTGTCATTTTGACATATTATGCTTCAGTTGGCCAACAACAACAAAAGGTTATCATATTATACGAAACGAAACGAAAACAAAACGAATACACGAAATCTAACTAGTCTTACATCTGAACATTTGAACCTTTCCCTTATGGTGTGAGAGATTTAAACAGTCCATGGTGTACTGTTTGCTACTAACAGAAGAACGTTAACAGCGTTTTATAACCAGTGTGCTAACTGTGGTGCATTAAGGTGTCATGCAAAACAGACACACAAACCAAAAGTGAGTTTTACCACAGTGATAAAATGTTTAAATGGTATTTTTAAATGCCATGGACCTCTCTCAGCCCTGGTTCACACCTGTTCTGTGTGGTAAACCGGGACAAGAGTTGTGTGACTGGCTCTCTGGAGAAATCATCAGATAAACGGCGTACTTAAGACACTAAGTCAAAAATGCTATCTGGCTTGATTTGTGCCCATTGACAAGGAACACCCTGTATTGTAACTTGGCACATTAAAACAAAACTAGTAAGATACGTTGGTGTGCGCTGTAATAAAATACCTCTTGTATCCGTGATCTTGTACTTTCCATCATTACCCAAAGCTCATGACCATAGGTGAGAATATGACCAGAGACCTAAACCAGGACTAAAGCAGGACTAAACCAGACACCATAGCTGAGGGTAGGAACGTAAATTCATCAACTTCATCACCACAACGGTCCGATACAGCGACCGCATCACTGCCGACGCTGCACCAATCCACCTGTCAATCTCACGCTCCATCCTCCCCTCACTGTGAACAAGACCCCGAGATACTTGAACTCCTCCACTTGAGGCAAGGACTCTCCACCCACCCGGAGATTTCCTATTTTATTTATTTTATTTCCACTATTCATAACATCTGTATTTATTATGACATATTTGGCTTTAATAACTTGTTTCTGACTTGCCTCTGCTGAAATAAAAATCTAAAGTAGCCCCAGAGGCCCAGAGAGAAAAGCATTGCACTTTTGCTGCAGAAACTGCTGTTGATTACAAACATACAAACATAAAATCCGACCTTTCTGAAAGCTGTAGGTGCTCCATCAGTTGAACACGAGCAGTTTGTGAAATATATTGCGCTCTATGGGTAAAATCCTTGCTTGATTTTTTCATACTAATGAGAGGCCACTAAAGCAACTGGAAACAGCACTAAACTGGCCATACCCTGTCCAGTTATTCTAATAGATCCATGGGAATGACAATGCTGCCTGCCTTGGACCCAGAAGAGACTTAACAACACTATTACAGGATCCAGATGAGCAGAGTGAGCAGTAACGCCCCCCACAAGGCCTCAGCAGTATGAGCAGGAGCCTTGCTGTAGATATTGAAGGCTTTGTCATGAGCGTGTTTGATGATGTGCAGAGCTCCACTGTAGGCCTCCTCACAGCTCGGACGGATCTGCTCCTCTGGCAGCTCAAAGCCGTGAGTGCCATTGTCCCGCAGTTCAAAGGTGAAACAGTAGGGGACGCCCTGGAGTCGAGCCCAGTCTTGAGATGAACCAGAGATGTCATCTAGAGGGTGAGGAGTATTTCATCAGAATTACTACTTTAGTACTACTACTTACTACCAGTTCAACTACTACTGCAACTCTTTCTACCAGTACCACTCTTCCACTGTCTGATCCGATTATTCGAAATGTTGTGCTGAAGAAAACCTTATGTTTTTAATATTTAAAGGTCCTATATTACACAAAAGTGACTCTTGTGACGTTTGAGTCATGTTCTAATGTTGTTTCCTCCTCAAAAACAGACCTGGAGTTGTGTTTTGTTTCATTCACATGTTTGAGTAACACTTTATTATTAGTCTAAATCCGCAGAGTTTGTGTGTTAAACATGTGAATGAAACAAAACACAACTCCAGGTCTATGTGTGATGAGGAAATGACGTTAGAAGATAAATCAGAAAATAGTGGGTGCCTTTAATTTGCAGCAGTGTTCATTTTGACAGACCTTTTTATATAGTTTTTGTCTTATATATTTATACATCCAAAAACTAAATTAAAATTTCTTGTCAAAATGAACACTGCAAACAGTTATCAATTATTAAGGTTTAGTGGACAAACCTGCACTAATACTAATACTAATACTAATTTAGTTGACTAAATATTTAATCATTTTAACCAGAATTGTGTTCTTTAATTCTGTATAACTATGATCAACTGTATTACGTTACATTATATTTTGTTTTTATTGGTACTTTGCAGTGGGAGTTCTGCATGTATGTCTATGTCAGAATGTTCACCAATTACACTGCACACCTCCTAACACACCCTGATAAGTTTTTCGTCTGAAAACTTACTAAATGGATTCAAACAGCCCATCTTCAGGAACCTGCGCTCTATGTGAGTGTTCATGGTCCTTTTTTTTTTAGGCGTTTGATTTTCAACAAGGTGAGAGAGAGTTTAACAGCACAAATCAGATCACCTGTCGTATTAAAAACTACGCAGTTTCTCTATGGTCGGATTGTGTTAAAAGAAAGTTCAGATTAAAGTCTAACTTGAGTAACACAGCTTCAGACAGAGCAGTGCCTACAGTTTGCATCACACCCCCACTAAATATTGATGACATCAGCTGCAAAATATCAGTACTTTCAGTAGACCAATGATGATAACTTTTTATTTATTTGAGTCAGTAAAAATATAACATAGAAAAACTACAACAAAAGAGTTTAAACATAGATTTGACTCATACACGGTGAACAGAGCTAACCTGCTAGCTAACCCGGCTCTATTTCATTTTGTATTGAAAAACTATTTCCTCTCTCTGTAGCTGCTGCTCTGAGCCTCGTCATTTTGGTCTTAAAATGTTCGTTTAAACGGCTCTACGTGATCCTGGGGTTTTATTTCACTATTTTGTCTGAAAATCAATTCTTAGCAAGAAACTGGCTCCAAATTCGCCCCGATAACTTCATTTGACTGGAGCCAAACGCGCTCCCTTAGTCCTCTTCTTTACACAGTCGATTGTTTGGAGTGTTTTTTACTTACACAGAACAGTAGGTGTGCCCACTTGGTATTTCATCCCATGGACTTTCTCCATGGCCTCAGCTGCAGCCAACCCCACCTCCATCTGTGAATAAAACAATATTTAATATGTATTTCCTTCGCACTATTTCTTTCTTTAATTATGTTTAATTTGTTTTTTATAAAATGCAAAATCATGTTATAACGTTCACTCATCAAAAATCTGGAGTTTTCATTCATTCATGCTTGTTTCATTAATCCTGTTTACAATTACACAGTTTCAGTTTTACCCGGATTGTTACGTCACAGGTAGAGTCTTAGTGTGTGCCTGCTTATATTATATTATATTATGCTTATATTATATTATATTATATTATGCTTATATTATATTATATTATGTTATATTATGCTTATATTATATTATATTATATTAGCTTGGGCTAGTTGGTTGTTTTGTAATGGTTAGTTCCCACTGCTGCCAGTAGATGGCGTGCAAACACCACATCTTGTATAAGCAGCTCTTGAGGTCCAAATAAGTCCCCTGTGTGCTTTTTTGTCTGAGAATCAGGAAGTGGACACTTGCTAGCATGCTAGTTGTTATTAACATTACCATGATGCCACACTTCTAGTCTCTGAGAGTTGTAAAAAGCTCTTATGAACTCATCGTGGTGAATAATTCGCATCCTCTGAATGCAGAAGGTAAGTGAGGAAGAACTTTGGACCACTACAAACGATTTTAAACGAACTAGTTCTGTTTTTCACGTTTTAAGTAAAAGTTTCTGTGGTACCAGCTCGTCCTGGTTGGGGGCGATGACCTCTGGGTGTCCGTACGGGATGAGTAATAGTTGTCCGTAAGAGTGGATGGTGAGGAAGGCCAGGACACTGTGTGAAATGTTCCCCACAAACTGAGTCACGGCCTGGGCTTCAGGCTCTGACACCGGCCCCTGTCCTGGATAAACCAGGGAGCAGCAGTTGAAGGAGACGCCCACAGCTACAAAAGATAAAGAGTATTAATACTGAAAAGTACACAGTACTACAACTACTATTACTACAACTACTGCTACCACTAGTATAGCTATTAGTACGACTGCTTAAAGATAAGTCAACAGCTAAACAAAAAAAACCCAGATACTTACTACTACTACTACTACTGTGACTTCTATTACTACTACTACTACTACTACTACTACTATTACTGCACAGTGATCATTTCACAGTACCATATATTGAGCTGGGAATGAACCGAAACATAGGCATTAAAGGTCTTATATTACACAAAATGGACTCTTGTGAGCTTTAAGTCATGTTATAATACTATTCCCTCCTCAAAAACAAACCTGTAGTTGTGTTTTGTTTCATTCACAAAAATAACTCTTTATTATTAGATTGTCTACGTCTCCAAAGCTGTACATAATAAGGTGTCCAGTAGGGGGAGCCATTTACAATTGAAATAAATGGAGTTTTATTACAGTTTCAGTTCAAAGTTCAAAACTGCTGCTACTACTGTTGCCACTATTGCTACAACTACTGCTACTACTACAACTCTTACTTTAGTTCTTGTCTAGACCTCCTTTAGTCCTGGTTTAGTCCTAATCTGGTCCTGATTCCCTGTTATAAATGACAGTGTTTGGCATCAGATCCCATTTTTTCACCACTAGAGGGCACTACAGCCCCATCAGTCAAAATAATAGAGGGTATGTTTGTTCTACTTTTCTTGAATATTATTAAGAAAATAAATTTGAGAGTTTTTTAAATACAAACAATATTTAATACATGTGAGATTTAATGTGAACTCACTTCCCCAGGTGAAGTCGAAGTTTCTGTTCAGGTCAGTCCCAGTGCAGCCACAAGGACCAGGAGATCTGTTCTTCCTCCACAAACGAGTCTGAGACAAGAGACCTGGGTTAGACCTGGTTTAGTCTTGCTTTAGAACTGCTTTAGAACTGCTTTGGACCTGATTCAGCCCTAAACTCATAGTTTAGTCTTGGTTTAGACCTGGTTTAGATCTGATTTAGACCTGGTGTAGATCTGGGTTAGACCTGACTCGGACCTGGTTCAGTCCTGGTTTTAATTGTGGTTTAGACTTGGGATAGACCTGGTTTAATTCTTATTTAGATCTGATGTGGACCAGGTATAGCCCAGGCCTATTCCTAGTTTAGGCCTGGTTTGGACATGGTTTAGTCCTGGTGAAAGTCTCATTAAGTCTTGGGTTAGACTTGGTTAAGTGTTGATTTAGACCCATGTTAGACCTCGTTTGGTCCTGGTTTGGTCCCGGTTCTCTCCTGGGGTTAGACCTGGTTTAGTCCTGATGTACACCAGGTTTAGTCCAGGTCTAGTCCTAGTATAGACCTGTATAGACATGGTTCAGTCCTGGTTAAGGCCTCAGTGAGTCTTGGGTTTGGTTACTTAGCATTTTTTATTTAGCAAATTTCTTGAAACCAATAGAAAAAAAACAAAAAAATAAAAATACAAAAATTACTCACAGTTTCATTTATCCAGGAGAAAATGTATCCGTCCACATTAAGAACGGGAGTCACGTAGAAGTCCATATTTTTCATCATCAGCTCCATTTTTGGATCTGTTTTGTAGGTCTCAAGAATCTAAAATAATAAAAAATACATATTTATAATTCACAATGACACATTTTAATAATAATATGGTGAAATAAAATCGTTTGTACCGTTTTGACAAAATATTGGCAGAACGCAGGACTTATCCATTCTCTCGCATGGATCCCACACTCCATCCAAATGATTTTTTTATTGTGCCCAGGAAAACCAATCTGAGGAAGAAACACAAACATGAAACACATGAAACGAAAATTTAGGTTAGACCCGATTGAGACCTTTTTAGTCCTGGGTAAATCCTGGTTTAAACCTGGTTTAGAGCTGGTTTAGTCCTCATTTAGTCCTGGTTTGGTCCTGGTTTAGATCTGTATTAGACCAGGTTTGGACCTGGTTTAGTCCTGGATAAATCCGTGTTTAATCCTGGTTATTGTTCTGGTTTAATTCTGATTTAGTACTGGTTTAGATCTGGTTTTGACCTGAGTTAGTTCTGGTTTAGTCCTGGGTAAATTCTGGTTTAGTCCTGGGTAAATTCTGGTTTAGTCCTGGGTAAATCCTGGTTTAATCCTGGTTATTGTCCTGGTTTAGTCCTGATTAAGACCTGGATTAGATCTGGTTTTGACCTTGGTTAGCCCTGGTTTAGGCCTGGATTAGACCTGGTCTATTCCTGGTTTAATTGTGGTTTAGTCCTGACTTAGTTCTGGTCTAGTCCTGGTTTAGACCTGGTTAGTTCTGGGTTAGACACAAAGGACAGTAAATGTATTTTAAAATGCCTAAATTGACTGAAAAGGACCTTTTGTTGTCCTTTTTTTACCAAAACCATGGACTCTCACATTGTCTGTTTTCATTCGTATTATTACTTTACCTTGAGGAGGTCGATGGTTCTATTCTCGTAGGTTTTTCCATATTCCAAAATCTCCACGACGTCTTTGTAAGCAGCGGCTATGTCTGACTTCCACTTGGAGATCTGTAAAAATACAAAAAACACCTTTGTATTTTAAAGAGGAGGTTTTACACTTTTATGGAGTATTACCTGTAACACATGACGTATTTAGATCACCATGCTCCTTTTATTGTTTTTGAAAATGCTGTATTCACTGAAAACAACCTATTAACATGTTTTATAGGTTTTGCTTTACGCACTCTTTGCTCTCTGCTCTAAGTCACTCCCCTTCAGAGCGCTATCAAACTACTGCACGTCACATCAGGTTTGTGAAGTCGTAGTGCACAGCTTTGTATCATGTTTTTGTATATTTGTGGAGAACTGTCTGTGGGAGCATGGGGGACGGAGGCTTGTGGGCGGAGCCTCGTACAGAATCTAAACATAAGGAGGTTTTGAATAGGGCCTATGACAGAACTTTGGTCCAGAGCACAAAATTACTTTAAAATGTCCAAAAATCTAAAAAAAAAAAAAAGACTTAAGTTATGTTATAATGTTCCTCCTCAAAAACAGACCTGGAGTTGTGTTTTGTTTCATTCACATGTTTGAGTAACTCTTTATTATTAGTCTGTCTACATCTCCAAAGCTCAAAACGCTCTGTTCCACCTTGTGATGTCATGAAGTGGAAATTTTTAACAGCTCCTTTAACCTCTTTGTTCAATAAAAAGTGGCAACTTCTGGTCTGAAATGATCCGAATGATTCTAGTGAAGGTGTGTGGAGTTTAAAAACACAGTGGAGCACTTCCTGTATTACCACATGATGACATCACAAGGTGGAACAGAGTGTTTTCAGTCTGAGGGAAGAATATTCTTACCTCTTCCATGTTATGGTACTTGTAGTAGTCATACTCCACTCTGCTGAAATAAAACACACTATTATAATGTCATCCAACTAAATTATACAAATCATAATCACATAAACTAAAGGTGCACTGCGAAACTTTTGATGGTCTGTCACCTGCTTGTCTCCATGGATATGTTACTGCCATCTCTGAATGTTCCACAGTATGGCATTAACCATATCCATCTAGCATACATTTCAGTCAGCTGTTTTTAAGGCTCAAAAATACCTTGAAAAACGTGCATTCTTAGTATAAACAGGGTCGCCTCTCCACAGATCTGACCTGTATTTTAGCCTGGTAGCCTGCCTGTTTCACCAGAAAAGTTACATAGCAATTTCTTTTATTTAAAGATGCTTTTATTACTAATTTCGATAATTTAATGTATTTTTACTTGTACATATACATTTATATAATTATGCCTTATTTGACACCTGTCTCTTTCTATTTTTGCTATTTTTTTATTTCCTTCATAAAGTATAAAAAGACATTAACAGTTTCTTAATATTAAACATACAAGAAATGAATGAAAAGGAGCAGAAAGAAGAATCATCTTATGTTTTCTGTCACGTTTTCCCTTTTCCAGACACTTTCACACTTTAAAAAATTTAATTTCAATCACAAATATGAATCAACTGCAAACAGAAATCTTCACATTTATGCGCAGTAACTTAGTTTTCTTTTTCATACATAGACATTACACAGGATTTTATGTGTTTTTTCTCTTTGTTATTCTAATATATTGTGATGTGTGAGTTACTGTGTCCAAATCATTTCCCGTGTGAATTAATAAAGTTTGTCTAAGTCTAAAAGTCTAAGACAAATAGAAAATAAAACATAAATCCCTTACCTGTTAGCTCGAGTAGCAGCCGCAGAGCAGAGACAGAGCAGGAGCTGGAGCAGGGTCAGTGCTAGTGTCCAGTACATGGTTAAAATGAGGAGTTCATGTTTAAACAGATTTTTATTATACCACTGCCCTGGAGATGAGTAACTGCAGAGATAGGGTTATTTGTGGACATTTCGTACAGGCGAGATAGCTTCACTTATTCATATTTTTATCATTGCCGATATGATACGGATGCAGGAATTTTTAAAAGTTGGAAGAGCTGAAGCAGAGTCTGGAAAATGTTATACTTTTTGGTCTTTAAAGCGCTCATATGACACTATTTTCTGATTTATGTTCTAATGTTGCTTCCTCATCACAAACAGAGCTGTGTGGAGTTGTGTTTTGTTTCATTCACACGTTTAACACACAAACAGAAAACACTCTGTTCCACCTTGTGATGTCATCATGTGGTAACACAGGAAGGTTCCACTGTGTTTTTAAACTCCACACACCTTCACTAGAATCATTTGGATAATTCACCCCTGGAATTTCAAATCTCTGCTTAACTAAAGGTAAAAGGAGCTGTTGATCTGAACCACTTCTACATGACATCACAAGGTGGAACTGAGCATTTTCAGCTTTGGAGACATAGACAGACTAATGCTCAAATTCAAAACACGTGTTTCTGAGGAGGGAACAACATTACAACACGGTCCCAAGGTCACAAGAATCCATTTTGCGTAATATAAGACCAACTATTTTGAAATTCCTGTCGTCACAACTGAAAAATGTCAGCTCCTTCAGTCCATTTTGATTTATTTAAACAGTAAAGGAGTGAGTGTGCAGTCCTCCTTTAGTGAACTCATCAAGATAATAACTAACAGATGGAACAAAGAGGAAAAGAAAATGCTTTTTTGTCAACTCCATCAGTCCATTATGATAGATTTATTTAAAGGTGCATTTTTTCTGGCGTGGCGCAGGTACCATGGAGATGTTACTGATTTGCCCATAATGTTCCACTGTATGGCATTTAAATAAATGACAGACCAGTGTGTTGTCGACATGTTTTTGGAAGACCGAAATGAACCTCTTTCAGGTGTGGCATTCATCTGATCGATCTTACACTTATTTAATTACATGTGATTTTATAGCTCAAAAATGTCTTGGAAAAACCTGGATTTTAACTTAATATGACCAGGGTTGCCTCTTCACAGATCTGACCTGTAACTTGGCCTGGAAACTGTGGAACCTCTGTGGAATTCACTGTTTATTCCTGTTTTTCCCGTATATTCCTGTTCATCTCAAACATTACCGCGGAAACCCCATTTAAAAAGTAATGTTGTAAAAGTGTGAGTCTAATCCAATAAATATGCAACTGAAATATTTTTTTTTTTACTTAAAAATGCGGTTTCCGCAGTAATGTTTGAGATGAACAAGAATATACGGGAAAAACAGGAATAAACAGTGAATTCCACAGAAGTTTCCAGCAGCTGACGCATTTTTCCAACAACTTAATGTGAAACTACTGTAAATATTTGTGATGTAAAACTCTGAATTGGCCGTGTAGTGACTACTCTGTAACTCAATACTTTTTCAAACACTGGATAAAAGGCAACTCAGTATTAACACTTTGCAGCTGTCATCATCAACATTCCCTAGGAGTGTGATGCTAACTGAAAGCACTAGTCTGTCTGAAGTTCTGTTACTCAAATTAGACTTGAATCTGATCTTTATTATAACACAGTCTGACCTGAAAGAGACGACTGAGCTGGAACTACAACAGATGAGAAAATGTGCTCTTTAAATCCATTTTGTGTTTTTTTCTTGTCAGACTTAAAACTTCTTCTGAAACTTCACGGAAACCCCTAAACACCCCCAGCGTGACGTCACGGCAATAAAAGACTTCCAAGTATTCAGTATGAAGAAATAACGATATAAAATACATTTCAACACAGGTATTCATTATTCTGTGGTTAAATAACATTTTCAAAGTAGGTCCACAGGTGTTAGCAGAGTATGGGCCAACCTAAAGCTGCACTGTGTAACTTTTCTGGTGGAGGGTCTGTCTTTTCTGACACTTTTCTCCATGGAGATGTTTTTGCTTTGCCTGGAATGTTTCACAGTATGGCATTAAACCATCCTATCTTCATGAGGGCCAGGCCTAGTTCCAGGTCAGATCTGTGGAGAGGCAACCCCGCTCACAGTCAGAATGTCTGTTCTTCTAGGTATTTTTGAGCTCTAAAACCACCTGTAATTGAATAAATGTAAAGAAGAGCTGTTTAATGTCACACTGTGGAACATTCCAGGCAGAGCAGTGACGTATCCATAGAAACAAGCAGGTGACGGACTCCTAACCAAAAAAGTTACACAATGCACTGATAAATAAAAGTGTAAATAAAATAAGGGATGTTTTTGTCGATGGGGGAAAGTTATCTGGGTCCATCTCATTGTCCCATTTGCGCTCCTTATCTGAAGAGGACAATGTTCATGTTTCTATTGATATAAAACAGATAAAAAACAGTTCATTATAGTTAATTAATCTATGCTCTGAGATCAAAACTTTCGCTGCTCAGATAATCACTGGTTAAAGTTTGAAGTTTACTTGAGTGCATTTGTTCAAGCAGATCTATTCAAAACAGACTTTTCAGAGCTTTTCACCATGTTATAACTGTTTCTTTCTCATTGACCCTCTGACGTTGTATTTGGAGTGATTCACGTTTGAGTCATCTTTAATCATTTATTTTCAAGAAGCCAATTTCCAGATTAATCCCCTTTTCACCTCCACTGTGACGTACGCACTCAGTTTTCCAGTTTTATTTTCTTAATCGGTGATACTTGTAGGATTGGGCAGCGTCGCGTCGTCATTTTGGTCCGAATGAATAAAAATGCTCTGCTCTGTTGTGACGTGCAGCTGTCCATAGGGGGCGCCCACAGCCTGTGGCGCTTTTGACGTTTACGGCCACGTCCCCTCCCACTGGACACCACAGTTTTCTGACGTGGAAATCAGCGCGCTTGTTTCTTTTATCAAGTCTTTTTAGATCAATATTGTGATTTAAAACATGCATAATGATCCAGGGGGTGTATTTTATAACTATATAGCAGACTCTAGCACAATATGTTTTCTTTAAAGAATTGCACTTTTCTAGCAGCAGACTTTTACTCCCACTTGAGTAATATTTATACTGAAGTAACAGTATTCTTACTTGAGTAAAAGTTGTGGCTCCTCTTCCCAAGGTGAGCCGCAGAGAGAGGCTACAGTGACAAAAGTTTTATGTGACAATATGAAATGATTTGAACATTTGTGTTTCTTGCAGCTCCTTTTCAGTTTTGTGTCTGTCCTTTCAAAATACCAGATTGTTTGTGGATTATTTAATATTTTATCCTTCACATTACATTGACTTCAAATTATAAATCAGATGTTCTGTCCCGACTTTCTTTAACCACTACTTTGTACTTCTACTTGAATAATATTATTTTGAAGTAACTTTACTCTTACTTGAGCACAATCTTTAGCTACTCTGTCACCTCTGCCACTTCTGACAGTTTGACGTTTGAAAGGCATTTGTACAAAACTTAAAGGTGCATTGTGTAAATTTTCTGGTGGAGGGTCCATCACCTGCTTGTTTCCATGGATTTGTCATTGCTCTGCCTAGAATAATCTGACAAAGCATAGCATCTCCATGGAGACAAGCATTTGATGGACCCTCCAGTAGAAAAGTTACACAATGCACCTTTAAGTTTGTTTAAGGTTAGTGTTTAACCTGTAAATAGCCCATAGTGACATTTGAAATATTGTAATACAAAACTTTATTGAACAACACAGAAAATAATTAAGGGTAAAACGTCACAGTAACTAAACTAAACTGAGGAAATGTGATACAGGGCTCCCTCTAGTGGCATTCAAAAGGTCTGGACTTTAGGGAACAGTGATGAGTGAAGTCCTGGTTTAGTCCTGGTTTAGCCCTGGTTTAGCCCTGGTTTAGTTCTGGTTTATCCCTTGTTTAGTCCTTGTTTAGTCCTGGTTTAGCCCTGGTTTAGCCCTAGTTTAGTTCTGGTTTAGTCCTGATTTAGCCCTGGTTTAGTTCTGGTTTAGCTCTGGTTTAGCCCTGGTTTAGCCCTGGTTTAGTTCTGGTTTATCCCTTGTTTAGTCCTTGTTTAGTCCTGGTTTAGCCCTGGTTTAGCCCTAGTTTAGTTCTGGTTTAGTCCTGATTTAGCCCTGGTTTAGTTCTGGTTTAGCTCTGGTTTAGCCCTGGTTTAGCCCTGGTTTAGTCCTGCTTTATCCCTTGTTTAGCCCCATGTTCGTATTACAGGATCCAGCTGAGCAGAGTGAGCAGTAGCGCCCCCCACAGGGCCTCAGCAGTATGAGCAGGAGCCTTGCTGTAGATATTGAAGGCTTTGTCATGAGCGTGGTTGATGATGTGCAGAGCTCCACTGTAGGCCTCCTCACAGCTCGGACGGATCTGCTCCTCTGGCAGCTCAAAGCCGTGAGTGCCATTGTCCCGCAGTTCAAAGGTGAAACAGTAGGGGACGCCCTGGAGACGAGCCCAGTCACGAGACGAGCCTGAGTTTGCATCTACAGAGACAGAAGAGTGAGTTTATAATCAGAATATATTTTGTTTAACTCCTAGAATTGATGATACTAATACGACTGCTACTACTACTACTACTACTTCTTCTGCTTCTAGTTGTTGTTTTTTTTGTACTTACACAGAACGGTTGGAGATGTGCCCACTTTGTATTTCATCCCATGGACTTTCTCTATGGCCTCAGCTGCAGCCAACCCCACCTCCATCTGTGAATAAAACCATGTTTAATATATTTACTGTGGTAATATTTAACATTATATTTTAATAATAATAACAATGCATTGGATTTATAAAGCACTTTCATGACGCCCAAATCACTTCAGGGCATTATTCATTCACTCCACACTCAGTGGTGCTAAGATACTGCCACTTGTAGCCACTAGGGATGCAACGATATAATATTGATTCGTTGGTGGAGCATGACAGTGATTATTGACCAAACTGTTCAGCTTTTACTGAGGGCTGTAAAACTATTAACTATGATGTTGTTTCTGAGCTCCAAAGAGGCTCTTAGCTGAAATATTCTAACACAGGAGGGTTTTATCTTTCAG
Organism: Taenioides sp. WSHXM2023; assembly: GCA_029959045.1. Classification (NCBI taxonomy): domain Eukaryota; kingdom Metazoa; phylum Chordata; class Actinopteri; order Gobiiformes; family Gobiidae; genus Taenioides; species Taenioides sp. WSHXM2023. The sequence continues at coordinate 8,722,961 of CM057107.1, read as the reverse complement.
TCACTTGTTATTTTACATTGAACTTTTAAATGCTCTAAAACCACTTTTGGCATTACACTGACATTAATCAAATGCACTCGTTGATGGACATACAGCTCGACTGGCGATAAAAGTCATCTTTATCTCAGACTCACAGAAACCACACAGAAAACTGTCCACTGAGATATTTCTCTGTAATATAACATAGTTTGAGAGTTCAGAAAGAAGACGGGACAGCTCTGTGTGTGTGTGTGTGTCTTGCCTAAGGACACAATGACACGGTAAGTTTCTATCGTACCAGCTCGTCCTGGTTGGGGGTGATGACCTCTGGGTGTCCGTACGGGATGAGTAATAGTTGTCCGTAAGAGTGGATGGTGAGGAAGGCCAGGACACTCTGTGAAATGTTCCCCACAAACTGAGTCACGGCCTGGGCTTCAGGCTCTGACACCGGCCCCTGTCCTGGATAAGTCTGGGAGCAGCAGTCAAAGGAGACGCCCACAGCTACAAGAAAGGGAAAACTATTATAGTATTATTACTGCTACAACTGCTACTGTTACTGCTGCTAAAACTACTGTTACTACAACTAAAAGCCCAATACTACACAAGAAAAAAGTACTACTATTACAGAAGTACTATAATAGACCCCTATTATAAATACATAAATAAACAGTGCATAACTCTTTGACTGTTTGACTGTCTATTTGTATCAGTGTTCAGTGTGTAGCTATTTGTTAACCATGTTTTTAAAGAGAGTTCTATAAATAATGATGTATTATTATTATTATTATTATTATTATTATTATTATTATTATTATTATTAAATACTTATAAAACATACCCATTATATCATTAATGTGAAAATATACACATTTCATACTACTGCTACTACGACTACTACTATGGTACACGTCATTGTTCCAGTAGGGAATTTTGTCCTCTGCATTTGACCCATCCTTCAGTGTCTCTGGGTTAAACCTGTCAGGAGCAGTGGGACCCATCTCCAGGTCTGTGTCTAGTCTTGGTCAGGACCTAAGCTGGAGGATTTGACCTGATGTTCATGTTTTGGATTGATGGTGAAACCCACTACTGCTAAACTATTGCTACGGCTGCTGTAGATCAAGTGTAATACACACATTTCACCACTACATGTCGCCAAAGACTACAGACCCTTCCATATCAAAAGGACAAGGTGCTGTAGTATTTCTCCACAGTTTTAAATGAATTTACATATTTATAACCTTACTGTTTTTTATTTTACATTTATTATAGTTGTATATGATTTGTAATATGTTAATGGTATATTAAAATATTGTAGAACTCACTTCCCCAGTTGGAGTAAAAGTTTCTGTTCAGGTCAGTCCCAGTGCAGCCACAAGAACCAGGAGATCTGTTCTTCCGCCACAAACGAGTCTGAGACAAGAGATCTGGGTTAGACCTGGTTTGGATCTTGTTTACATCTGGTTTAGATCTGGTTTGAACCTGGGTTAGTCCTCGTTTAGTTCTGATTTAGACCCAGTTGATTTAGTCCTGGTTTAGACCAGTTTAGACTTGGCTTAGTTCTGGTTTAGGCTTTGTTTAAGTTCTGATTTAATCATCATAGACCAGGGTAACACCTTGTTTAGAACTGGTTTGGACTTTGTTTAGACTTGGTTTAGTCCTAGTTAAGGGCAAGTTAAAGCCTGCTAAAATTCTGGGTTAGTCTTGGTTCAGTCCTGATTTAGACCTGGTTAAGAACTGGTTTAGTGTTGTTAAGGCTTAGACCACATTTAGTCCTGATTTAGTCCTGATTTAGTCCTGGTTTAGACCTGGTTTAGGCCCAGCTAAGGCTTGATTAAGTTCTGTTTTAGACCTGGGTTCACCTTGGTTCAGTCTTGAATTAGACCTGGTTTAGAACTGGTTTAGTCCTGGTAAAGGCCTGATAAAGTACTGGTTTAGATCTCGGTTAATCCCGTTTTAGGCCTTGTTTAGACCTAGTTTAGTTTCTAGCAAATTTTTTGTAACTACTTAATCCCTCAGACAGCTATTTTTAAAATGAATTTCCTCTATGATTAAATCTAATCTGTTTCCTGTTCAAATTCATTTTTAATTCTCGTTCATTTAAAACTGCTCGCTCAAACCAAAATAGAAAAGTGACTGTTAAAATGCAATAATTATCTGCACTCACGGTTTGATTTATCCAGGAGAACATGTAGCCGTCCACATTAAGAACTGGGGTCACGTAGAAGTCCATGTTTTTCATCATCAGCTCCATTTTAGGATCTGTTTTGTAGGTTTCAAGAATCTAAAATAAAAAAAAATAATGAATGCATATAAGTCAGTGTAACATATTTGAATAATATTATTGTGAAATTAAAGTGAAACTAAACAATAAATACACTTTTGTGCTACTTAATTGTGTACAAGGTGTTTGAATAACATAGTCTTATAGTTACTAGGGTTTTTTTTGGCAAATGTTGTGCAAATTCAGTAAATTAGCAGTTTTCTGATCAAAAATAGCCAAAAACTAAGTGTGTGTTGGCTTCAATGGTAAAATCTGCAATTTCAAGTACTACGTGACATCACACAGGACTGCTCTGATTACATCTAGGTGTTTCTGGCTCCTCCTCCCCCCGACCTCACTCTCCCCTTTAGTCCTCCAGTTTAGCAGCTCCATTTTGAAATGTGATTATAGGTGGAGTTTAGGTGAGTTCCACTTAACATAAATATAATAGTTTTTGTACCGTTTTGACAAAATACTGGCAGAAAGCAGGTGCGATCCACTCTCTTGCATGAATTCCACAATCCATCCAAATGATTTTCTTGTTGTGACCGGGTAAACCTATCTGAAAATAAAAAATAAAATAAAATTACAAAACAAAATATTACTGGAGTGAATTACAAAAACACAATTAGATTTTTCAACGTATTTGAGCAAAATGTGTCTTGACCCAGTACAGGTATTTTGTATAAGCAGCTCTTAATAAGGTCAAAATCAGTCTGTTGTGTACTGTCTGCATTTAATTAGGACAAATTGTATTGTCAGATAATCAGGAAGTGCTCTGTTAGCATGCTAGTTGTTGTCTTTAAACTCATTGTGGTGAATAATTAGGACGCTCTGAATGCAGAAGGTAAGTGAAGAAGAACTTTAGACCATTGTAAACTGTGTAACTTTTCTACTGGAAGGTCTCCCACCTGCATGTCTCCATGGAGATGTTGTTGCTTTGTCTGGAATGTCCCAGTATGGCATTAAACGTATCCATCTTGCATTTACTCAATAACATGGGTGGTTATTGGCCTAAAAACCTGCATTCTTACTGTGAGTGGGCTCGCCTCTCCACATACCTGACATGTAACTTGGCCCTGTGGTATCCTGGTCTGTCTCCATGGAGATAGATAAGTGTAATGTCATACTGTGGAACATTCCAGGTAATATCTCCATGGAGACAAGTAGATGACAGACCCTCTTCAGAAAAGCTACACAGTGCACCTTTAAAATTAACTAGTTCTGTTTTTTCACAATTTTAAGACGATAAAAATTAGGTACAGCTCCTTTAAAAAGTCAAATTTAAAATGATTAGAGTCTTAATCTTATTACTGACTCAAATTAAATGTGTTGAATCTTAAGTTGTAATTGCTTTAAGTGCTGGCGATTCAGTGGACTCTCACATTGTCTGTTTTCATCTGTATTATTACTTTACCTTGAGGAGGTCGATGGTTCTATTCTCGTAGGTTTTTCCATATTCCAAAATCTCCACGACGTCTTTATAAGCAGCGGCTATGTCTGACTTCCACTTGGTGATCTGTAAATATAAAATAAGCATTATAACATTATTGATTCATGATTAAAGAGGGGATATTACGCTAAATGGACTTTTTGGAACGTTGTCCCATGTTGTAACATCATTCCCTCATCAAAAACATGACTGAGGAGGTTTTAGAGTCGTCCATGCAAGTCTGAGTAATCTAGTGATCTCTCCTGTTCAAACCCTGTTTATGGTTAACAGCACAATCATACGTACATATGTGTTATCAGGTAACACCCCATAAAAGTGTAATAGCCCCCCCTCTTTAAGGAAGTAGTCCTGTATCTTATCATTATATTAATGGAATGTGAACTTGTTTATTGTTTTATTAGACGTTGAAATATACAGTGGAAAAAGTGTGACTTGTTATCAATAATGTCTTATTATAACTAATACTGTATTATATATACAGTATATATGTCCAACTGAAGATTAATTAAAGATCGTATATTACACCATGTTCTAATGTTGTTTAATCCCCTAAAACAGACCTGGAGTTGTGTTTTGTTTCATTCACATGTTTGAGGAACTCTTTATTATTAGTCTGTCTGTTCCACCTTGTGATGTCATGAAGTGGTAGTTTTTAAGATAATAGCTCCTTTTCCAGGTCTGAAACCGTCCAAATGATTCTAGTGAAGGTGTGTGGAGTTTAAAAACACAATGGAGCACTTCCTGTATTACCACATGACATCACAAGGTGGGACAGTCTAAATACGCAGGGTTTGTGTGTTAAACATGTGTGAATGAAACAAAAACACAACTCCAGGTGTTTGTGACGAGGAAACCACATTAGAACAGAGACTCAGTATATAGTTTCTGTATAAATGTTGTTTTTAGTGCTACAGTGAATATTTGCCTCTTACCTCTTGCATGGTGTGGTACTTGAAGTAGTCATACTCCACTCTGTTGAATTTAGAATTATTATAAAGTACTTCAAACTTCATATATAAAATGTGAAAGGTGCACTGTGTAACTTTTCTGATGGAGGGTACACCACCTGCTTATCTCCGTGGATACGGTTTTGCTTGTTCCATAGTGTAATAAACGTGTCCATATACACCATACATTTTTGTTTTGTACTGTCTTAATTGTTGAAAAATAACTTGGAAAACGTGCATTCTAGACTCCGAGCGAGGTCGCCTCTCCACAGATCTGATCTGTAACTTGCCCAGGTGACACTACCTGCTTGTTTCACCAGAAAAGTTACAAAGTGCACCTTTAAACTATTAAATTATATGTAAAAACAAGTTCAAGAAAAATGTCTAAAACCTGGCTATACTGTAAAATATCCCCAATAACATCCAAAATAAAGTGAATGTAATTTAAAATAACAAGATAATTATAACTGTACTAACATTACACATTTAACTTCTACCATTAGAAACTACACCTTAATTAGCCTTAATAAAGCATGAACAAAGACTTAACTCATAATTATTAAGAATGATTCAGTCTTAACTATAATTAAAGACTCTGAACCCGTCACCAGCTCGATTCCATGGAAACAGAAACTTAAAACTAAACTTTCTCCACATTCTCCATGGAGATAGATGGGGCTTTATCCCGTAATCTGGAATATTACAGGCAAAGGAACAGCATTTCCAGTCGGGTTTGTGGAGATGCAAACCCGCTCACAGTAGGGACACGTGCTTTTATTTTAGTCTATTTTTGGGGTGAAAAAGTTACATACTGTGGCATTAATGGAGAGGTTAGAGTTAGGGCCTCGTCGATATGGATTCAGAGGAGCCAGTAGCCAATATAAAAGCTATTTTGTGATGTAATAATTGCGTAAATCTTCAACTGATGATAAAACTTACCTGCCGTTAGCTTGTGTAGAGCAGAGAAACAGCAGAGTCAGCGCTAGTGTCCAGAACATGGTGAAAATGGGAAGTTGACGTTTGAACAAATGTTTATTATAGACGTGTTCTGGTGATAAAACAACACCTTTGACTCGTGATCCTCCCTGTTCTGTCAATGAGTAACTGAAGCACATATGGTCTGTGTGTTGTGTTTGTGGACACTTTGTTTAAACAGTATTAAAGGAACATAAGACAGATTCAGACATTTCTCCCATTTCTACTGAAGTTGGTGGAAATATACATTATATATAGTTTTACACCAAGAAGCAAGAAGCAATTTGTAAAGAAAAGTTGAAAAATAGATTGAAAATTACAGGAAGATTGCCACCACATTTCAAGAGGAATAGATTCAAGAAAATGCTGTTGTATTTGCTGCTTTATTAGCTCGTAGGCTTGTTTTATTTCACTGGAAGTCAAAGGAGGCGCGGTCTTTCCTACCACTGGAAAAACGTATATATTAAGTTTTAACATCTCAGCAGACATTTTCTGTAACCTGGAACCCATTTGTGGAGTATGTTAAAACATTCTCTTTTGATGTCCAAATGACTGTCTGCCATTTCCTGTCTGTTTATATAAAAACAAAAGAAAATTACAAGAAGTAAAGAGTTGTAGAGTTTTAGAGAGTCCCATATTGATGATGTCACGCTGGGAGAATTCTGTCCAAAAGTTCAATACTTCAAACATGATTTCAACAAAATAAAGGTGTTTCTTTGTATTTTTATTTGCCTAATAATAATTTCATAACGGTTATGAAATTTAAAGCGCTATTTGCATAGATGGCGCAATTAGTAAATCGCAAAGGCTGCAGTTTTTAAACAACCATAATTTCCTCCGCAAACACAAAAATCTCTGGTCTTATTCTATTAATTTAATCCTGGTTTAGTTCTAGTATGCACTAAACCAGGACTAAACCAAAACCACACCAGGACTAAACCAGGACTAAACCAGGACTAAACCAGGACTAAACCAGGACTAAACCAGGTACAACCCATCCTTAGTACTGGTTTAGTCTTGGTTCAGTATGCTGAGTGCTATTGGGTTGGTCCAGTTTTGATTTGCTTGTTAAGATCTTTAGATGATTCTTGAAAACACTCAAAATTATGACAAACATTTCCTGGGGATGTGACGCTAACTGTAGGCACTGCTCTGTCTGAGGCGCTGTTAGACACAATTTGACCTAGCTAGCATTAGCCAACAGTTTTTCAGTTAGTCACTCTCACTGTTTTTGTTGAAAATCAAACTCCTAAAGCCGTGATCACAGGCTCCTGAGAGAGACACACACAGAGAAATTAAGAATACACGCTCGTAACGTTTTGTCAGATTGTGTTTTGTGTTTACATTGTTTACAGATTAAATTCTAACTGACATCATATCTTGAATAGTGGAAAAGTCTTGTCTCTTGTCTCTTGTCTCGTGTCTCTTGTCTCTGTTCAGTGCCATCAAAGATAAGATATCACATGGAAAGTATCAGATGCCAATGGAAAGAGCTGTAAATATTTATTCGTCTGTTTATTGAGTCCGCACAGGCCACTGATGGTCTCATTCATCACTATGGCAATATTTACATATATATTTAGTTCACCAGTAGCGCCAAAAGATTCATTACAATCAAATCGAACTCGCAATTTGAATAGACGCAATTATCAAATCACAAATGTTGTAATTTTGCAAAGGACCTGTATTGTACAAAACTGACTCTTGTGAGCTTTAAGTCGTGTTCTAAAGTTCTTACCTCATAAAAAACAGACTTGGAGTTGTGTTTTGTTTCTTTTACACATGTCTGAGTAACCCCGTCTACATCTCCAAAGCTCAAAACGCTCTGTTCCACCTTATGATGTCATGAAGCGGTAGTTTTCAAGTGAACAGTTCCTTTTTTAGTTCAGTAGAAACTGACAATTCTTAATTTTTATATTTTATTTTTACTTGTACATTGATATAATTGTGCCTTATTTGACTCCAGTCTCTTGCTATTTTTGCCACTTATTTAGAATTTTTTTTAATTTTTTTTTTTTATCACCATTCATATTTTTCTTTTTTGCTATTATAATATATTGTGATGTGTGAGCTACTGTCTCCAAGTCATTTCCTTTGTGGATCAATCTAGGAAAAAAAAGTCTATAACGTCTATTCCAGGGTTTAAACCATCCAAATGATTCTAGTGAAGGTGTTTGGAGTTTAAAAACACAGTGGAGCACTTCCTGTATGACATCATAAGGTGGAACAGAGTGTTTTCAGTTTGAGAGAAGAACTCGGCCTAAATCTGCAGGGGTTTGTGTGAATGAAACAAAACACAACTTGTTTTTAAAACAGTAAAAATCAGGAGCAGCACCTTTAATAAGATACAAGATAAAATAATTACATAAAACACTGCATAACATTTAACCATCTCTGGCAATCTCATAGAGTAATATATCATAATTCTGGCTCCTCAGTTCCCATGTGCCGACTGCAGTCTTAGTAATACATTGGATGACATTTAAAAGCTATTAAAATTCAGTCTTTGCCCATACTCCATCATACAGAGACATTCAAAAGCTCAATTACAAAAAATATATTTATAATTCTCCAAACATGGTACTCTTTCAATGTTTGCCATGTTTTTAATAGAGGACTGGTTACAGTGCTTTCCATGCTGATATTTATAGGCTAGTATGTTATTGTTAAAGATTGAAACTGATGCTCTGCGGTGACACCAAGTGGGGGGTGTTGTACATGTCTCTGTGGTGGAATGTTCAGCGGTTACCATGATGACACACAGCAAACACAGCCTGATACATTTTTAGATCTGAGTCTAAGTCTGAAAACTCTGGAAAAAACACAAAATGGATTTAAACGGCACATTTTCAGGAGTCTGTTTGGTCCTGTTTAGGAGTTTGATTTTCAACAAAAAGGTGAGAGTGAGTAAGTGAAAAATTGTTGGCTAATGTTATGTGTGAGAGACTTGTTTAACAGCACAAATCAGCTCACCTGTTGTAGTTCAACTAAACCAGCTCTTTCTGCTCAGACTGTGTTAAAATAAAACTCAGCCTCAAACAAAGCAGTGCCTACTGTTAGCATCACACCCCCAGGGAATGTTGAGAGCATCAGCTGCAAAGTATCAACAGAAAGTAAAAAGGAAAGGTATAAAATGAATGAATGTGTGTGATTTTTATGAATGAACTTGATAATGGATGTGTCCAGCAGGTGGCAGCACAGGGCTGTTCTTCTGTTAAACTATTAAAGGAACTGAACTGTAATTGATTTAATTTTAGATTTCATAACTTTTACTGATAACAATTCTAATACTTATGTATAGACACATTGTTTAAGTTATAGTTTGGTGTTTTGGTTCAGATTAGTTGATGCTTAATCAAAGCCCCTGTACCAGTTTCCACGTATCTGAGCACGTGTCTTTCCCCAGAACAGATTACTGTATAAGCAGCTCTTGAGGTAAAAGAAGTCTGCTGTGTACTGTCTGCATCTAATTCAAAGTTAGAAGTGCAGGTTAGCATGCTAGTTAAGATAAAATAAGATAAATTTTAATGTCCCAATGGGGAAATTTATCTTGGGCTCAGTGTCCACAGCTTAAAAACACATCAGATAAAGGTCAGAGCTCATCACAAGATACATATGTCCATTATTATTTTTATTATTCCAAGTTACTGCACCAGCCGTATTGCACAAATAGAATAAACAACAGCCATAAGTTCACACATTAAATTGTTGTTGTTGTTGTTGTTAACTTAAATGTCAAAGCAAAACTCCGCTCTGGTCTCTGAGAGTTGTGAAAAGCTCCTCTAAACTCATCGTGGGGAATAATTCGGACGCTCTGAATGCAAAAGGTAAATGAGAAAGAACTCTGGATCACTGCAAACTGTTTTTGACGTTTTTAAGACAGTAAAAATAAAAAATAAAAAGTACAGTGCCTTTAAAAGTGTCATTATCTTAAAAATGTCTTGTGATTTGAAGTGACAGTTTCATAGTGAATAGAAAGTACTACGTTTCTTTTTCCCACACGTACAGACTCCTGTTCCTGTTTCTCACCGGTGACGGCTGCTGATGGGATGCTTTTCTGTTTTGGCTGTGTTATAAAAGTGAGGGGTCAAAGGTCGCCTGTATCAGATGCCAGGTTTCCATGAATTGTCATATACTGGTACTGCACGCCACGCCATGGCACGGTTTGGTTTATATTTCATTTTATACATGTTTTATTGCAAAATCATCTTTTAAAAATTGCAGAAAATGTATTGACTCCTCCAATATTTTACAAAGATCTCTGTGAGTTTGGATGAGTGTGATTGACAGATGGATTAGCCAATCAGAGACACACATGGTCCATCCATATCAAAACAAATATGGCTGCTTACAGTGAAAAAGAAAGGAAAAAATATCACAGGGGAATGAAAAGCATGGAGGAATTCTGCATTTCTGATTTAGTTAAAAATGATGAGTGACCAATGACACACACACACACATACACACAATGCTGACTTAGGACCTTTAAATGTAATATTTTGTGAATTTGCTTCACATCTGTCAGACAATAACACCATTGTTCCACCATATTTGTCTGTGGAGGTCGTATTAAACCTCACCCGTCTCTGCTGGACCCTGTTAAATCTGAGAACTTGGGTTTTTTCTCTCCACCTGCGTTCACTCGGCCTCTGGGACCACACAAACATAGTCCTGGTCTATAACCGGTTTAACGTGGACCTGGTCTGTAACCGATTTAACAAGCAGACGCCAGATTGAAAGTCCATATGTCCGTTCACATTTTACTGCAACTACGGTGGCCTTGGGCGGACAAAGCACAATAAACTTAATATTAAAACAATCAATATAAAATGAATTCCCTCAATAATCCTACTACAACTGATTCACAGGTTTTGATTTTACGGGCACCATTTTGAGGACTTTAATATTGGTTTTGAATTGTTAATTGCCATGGCTACAGAACTCAGAAACCCTTAAATGACGAGCAAAGAGAAGCGATAAACCGTGTGGATTTCAGCAGAAACAACAAATGAGGCACTAAACTCTTATTTAACTCGGGTAAAGAAAGAAGAAAAGAAGAAGTTCACGTGATACAAATTAGTGGCTGTAATTAACATTATCATTATCAATCTGGAACGGTTCTTACTGAAAGCGATCGGAAAACGTGGCGCATCATGACGAATACTTGAATCCGATTGAAGGTGGTTGAAGCGTCACAACAGCAGAACAAGTCCAAATCCAGTCAAGAGAAAAGTACAGACATCCTCCCTGTTCACAAATGCACCTTAGAGTCTGTAGTACTGATGCTAAAACAGACTGAAGACGTCTGTCGGCGTCGCCATGTCAGTTTTGATTCGTTTGGGCGCTTCAACTTTGGCTTCCGCACAAACCTCAATGCTGTGACGTGATTGGTCCACCCGATTAACCATACGGCGGGCGCACGCCTGCTGTGCAAGGTTAAGCTGTGATTGGACAGTCCTTGGATAGCTTTAGTCCTGGTTTAGTCCTGGTTTAATCCTGGTTTAGTCCTGGTTTAGTCCTGGTTCAGTCCTGGTTTAGCCCTAGTTTAGTCCTGGTGTAGTCTTAGTTTAGTCCTGGTTTAGTCCTGGTTTAGCCCTAGTTTAGTCCTGGTTTAGTCCTGGTTAAGTCCTGGTCAAATCCTGGTTCAGTCCTAGTTCAGTCCTGGTTTAGCCCTAGTGTCCTGGTGTAGTCTTAGTTTAGTCCTGGTTTAGCCCTAGTTTAGTCCTGGTTTAGTCCTGGTTCAGTCCTGGTTAAGTCCTGATTAAGTCCAGGTTCAGTCCTAGCTCAGTCCTGGTTTAGTCCTGGATTACACCTGCTTTAGTCCTGGTTTAGTCCTGATGATCTGATGTAGACTTGCTCACCATGCTACACAAACCAGTGGATCTTACTACTAAAACAATAATGGCTTTGATCGCTTTATTCATTCTCTGGTTCAATTTCAATGTGAGTCCTACATCTTTGAGAACCTTTAGCTGATTTTTTCCATGTATTTGAGCTAAAAGTGTCTTGCCTCAGTATTGTCAGATAATCAGGAAGTGCACATTGAGCATGCTAGTTGTTGTTAGCATTACCGTGATGGCAAAACTCTGCTCTGGTCTCTGAAAGTCTTGAGAATAGTTTATAAACTCATCGTGGTGAGTAATTAGGACGCTCTGAATGCAGAAGGTCAGTGAGGAAGAACTTTGAACCACTGCGAACTGTTTTAAAATGGACTAGTTCTGTTTTTCACGTTTTTAAGACAGTAAAAATCAGGTAGAACGCCTTTGAATAACATATAACATTATCTAGCCGATATGATAATTTATAAACCATGGTCCCATAGGAGTCTCATGTAAACAGTGTTGTACCTCTGCACTGGCTGGATGAGTCTGTGCTGGGTTCAGGGCCGTGGGGTTGTGTGGGAGTTTTCAGCACTCAGTAAATCCGTGTTAGGATCTGGTTTTCGATTCGTCTCTTGCCTGCGGTCAGGACACAGACAGCTCCATCGATTTTTCCCCAAACAAGAAGCATTCACCCACGAAGACAATCTGAGGAGAGAGAGGAGAGATGTGAAGGGGTTTAAGACAGCCTGGGACCAGATAGTCCAGGTTTAGATCTGACTTATTCCTGGTTCAGTCCTAGTTTAGTCTGGGTTTTATTCTGATTCAGTACTGGCTGGGTCTTGGTTTAGTCCTGGTTTAGTCATGCTGTAATCCTGGTTTAGTCCTGATTCAGTCCTGGTTTAGTCCAGGTTTAGTCTTGGTTTAGACTTAGTGTAGACCTGGTTTAGTCATAGGTAAGTCCTGGTTTAGTCCTGGTACAGTCCTGGTTCAACCTTGGTTTAGATCTGGTTAGTCCTGGTTAGATCACATTTAGTCCTGGGTTTAGTCTTGAGTTAATCCTGGACCTGGACCAAACCAGAAGTAAACAAGATCTAAACCAGGACCAAACTAGGATCAAAACACGGTGAAAAAGGTTTGCGTCCTATTTACTTTAGTATTTGTCTCATATAATCCTTTTCATAAACATATTTTAAATGTTACTTTCTCAGTTCTGTATTGACTCTTGGCTCATCTCCTCTTTTTAAATCCTTAGTTTATTGAGAGAAACCCAGAATCCTCCAGTGTCCAGCAGAGGGCGCTGTACTTAAAGGGGACATCTGTCCATAATCTGACAGCTCTGACCTTTTACATAAAGGATTACCACTGTGGCATACAAAATAAACAGATACACCTTTGAAATACATGACTCTGAAACAAAACAAAAGCAGGACACACTTTTGTCATGTTTTATGTATTTATTTAATATTTTTTAGAACTTCTAATAATTCATATTTTAATACATTTTATAATTAGCATTTTTTCAGTCATATCTTAAAATCCGATTGGTTCCTACTAAAATCACCTGCTACTTCTGCTACTTTCCAATAATATCAATAAAACATTTTTGCTGTTGCTATAGGACTGGAAGTTTTAAATGAACACTTAAATCTATTGCATATTATAAAATGTGAAATCTATAGTAAGTATTTTTTATCATGATCTCAAAATCTGTGATCACTTCCTACAATAATCAATAAGTCTATTGTTATCATTACTGCTACTACTACTACCACCACCACCATCTACTGCGACCACCTACTAGTACCTACTATTACTCTCCTATCAGTAGTAAAGGTAAAGTATAACAGTAAAAATAACAATCCAGTGGTGTTTTAAATATATTTGCTAACGTTTATAAAATGTGAAAATGTAAAATATCGTAGATGATTCGCTGAAAACCAGCCCTCCCCTCCCCGCTCCGGTGTTCCCTCAAAAGAGTCGGAAAAGACCCATCTGAGAGAGAGAGAGAGAGAGAGAGAGAGAGAGAGAGAGAGAGAGGGAGAGGGAAGAGAGAGAGAGAGAGAGAGAGAGAGAGAGAGAGAGAGAGAGAGAGAGAGAGAGAGAGAGAGGGAGAGAGAGAGAGAGAGAGAGAGGGAAGGAAGGATGGAAGGAGAGAGAAACACAGAGAGAGAGAAGGATGGAGGGAGAGAGAAAGAGATAGAGGGAGAGAGAGAGGAGACTGAAGGAGAGACGGAAGGAAAGGAGAGAGAGAGAGGGGAGCAGACAGAGAGAGAGAGAGGAGGAAGGGAGAGAGAAGGGGAGCAAGTGAGAGAGAGAGAGAGAGAGGAGAGTGAGTGAGTGAGTGAGAGAGAGAGAGAAGGATGGAGGGAAAGAGAGAAACGGTGAGAGAGAGAAGGATGGAGGGAGAGAGAAAGAGATAGAGGGAGAGAGAGAGGGAGGGAGAGAGAGAGAGAAAGAGAGGGAGAGAGAGAGAAAGAGAGAGAGAGAGGGAGAAAGAGAGAGAGAGAGAGGGAGGGAGAGAGAGAGAGAGAAAGAGAGAGAGGGAGGGAGAGGGAGAGAGAGAGCGAGAGAGAGAGAGAGAGAGAGAGAGGGAGAGGGAGAGGGGGAGAGAGAGGGAGAGGGAGAGAGAGGGAGAGAGAGAGAGGGAGAGATGAGTTTCATAGCAGCGCGGTGCCTCCTTCATTCCTTCACAACCTGCTCTGACGCGCTGCGCTCCGGACGTCTCCAAATCTTTACCCACGTCTTTACGCAAACCCAATTACCTTTTTACGCACGACTCCAACCGCCACTATTTTACGCACCGTCAACACGCGCTAATAACGACGACAATGGCGAAAACCGCGGTAACTTTTTAACACTGTCGATCCAAGGGAGAGCTCCGGAGAATACAGCGGTGCGTGGTGCTGTCCGTGACCGAGGGAGATGGCTCTAGACGCGGTCAACGTGAGCCGAGTGGACGCTCCAGGATGCGAGAACTTTACGAACATCAGCGCGTTAACTACGGACTGCAACCAGACATTCACGACCGCGTCCGGACTCGTGAAACCCACCGCCAAAGCGAAAGGCAAGAGAATTTTATTTTACGAGTGAGAATCGATTCGTAAAGTGCTGATTTGAACGATAAAAATGAGCCATGTTAACCGGAGGGTTCAGGGAGGGTTATTTATTTATTTATTTATTCTGCATAAAAACGTCTAACCCTGTAGTTTAGATCTGTACAAACATGTTCTCAAATGTAACTTGTGTCAGATGCCCTCCCTGTGTGTCAGATTCCCTCCCTGTGTGTCAGATGCCCTCCCTGTGTGTCCATGGGGTCTTATTCTGCATAAAAACTGTACAAACATGTTCTGAAATGTGATTTTTGTATTAGTTTGTCAGTTCAGATTTCAGTCTGTCATTTCTTCTGGACGTTTAAAATGAGAACTTTGAACAGAATCCTATTATTAAAACCGAAATCACAAATTTAATCACAAGAAAAAAACAAAATAGTGAAATTGGTCTCTCGACAGGCCTCTTATGATTAAAATTTTTTTAAGCATATTACTAGAGATAAACTGTGATAAAAGATAATGGAAGGTACTTTACGCCTGTGATACAATAACAATTACACACAATAATCCCAGTAAAACCATTTTAAATAGACGGTCTCATTAAAAGGCCTGAGCTGCTACAAATACATACAGAATGTACCAATAATAAGCCATAGAAGTTATTTATTACACCCTCTACAGCTCAAATCTTATTATATTACAACAAAAATATACAAAATCTCCACTTTTACAAAGAAACTGTACACAAGATAAATACTGAACCCCAAAATATTCATATACTGAACGATCGTCAGTATAGTGGGTATTTTGACAGGTTTATCTCTATACATTTCAAAATTAAAAGTGGACTAATATTAACTAAATGGGAAATAATGAGGAAAACCATAACCTGAACCTAAATAAAACTTCTAAAAATGTGTTTAAAATGTATCACATTTTTGACTTGAAAATCACATTCAAAGTTTTAGTCTTGGTTTAGACCTGGTTGAGAAGGAGAGAGAGTTTTAGTCCTAATTCAGTCCTAGTTTAGTCCTGGTTCAGTTCTAGTTTAGTCCTAGTTTAATCCTGGTTCAGTCCCAGTTCAGTCTTAGTTTAGTCTCAGTTTAGTCCTGGTTTAGTCCTAGTTTAGACCTGATTTAGTCTTGGTATAGTCTGTTTTAGCCCTGGTTTAGTCAATTCAATCCTAGATTACACCTGGTTTAGTCCTGATTTAATTTTGGTTTAATCCTGCTTCAGTCCTGGTTTAGTCCTGGTTCAGTCCTGGTTTTGTCCCAGTTTACACACATAGGAAAACCATGGTTCATACTATCGGCCTAAATATCGCTGATAAACATGTGTATAATCGACCGCATTGACTTCAAAATTGCACTCAATGGTTTTCATTTCTCCACATTTTTCACTGGAGGCGAACTGTGCAGCTGATGGATGTCTTGTGAATACTGGAGTTTGCCTGTTGGAAAAAGCTGTACACAGCATTTATATGATATGTATTCAATAATATATACAAACACATTATCATTATCTTTCAAACACCTCCTGCTTGAATTTAGGCATTTCTTTTTAAATCAGACGTATTCTGCAAAACGGACTTTTCGTCGTTTTGGTCCAAATGTAAAAAAATGCTCTGCTCTAGTGTGACGTGCAGCCGTCTATAGGAGGGACCCACAGCCTGCGGCGCTTTGTTGCGATGACGTTGTTTCAGACCTGTTTCTTTTATTAAGTCATTTTAGAGGAATATTACAATTTAAAATGTCCAAATTATAACAGAATGATCCACGGGTGTCATAGATTATAACTTCAGAGCACGTTCAAGCACAAGAAGTCTTCTTTAAGTAAACAGGACCCAATAAATACATTAAAATGATGCAAATTAAGGTTGAGAAAAAGATACAGGCCTCTATAAAATAACAACTGTAATGCTGATTTATTCTTAAGGTTTCTTTGCATGAAATGTTCCACAGTATGGCATTAAACTTATCTGCCTTGCATGTATTCAATTACAGGTGTTTTATAGCTCAAAAATACCTTGTGCAGGCTTGCTTCTCCATAGATCTGACTCGTCTCATCGAACTTGTCTCCAGTGTGATAAGTTTATTTCCATACTGTTTAACATTCAAGGCAAAGCATTAACATCTCCATGGAGACCCTCCATCAGAAAAGTTACACAGAGTACCTTTAATGACAAAAACATTGTCATAATTTGGTGTTTTGGTTCTCGGAAAGCCGACTGAGCCTAACGAGTCTCAATACAATAAATCTGATGTATGATTTTGATCAGGCTTCCGTCTCCTCCTGTCTGCTCTTGTCTGCTCCTGTCTGCTCCTGGATGAAATTGCCTTTTTTTCTGACGTGAAGTGTTTTATGTTTGTTTGACAAGTGATGTATGTTTTAATAAAAGGATTCTGGTCAAAGTTCATGTTATAAACATGTCCAGAAGAATTTATCTACAGCAGTTTTTACGCAGAATAAGACCAGAGATTTTGTTGTTTGCTGCAGAATAGGAACATATGGTAACTACAGGCTGTGTTCATTTAGTCTGGTTTAGTCCCAGTTTAGTGCGGACTTGGTTTAGTTAATAGTCTCGTTTAAATGAAGCAAAATAACTCTAGTTAACAGCAAAATCATCATGAAATTGATTAAACTACATCAATAAACCAGTCCAATAACTTCATGTGTCCCCGGGGGGTAATTTAAAGGTCCTATATTCGGCAAACTGACTCTTGTGCAGCTTTGAGTCGTGTTCTAATGTTGTTTCCTCCTCAAAAACAGACCTGGAGTTGTGTTTTGTTTCATTCACATGTTTGAGTAACTCTTTATGATTAATCTGTCTACATCTCATCTCCAAAGCTCAAAATGCTCTGTTCCACCTGGTGATGTCATGAAGTGGTAGTTTTCAAGTGACATCAATGACATCACAAGGTGGAACAGAGTGTTTTCCGTTTGAGAGAAGAACTCAGCCTAAATCTGCAGGGTTTGTGTTAAACGTGTGAATGAAACAAATCACAACTCCAGGTGTGTTTGTGATGAAGAAACAACATTAGAACAGATCAGAAAACAAAATAACTCTAGTTAACAGCAAAATCACCATGAAATTGATTAAACTACATTAATAAATCAGTTCAATAATTTTGTGTGTCCTCGGGGGGCAATTTAAGCACATGGAGAATTATTGGTGCAGCAGTTAACAGGTCAGGAGCAGGTGGGAGGAGTCAGGGGAAGGTGGGAGGAGTCAGGAGCAGGTGGGAGGAGTTAAGAGCAGGCAGGAGGAGTCAGGAGCAGGTGGGAGGAGTCAGGAGCAGGCGGGAGGCGTCAGAGGGTCTGTGAAAGATGTTTATTTTTTCACTTCTACTCCTACTACTACTCTCGCCCTCTTTATCTCTTTCTATCTCTCCCTTCTGTCTCATCGTCTATCTCTCTCACTTCTCCCCCTCTCTCTCCCTCTCTATCTCTTTCTATCCATTCTCTCTCTCTTTATCCCTCTCTCTCTTCACATTCTCTGTCCCTCTTTCTCCCTCCAGGAAATTAAACTCTTGTTTTGCTCCTTTGATGCTCTAAACTCGTCAGACTCAGAGCTGTAGTTTTGTGTTCAGACTCCATTTTGAAAAGTGACACAGTCTATAAATACTGTGGTCATCTCCATGGAGCCGGAGCTGCTCTGATCTGAGACACAAACGTACAGCTACAGGAGAAAAGTATACACATATAAATATTTGGATTTGACAAAACTACTACTACTGCTACTACTGCTACTGCTACTACTGCTACTACTGCTACTACTGCTACTACTACTACCTGCTACTTCTGCGACTACTGCTGCTTCTACTGCTACTACTGCTACTACTACAGCTGTTATCACGACTGCTACTAGATTAAGCTAAACCGTTCCTTGTTTTTCTTGCTAAAAAATCCCTTGAAAACTGAAACCTCCACAGATCTGAACTGTAACTTGGCCTGGTAGTGTTGCCTGCTTGTCTCTATGGAGACTGAATGCCATAGTATGGAACTTTCCCGGCAAAGCAATAACATCTTGGAGACAATGAGGTTGCAGATTCTCATAGGAAAATGTAAGACTACTTCATAGGCACAGGTAAAACATGCAAATATAGACGTGAAATGGTCTGGGAATTGAACCCGTGACTTCATGGTGGCGAGGCGAGAGTGCTGTACCTCCATGCTAAACGCAGATTGCTTTTAATATTTTCATGATTGATCAGAAGAGACTTTCCAGCCGCATTCTTTCTAAAAGGCTCTGGACTACTTAGCCTATAGGCGATCAATAGCCCCTCTAATGCTGCAGTCCTTCTTAAAGCTCTGGCCTGGTGTAAGCTAACGAGCCTTCCCTCTCCCCAGACGCCTCCTCTCTGTGTCGGCCTCATTAAGTTCACATGTTCCACAGAGACGCCAATCACACATTAGATCAGAGCGGATTAGTCACTATGGCACCAAAGACAATAGAGAGAATACGGCCAATTACAGCTGATTATACACGTCATGTGACCAAACCAGGAAGTGTGAGGGAATTTAGATTATGAAACGTCTTAAAGTGTTGTTGAGGTACTACTACTACTACTACTACTACTACTACTACTACTACTACTACTACTACTACTACTACTACTACTACTACTGCTACTTAGAACCTTTGCCTAGATATTCCACAGTGTGGCATTAAACTTGTCTGTCCCCACATGTATTCCAAAGTATTTCTTAGCTATAAAAACTCTAGTACTTTAATGCAAGGTGAGTTTAATGCCATACTGTGGAACATTCAGGCAAAGCACAAAGAACGTACAGCCTCGTATTTTAAACTAAGAAAACAATTTAGGCATTTGAAAATAACGACAAATAATTTCACTGTAAACACTGAGCAGTCTTGTACTATGAACCCAGACACCATAAAGTAGAAATATGTAGTTTTATTTCTGTAATTTTCCAACAGATAAATGTGTTAACAAAGCAGAGTTTGTGCGTTCATTTCACTGGCATCTCTATCACTGCCCTGGGTGTAATTCACAAACTAATTAGACACAGCCTTTAGTTCAGTAAACAAATAGAACAGCCCACATGGTTCAAATCTCTTTGGATAAACCTGTATTACATTTTGTATAGGCTTTCAAACTTGATTTTTATGACATTATTTGGGGGTTTTCATGCGTCGTGTCCCTTACTGACCAAAAGGAGGCAGTGAAATTATCAAGCGGATGTAATTTTGAAAAAACAACCGTAGGGCGAGAGTTAATGGCTTTGAAATTAGCAAAATGTCCAGGAAATATTACTGTCGAAGGAAAATTTTTATTGCGTTTTTAATTGTATTTCCCCAGACTGAGACCTCAAGCACCGATGCATAATAAAAGAAGAGTATGGTTGATTTGTTAAAGGAGCTGTAGCTGATTTTTACTGTTTTAAAGATGTGAAAAACAGAACTAGTTCATTTTAAACAGTTTGCAGTGGTCCAGAGTTATTCCTCACTTCCCTTTTGCATTCAGGGCGTCCTCATTATTCACCACGATGAGTTTATAACATAGTCTGTGTAAAGAAGTGGACTAACTGAGTGTGACGTCACCCACAGCGTTCAGCTCCAATCAAATGAAGCTCATCGAGGCTGGAAGTAGGCATGGGACGATGTAGAAATTTGGTGTCGCGATTATCATGGTCAAGATAATTGCGATTAACGATTATATGACGCAAATTATAAAAGTTGCTGACAGTTTAAAATGTTGTGGATATGAATCATGATCATTTGAATATTATTATGAATAGGTTCCATATTTAAACAACTGTTATGGTGTTGTACTTTGTTAGTGAAAGTGAAAACAACAGTGAATTAGAAGAAAACCTCATGGAGAAGTGTCTTTTTCTGACACATTCTGGTAATTTATGGCAGTTGTCTTTGTTGGTGATTATCACAATTATATAAAATGTCCCAATGATTATTGTCTACCCTTTATATCACATCTCTAGCTAGTAGTTATAGTGGTGAATTTGGAGTATCATATCAACCAAAGAGCCAATTAGGAGTGAGGCTGTTGAAGGTAACGGCCGTTCTCGCCCTCACAACTGGTTTATCTGTCAATTAAACCTGTTGCTAACGCTAGCGAAAGTGAGCTCGGGGAAAGAAGGCGCCTGATTTGTCTGTTATTAATGTTCATATCTTAATTTACAGACAAAATAGTGAAATAAAAAACCCCGGATCATGTAGAGCAGGTTAATACAAACATTTTAAGACCAAAATTCTGGGATCTGACAGCAGCAGTTACAGAGAGAGGTGATGATTTTTCAGTACAAAGTGAAATGGAGCCATTTAGCCATGTCCATTTACAGTCTGTGATTTTGACCTGCTTATATCTGTGCTGTTCTCTGGTGGAGGGTTCACCACCTGCTTGTCTCCATGTTTCCTTTCCTGAATAGCTTTAGAATGATTTTGAGCTGTACCAGAACAAGTATAAGAGCACATGGACTAGGTGGATCTGCTCCCTGTACGACCTCGGGCTGGTAGAGGATGAATTTCATTTTGTTCTTTACTGTCCACTGTATTCTGATTTGAGGAATATTTGATTTACTGCTGTACAGTCATCAAACCCTGATGTATTTTGGTTGCCGGATTATAAAATTATGAGTTGGTTTTATAATGAGGAGGTTTTTGTTTTAGTTTGTTGCATTGCTAGAGCTTGGGACAGGAGACAACAAGTACTATATCCTGTACGACGAGTTTTTGTCAGAGCGGTTATTTGTTTATTTATGGGCCTGTAGCCGTCTGTGAATCTATTTACAAATCAAAAAATTAAAAAAAAAATCAGTATACGCCCATGGACCACAATGGAACCTACCTGGACCTCTGAGGGATCACACAGAGGGGAATAGAAAAGAAAGTTCTACCATTTAATGTCGAAAATTCTATTCACAATGGAATTTGGTATCAGTATTGAGTCTATTCCTTAATATCGAAATCAAGTCTGAAATTTTTGAATTTTTGAATATTTTAGAAGAACTTTGATTAGAAAAAAACATAAAATCACATACATCTTTTATTGAATCATCTCATTTGTATTTCCACCATCTCCTGCTCAAGGTCACGCTCCGTCTAGCAAACAAATTAGCAAAACGCAGTCTCCTCTTTTCCATTATTATTTTCGCATAAACAGTATTGAATATTCCCAATCCATTTTTCCCCAAACATGAAGAAATCTTGCTGAATTATTTATGGATTAGGTCCTGCTCTTCCCTGATAGAGTTGTCTGCAGCACTGAGACCTGCTCCGTAATTATCTGTATTCAGTCTGATCTGTTGGAGGCTGGTTTGTATGCAGAGGGAAGGCTTAAGGAAAGAAAAATGTACAGCTAAATACGAGAAAATAGCTCATCTTTGTGCATGTTCGGGCGGCTTGGGGTGAGTTTTTGAAATCGTGGTTGAAAATGAAAATAAAAATACAAAATTCTGATGTTTGCCATATAATTTCAGTTTCACACTTGCATAAAAACTACATACAATTGGTACAAAATCAGAGGTGAAGCAGGATCAAACCAGGACTAAACCAGAACCAAATCAGAACTAAACCAGGATCAAACCAGGACTAAACCAGGACTAAACCAGGACTAAACCAAGACCAGACCAGGATTAAACCAGGGTCTAGATCTATCATGTTTGTATGCAAGGCTTAAGAAAAATAATTCTTATTTTTGCATATTTGGGTTGCTTGGAGTGCGGTGATGCTAAATCTAGTTTAAATAGTTGCTGAAAAATTTTAAACGAAATTCCAAAGTTCGCTAAATAATTTCACTTTCACATTTTCGCATACAAACCACGTACAACCAGGGGTATTTGGACTGATTCTTGCATGTTTCTTCACTGATATTGCGATTTTAAATATGCAAATTATAACATTTTTTCCATGTATTTGAGAAAAATGTGTCTTGGATGTATTGTATACGCAGCTCTTGAGGTCAAAATAAGTCTGCTCTGTGCATCTATAATTAGATGCAGATAGTACAGACATGCAATTAAATGTTTTATTGTCCGAGAATCAGGAAGTGCAGTGTTAGCATGCTAGCCCATGTTAGCATTACTGTAACGACAATACTCCGCTCTGGTTTCTGAAAGTTGTGAAAAGCTCTGTTTATTTCCCCATTTTACTGCAATTTCCCCATTGTGGGACAAATAAAGGATTATCTTATTTTAAAGGATTATCTTAAAATGAACTTGTTCTGTTTTTCATGTTAAAAAACACTTTAAAACTAGTAAACTCAATATTTTCTTTAATGATCCAATATGTGACAGTTTTTCTTAAATTAAACGTACAATATTCACCATTAGCAAACAGGATGCTAAATGTGCGTTCAGATCAATGGTTTTATTCCACAGGGAGGTTCTGCTACTACTACTACTGCTAATACTACAATTCCTGCTACTACTACTACAATTACTGCTACTACTACTGCTACAGCTAATACTACTACTGCTACTGCCAATAGTGCTACCAACTAGGCCAATTACTACTAACTAAACTAAACTAAAGTAAATATTGCTGTTATAATGCCCTTTCTTTCACTTTTGTAAAGACTGACCTTGTGCTGCCAGAGGAATTCTTGTGACTTTTGTGAGTTCACAAACTCACCAGAATCCATCCTGACTCCCGCTGGTGCAGCTGAGTCACCCGTGGGCCTGAGACTGGACCAGGATCTACAGCTTTACCTGACCAGCCAGAACCACACACTTTGACAAAACTTTACAAAGACAAAGAGTGGGTCCAGAGCTGTGTCCTGTCTCCCTGATTTCAGAGGGCGTGACTGACAGGTGGATTAACCAATCAGAGAGAGGCATGCTCTGTTCCCGTCAAAAACAAAGTAAAAAGGGGAAAAAAACTGCATAAAGGACTGAGAAAGCTTTTTACAGAATCAACAGTCGAAGCGCCAACCTGTTACTTATCTCAGGTAAAAGAAGTTATACATTTTGCTCTAAATTTTACGAGAATTTGAGAGGAGTTGTCTTCACCTTTTGAGAGACACGCGAGACAAATTAGCAGCTGTGGTTGGACCGCCTCAAATTTGGACGCAGGATTTTCACGCTCAATCGTCCGGATTTCAGTCCCTTCTGGATTCAAACAGAATGTAAAAGGGACTGGCTGCTCAGGCAAGCTACAGCTAGTACCACTACTACAACTCCTACTCCTTTTACTAATACTATTACTACTAATAATAATGATAATATATAATATATTTGTGGCCATACCGGCTTGTCAAAGCCTGATCCCGTCAGATCTCAGAAGCTAAGCAAGGCCGGGCCTGGTTAGTACTTGGATGGGAGACCACTGGGAAAATCAGGTGCCACAGTGGGGCGCCAGTCAAAAAAAAAAAAAAAAAAAGCTGTCGTTGTGTCCTTAGGCAAGGCACTTCACCCACATTGCCTAGTATGAAAGTGGTGTGTGCGTGAGTGATGGTGGTGGTCGGAGGGGCCGATGGCGCAGATTGGCAGCCTCGCTTCCGTCAGTCTGCCCCAGGGCAGCTGTGGCTACAGTAGTAGCTTACCATCACCAAGTGTGGAATGAATGAATAATGCTCTGTAAAGCGTCTTTGAGTGTCCTGAAAAGCGCTATATAAAACTGATGCATTATTATTATTATTATTATTTATATAACACTTTTCTACTTAACTATACTATTACTGCCACTATTACAACTCCCGTAGCTATTATAAATACTAGAAGCCATTACTCAGTGGTATTTTGGCATTGCCTTTTTGACCATCCTGGGCTCCTGTAGCTTCAAAACTCATTATTTTTATCCTTTTATGTTTTTGTTTACGAGCATTTTCCTTTGCCTGTATTTTTCACTTTGAACACAGATTTGAGACATTCTGAGAAAAGAAAACGTGAATTATAATTTAAAAGTTTTGTGTTTCTGTCTGAAATGGTTAAACCTCTGGAGTGAAGCTGCAGCTGTGCAGATCTGTGTCATATTCTGTCTGCCAAAGTAAATCATTTTTATGGAGACAAGAATATTAAAATCGACAAAATGAGATGGAAATGAGATTAAAAAGAGGAGTGTTGTGAAATAAATTACTACTTAAACCTGTTATTATATTCACAATGTTCAGAACGTTTGGAGAATCGGCTTATTTTTAAATGACACGATTTTAGAATTTAATATTTTCACACATTTTATCCTGATGTTCTGGTCAACTCACAAAAAGTACCAAATCTGTACTCAAGTAAAAGTACTATTACTACTGCTACTACTACTATTACTGCTACTGCTGCTGCTACTACTACTACTACCTCAATACATATTTTGACAACTACTGCAACTATTCAATACAATATTTCTACAACCATCTTACTTTCAATTACTACTACTACTCCTTACAATTAGTGGTATTTTTACTTCCTCTACTACAAGTTCTATTTTTTCCAGAAATAAAACTACTATTACTACCTCAATACCTATTTGGGGAACTACTTGAATAATTCAATACAAAACTTATACCGCCATACCTTTTTTACTGCTACTAGTACTGCAACGAGCATCTCAACTACTACTACTACTACTACTACTATTAACACTTTTGCTATACTTCAACTGCCATTTTTCTCTACTTCTACTACTATTTCTAGTACTACAATTACAGTTAGGGATATAGGGGAATATTCACCCACTCACCTGGAGTTTAACAGTTTGATTCCTGCCTCTTTCATAGCGCAGTGTTGTGTCCTTGGGCAAGACACTCCTCCTCCTCCTTCTCCTCTTTGGCTGCGTCTGTGCGAATGAAAACAAATGACACATTATTAGAAGCTGCAGGTTAAATGCCGCCCTGAGGAAAAACTCTGTCAACAGAAATGTTTGGTGATTTGATTCATGTAAAATCAATATTGTTCTAACTTATTTATGCTGACTGTGTATTGATTAAATTGATCGATTGGACGATTGATTAGATAGTCCGGAAGGTTCATTTAGCTCAGGAAAATATAAAAATATATTTGTTTTGAGTCATACAAAGTAGGGTTTTCAAAAGTATTGAAAATCAAACTAAAACTAGTATCGAAACTTAATACTCATTTTTCACAGATATCGATACTAAAAAAGTCCCATTCTCAGGACAGAAGTGAACCTTTCTGGAATATCTTTAGAATGAGCTTGAGCTGTATCAGAACAAGTATAAGAGCACATAGACTAGTACATGAGGAACAGCCCCGAGGACAAAAGTGTCCCTCCTCTGTGTCCTCTGTGTCCTCTGTGTCCTGCATCACAGCAGAGTCCAGGGGGAGCCAGGTGAACACAACAAGAAAGGCTCTTCTAATCCTCTAACACTCTGGAATTTGGAAGGTCTTCTGCCTCACCTGTAGCGTCTCAAATGCTCCTTAGTTAGCTCCTTACCTAGCCATTTGCACCGTCGCCATGGATACGGGAAAAACAAACTGCTCATTTCACCAAATCCGACAGTCCCTTAATTGTGTCCTCTGCACGGCACATGCTGCACTTCTTAGCTGGTTAAAATTAGGGATGCGCCGATACTGATACTGGTATCGAATATCGGGGTAGATCATGGGAAATTAGCTGGAACAGTTATCGGTTTCATGATATCGATTAAGCCAATATTCTGGTGGGGTCTCAATTGGATGTAATTATTTACAGGCTGATTTTGGCCCAGAACGTCTCATAATGTTTGAACTTTTATACATATGAATTTCTCTGTAGTTATTTGAAGGAGAAATAACAGTTACATAACACAATTGGATAAGTGAACTGTGTTTTAAGGAAACAAGTGCCATTTTCCATCCCTGCACTGATATCGGTTAATATCAAGGAGTCAAAGTTAAAGTTGTAGTATCCATAGAAGTATCGGGACTGAAAAAGCTGGATCGGTGCATCCGCAGTTAAAATACCATGACATGAAGCTCAGTCGGACCGCTCTGTTGCCATGGGAGCCACAGTGGCCTTCATGTCATAATCTGAAAGTGACCACAGATAATCCCGCCATTATCTCTGCATTATGATAATCTTGTTTACATTGAGATCTTTACATAGCCATAGCCATTAGCCTCAGAGTTTCCAACAGGATTTCAATGTTGTATTTATAGTCACTCATTCGGCTCATGGTTTTGGTCACACCTGTTACGCCTCAGAGCTCTCCAATTGCATTATGGGTAGGGTCTTAAAACTCGGAGGGGTTATAGTCCAATGAATATGATTTTCTGTTTGGCTGAAATCGTCTTGAAAGTGTTCGTTGTGTTGAAGATTTGTGGAGTCCATTTGAAATCATGCAGTGTGAATACTGAGAAACATGCAGTAATATAGAGGGACATATAGTGGTAGAAGTAGTAGTAGTAGGAAGAGGAGTTTTAATTTCAAATATGTTAAATTTAAAAAGGGCATGGTTATATTTGAATCAATTGGGACAAAATACGAGATAGGGTCTAAAATACTTGCTGCTACTACAACAAGAGGTCAGTAAAGGAACATTTATTTAGTATTATTAAGTGTAAGTCAGTATTTAGACCTAGGTTTAGAAAAGAGTAGATGCTTCAGTAAGTAGTAGTAATTGTAGTTGCAGTAGTAGCAGCAGTACAATTAGCTGTAGTACTGGTACACATATTAGTATTGTAGTAGGCAAAAAATGATGGTGAGAGTCGTTTTTTCTCAGATAAAAGAGAGCAGCCTACTATTATATTAACTGAACATTTATTAGTAATAATTTGCACTATGTAACTGGAGGGTGTCCTGATATTCTTGTTGGAGATTGTTGTTTTGTCTGGAATATTCCACAGTATGGCATTAATAATTAGGTTAAAGTTAATGTACATGCCTAGAGCATTTATTCAGTTACAGGTGTTTTTACTGTTAAAGATCTGACCTGTAACTTGGCCTGTTTGTCACCTGTTTGTTTCCATGGATACAGACACGTTAAATGCCACGTCATGTAACATCTCCATAGAGACAAGCTACTACTACTGCTACTGCTACTGCTACTGCTACTGCTACTACTACTACTACTGCTACTGCTACTGCTACTGCTACTACTACTACTACTACTACTAAAGAAGTAGTAATGTAAAAGTAACTGCTCTTACTATATTTTTGAATTACCTTTTTGACCTTTCTGGGTTTCTGTAGCTTCCAAACTCAATATTTTATCTGGCGCACCTGCACTCGTATCTCCAGAACGCAGCTTGTGTTCTGTGCATTTTGTATCGTCTAGAAAATAAATGTCAAAATAAAGTCGAGCCAGTGCTGCCATGAACTTATAAAACTTTGATATGTTTCTGTAGAGGGCTTTAAAAGAGAAGGTCAGCCCTCCCCCTGTGCCGCTGTTACCACGGCGATACATTCACCAAAAAAACACCCAAGTGGAAATTTGACAGCGCAATTTGCCAAGGTTTTTATTTATTGCAGCAAATTCTGATATTTATTGCAAGCGTTTTAATTTTGTATGTGTAGATTTAAAGGGCCGGTATCTGTTTTTTCTCGAGTATTTGGGCGAAATGTGTCCAGCCCCAGCACAGACATATTGTATAAGCAGCTCTTGAGGTCAAAATAAGTCCAGTCTCATCAGGAAGTGCTCGTTTAGCATGCTCGTTGTTGTAAAACAAAACTCCGCTCTGGTCTCTATAAGTTGTGAAAAGCTTTTATAAACTCATCATGGTGAGTAATTAGGACGCTCTGAATGCATAACTGCCATAACTGCTGTAATAAAAGCTATGCAAAGCTGATTTTTATGGTATTGCCAGTTTATGGTCTGTACCAGGACAGATGAAGGACAAAACCAAGACTTAAACGTCCTACATTACACAAACTGACTCTTGTGAGCTTTAATTCATGTTCTAATGCTGTTTCCTCCTCAAAAACAGACCTGGAGTTGTGTTTTTGTTTCATTCACATGTTGGAGTAACCTTTTGTTATTAGTCTGTCTACATCTCCAAAGCTCCAAACGCTCTGTTCCACCTTGTGATGTCATGAAGCGAACAGCTCCTTTTGTTTAGCAGAGATTGGAAATTCAGAGCTGAAATGATCCAAATGATCCCAGTGAAGGTGTTTGGAGTTTAAAAACACGTGTGAATGAAACAAAAACACAACTCCAGGTCTGTTTGTGATGAGGAAAAGACATCAGAACAGATCAGAAAACAGCGTAACATGGGCCCTTTAAACCTTTGCTCCATTTTACTGCATTTTTAAAGGACACTCCCTGATAGTACTGTGAGAGTACTATGATAGTACTGTAAGAGTACAACAGCTGTCTGGGGACGGCTGCTCATGTATTTGTATGTGGCCGGATTGTTCTAATGATCAGACAGTGGACACTTTGAAGGAGCGCTCTGGGACTGAACAGAAACAGCTTTAGGGGCGATCTGAATCAAAAGAATAATTCATGTTTGGAGGTGCAGAGGTAGTTATCATGCAACAGAAATAGGATCGATGGAGGGAAGGAGGGAGGGAGAGGGAGGGAGAGGGAGGGAGAGAAAGGGAGGGAGGGAGGGAAAGAGAGAGAGGGAGAGGGAGAGGGAGAGAGAGAGAGAGAGGGAGAGGGAGAGGAGGAGGAGATAGGAGCATTGATGCGCAAGGTAAAATTGTGGTTAGAATGACATGTAAAGACTGTTAATGATGCTGTATGATTTTATTACTGTGAAAAAGACAATAATTAAACCAAGACTAAACTGGGACTAAACCAGGACTAAAACAAGCCTAAACCAGGTCAAAACCAAGATTAAACCAGGACTAAATCAAGACTAAACCAGGTCAAAACCAAGACTAAACCAGGACTAAATCAGGACTAAACCAGGTCAAAACCAAGACTAAACCAGGACTAAATCAAGACTAAACCAGGTCAAAACCAAGACTAAACCAGGACTAAATCAGGACTAAACCAGGACTAAACTAGAAAAGCACTCAGAGAGCGCAGACCTCCGCCAAGCCCCATTTAACGCAATGCTAACGAAATTTTCACAGTGATCCAGAATCCAGGATTTCTTCTGGATCATCACCAAAATTTAATCATCTGTTGGATTTACCATTAGGAACATTTCCTGAAAATTTCATCAAGATCCGTCCATAACTTTTTGAGTTATCTTGCTAACAAACAAACTAACAAACAAACAAACAAACAAACAAACAAACAAACAAACAAACAAACAGACAGACGCAGGCAAAAACATAACCTCCTTGGTGGAGGTAATCAAGACTAAACCAGGTCAAAACCAGGACTAAACCAGGTCTAAGTTAGGTCTAAACCAGGACTAAACATTTTAAACACACTCTGTACCTTTCACTTTATTTTTCACTCAAAACTTTAAAGTATGGAAAACTTTGTGACTGTTTGTGACTGAAGTAAAGTAAGTAAAGCAAAAATGTTTGGAGTTTTCCGTCCTCGTTTATAAATTCTGGAAATATTTTTCAAATTTCCCTTCGGAGTAAGTCACTTCTTTCTACAGAATTGCTAAATCTGTGACAGCTGCTGTGGAGATTTTTGCTTAATTAACTAATTCAATCTGCCAAAACCTTCTATTAGAGACCGTGAAGAAACGGTACAAACGAGGAGAGTGAAGATATGGTACAGATGAGGATAGAAGTGGTAGAATAAATAGAGAGACAGGTATAGATAGATAGATGGTACAGAGGAGGGAGAGTGACCGGTCAGATCTGTGGAGAGACTAGCAGATTTATGTCGAGAGGAAAAAGTGTAAAGTGGGTGACGAAAAGAGAGAGAGAGAGAAGGAGTGAACGAATAACAGAGATGCATAGAGTGATAGATGATGGATAGATGATGGATGGATAGATGTGTAGCTAGATAGAGAGAAATTGAGAAAAAAGAAAGGCAGATTTATGTAGATGGAAGTGAAGAAGGTGAAAAAGATATGTAGATGATAAATAGAAAGGTGATGGATGGATGGATGGAGGATAGAGAGATTGGAAACAAAAAAGAGCAAAAGAAAGGGAGAGACAGATAGATTTATGTAGATGGAAGTGAGGGAGGTGAAAAAGATAAAGAGATACATAGAGCGATAGATGATAAATAGAGACAGTATAGAGAGTGGAAACAGAAAAGAAAAAGAGCAAAAGAAAGGAAGAGACAGACTGATAGAAAATAGAATAAATCAATATATGAAGACGAGGATAAGAGAGTAAAAAGAGAGAAAATGAAGTGAATTGAAAATAAAAGAGACAGAATATATGAAGAGATTATTTGATGATATGGTTAGATGACGGAGAGATAGAGCGATAAACAGATTGATAAAACGATAGACAGATTGATAGAATATAGATTAAATCGATATATAAACAAGGACAGACAGTGAGAAAGAAAGTGAGAAAGAGAGAAAAGAAAGGAGATGGATCAGAATCAGAATCAGAATCAGAAAAGCTTTTATTGCCATTGTCAGTGAACACAATTCACAGACTAGGAACTTGCTTTGGTGATAAGGTGCAACATAGAACACTGAATAATAATAATAATAATAATAATAATAATAATAATAATAATAATACAAGTAGAGATATCACAGTTATAAAGGATAATAATAATAATAATGATAATAAAGTATCACTATTTGAATAAAGTAAGAGCATGCAAAAAGATTAAGATATATAATAAAAATAAAAATATTCAAGTATATACAGAGCATCAGAACAACAGTGCAAACTGACAGTGCAAAAGAGCAAGTGACGTGACATGACTTATTTAAAGTGACTGGTATTATAAAGTGTCCTTAGTACAGGTGTTATAAGTGTTCATAAAGTGTTTATAAGTCCAACAGCAGAGGGGAAGAAACTGTTCTTATGGCGAGAGGTTCTGGTCCGTATGGACCGTAGCCTTCTGCCAGAGGGAAGTGGCTCGAATAGTCCATGTCCAGGGTGAGAGGGGTCAGCTGCTATCCGGCCTGCACGCCCCCGAGTCTGGATGGATGGATGATGAATGGATGGATGATAGAAAAAGGAGAAAAGGAGCAAAAGGTAGATGGAGATAGATTTATGTAGAGATGGAAGACGAAAAAGAGGTGAATAGTACAGATAGAATAAATACATGTATAGATAGATAAAGAAAGAAAGGATAAAGACTAAGAAAGTGAGAACTGGGTGCAAAAGAAATAAAACAGATAGATATGGATGGATGGATCGCTAGATAGATATTACAAATAGACAGAGATGAAGAGATGATAGATGCGTAGATAGATAGATAAATAAATAGATAGATGGATAGCTAGATAGATGCGTAGATAAATACAGCAATAGATAGATAGATAGCTAGTAGATCGATAGAGTGATAGATTGCGTAGATAGATGATGGATAGATTCATGTAGAGACGGAAGTGTGAAGGAGGTGTGAGAGGAGAGAGAGAGAGAGAGTTCTGGCTCTGTTTGTGGTGAGTCATGAGATTTTGAGCAGCTCGGCCACAGTTTCAGAGAAGAAGAGAAGATTCAAACTTCACTAGACGGATGGATGGACAGATGGAGAGATGGAGAGCTAGACAGACAGATAGATATAGAAGGATCAGGACTAAAACATATAAAAAAAATCATAACTGTTGCTGCTAATGCTACTGCTGATATCTAGTGTTTTACATTTTTGAATTAACCATGCAGTATTCTGAATATTTTAATTCATCTCTGGGTGATTTACAATTCTAAGATGAACTCCAAATTAAAAGTCTCGTCAGGACTGAAACAGAGCGATCGTGTTGTGTTGGATGAGTTCACAAGTCTTATTTTGAAGTCCTGAGCCCGTGCAGTTGTAGTATCTTTATCAGAGTATGTAATCATTGGTATTCTGTGCACAGCAGGAGCCCTGTTTCACATATTCATTATGTAAAGTTATTATAATACACTCCGACACTGTTTAGTCTCTATTGTTTTAACTGTGGAAATGTGACGACAATAAGACTGGGAGTTATACACTGATTATATGGAAATTACATCTATAGTTTAAAGCTAGAAGTTTATGTAGCTTTAGTAGCAGAGGTGCTGTTACGCCTCCTATGGACAGATGTTGAAAATAACATTTATTGCGACAACACTTGAAACAAAGCATCTGGTTTGTTCAGTTTAATTGCTATGTCCATATTAAATAAATTCATTCATTCATTATTTAGCAGTAGAATTCTAGTAATATGCTATAGTACTAGTTGTAGTAGATTAGTAGTAGTACTAAGGGTAGTGGTAGTATAATAGAAGTTGTAGAAGGAAAGTTGTAGTAGTATTAATAATAGTAGTAGTAGTAGTAGTAGTAGTAGTAGTAGTGGTCCGATACTTATTATTATTT
Source organism: Taenioides sp. WSHXM2023 (assembly GCA_029959045.1). Lineage (NCBI taxonomy): Eukaryota > Metazoa > Chordata > Actinopteri > Gobiiformes > Gobiidae > Taenioides > Taenioides sp. WSHXM2023. Next base: position 8,690,236 of record CM057107.1, on the reverse strand, counting down.
TTGGTGTATCCCTAAGAAAGACTAAACACAGTATTGCAACATGTAATAAAATAAAACACAACAGAATAAAAATATTAAAAGTTGGCCACAGTATTTCACTCACTTTCTCAGTTTCCAATATATAATTGCAATTTTTCGTGTATTTCATCCTATTTTAATATCGTACTATGAATTCATGTTTTGAAATCAATATTTAGTCACATTTTAACCCCATACAGGGGCGTTAATATTTGAGAGACTGAAATCTGAAGTGTTAAACTGATCCAAGACTCCCCGGTGTTTCAGAACATGTTTGTAGAGTCTGAACTACAGGGTGAGCAGCTTTTACCCAAAATAAGACCCCAGGGAGACACAGGGAGGGCATCTGACACACAGGAAAGGCATCTGACACACAGGGACATTATATTACCCAGAGAATCTATGTGCATCATATAGAACCAGAGATAAACCAGGTCTAAACTGGGTCCAAACCAGATCTAACCAAAGTCTAAACCATGAATAAACCACATCAAAGCCGAAAGTAGATCTAACTGAGGTCTAAACCAGGTCTATACCAAGACTAAATCAGGACTAATCCAAGTCTAAACCAGGTCTAAACCAGGTCTAAACCAGATCAAACCTAGCACTTAAAGTGGTCTAAAAGAGGACTAACAGAGAACTAAACCAGAATTTATAAAAAAAAAAACAAAAAAACAACTGAACTAATCTAAGAATTCTACACATTTCAGAACATGTTTGTAGAGGTCCAAACTACAGAATAATCCATGGAGACACAGGGAGGGCATCTGACACACAGGGACATTGAGCTCTCAAAAATAACAACATTTATGATTAGCTAAATGTGATTATTCCAATTTCAGTTTGGTTTTGATGGTAATAAAAGTGTTTTTGTGTGTGTCTTTCAGAGATGGACTCCTTCCGTATCTTGCTCTACACTCTGATCTTCCTCATCAGCGTCTTTGGAAACCTCCTCATCATCATCGTGCTGGCTCTGAACAAAAGGATGAGGACGGTGACTAACTCCTTCCTGCTGTCACTGGCGGTTAGTGACCTGATGATGGCGCTCTTCTGTATGCCCTTCACGCTCATCCCAAATATACTGGAGGACTACATCTTCGGAGAGGCCATGTGCAAGATCACTGCTTACTTCATGGGTAAGAGAGACTAAAATATGAAATAATGGTCCTATGGTTTAGCCCTGGTTTAGCCCTGGTTTAGTCCTGGTTTAGTCCTGGTTTAGTCCTGGTTTAGACCTAGTTTAGTCCTGGTTTAGACCTAGTTTAGTCCTGGTTTAGACCTAGTTTAGTCCTGGTTTAGACATGCTTTAGACCCGGTTTATGTAGTGAAGTCCTCAGTTTATTCTGATGTGAGTTAGGTCTAGTATATTCTTGGGGTAATTTAGTGCAGGTTCTTCTCTACACAGACCTGGTTCAGTCCTGGTTTAGTCCTGGTTTAGTCCTGGTTTAGTCATAGAGCATTTGGAGCTTTGGAGATGTAGACAGACTAATAATAAAGAGTTACTCAAACATGTGTGAATGAAACAAAACAACTCTGGATCGGTTTCTGAGGAGGTAACAACATTATAACATGGCTTCAAGCTCACAACAGTCAACTGTGTGTAATAGAGGATCTTCTAAAAACAACGAAAAAACCCTTAAGTTAATTTCAAGAGTCAAATGATCCACTCAAACTGAAGTGCTCCAAACGTCCACTCCTGCGTCCACAGATCCACACTGTGAACAAAACTCTGACCTTTTCAAAACACTTACCAGAGACTTACTCAGTTTCAATGCAAACATGGATATTTTCACTGTAGAGTTTTTATAGTAACTTCAACTTCAGCAGAACTTCTGAGCCTCCACCACCAACTGAGAAACTACTACTACTACTACTACTACTACTACTACTACTACTACTACTACTACTACTACTACTACTACTACTATTTATCACTACAAATACTACTACTACAACGATTACGCTTACAGCTACTAATACTGTGGCAAGTTTTCTTCAACTAGACACTTTTTCTACCTTCACTACTACATACTACTCACTACTACTACTATTTATCATTACCGCTACCACCACTATCACTACCACTACTACTACTACTACTACTAATAACCACTCCTCATCACTGCCACTTCCTTTCCTGTCTTTCCTTCATTATTATTCGTGACGAGCGCACTAAAAACAATTATCATAAACATTATTGACATAAGCTAATCTAAGCGCTAGCTAACGTCACTGTCAGCACTGTTGGCTAGCTCGGCTCAATAGCATCTCCATTAGCGTCAAGTGCATCGATTTAGCCACAAATCTAGCCTAGCATCCTGCCATACATTTCAATTACAGCGCTAGCAAGTCACCGGCAGCTGGCTAAGATTTATAAGCTAATATTGTTTGTTTATGTTGTGTATTCTATCATATTTAGAAAGAGGAACAGGAAGTGGATGTTATTTGAGTTGATGTAATAATAAAACATCTAGCAGCGTTTGCTAAAGGGCAGATTGCATAATGTGATATGAGGTGAGGGCGGAGGAGCAAGAAAAGTTGGATAAGGAAAGGGCTAATGGATGATAATGTTTTTTATTTCGTAAAGTATAGTGGAAAACAGGGATATAAACCGTTGAAATCGTAGTAGAAGTAGAAAACAGGGATATAAACAGTTGAAACCGTAATATAAGTAGTATGTAGCGGTAACATTGATACTGTGCAGCTCATGTCATCAACATTCCCTTGAAGTGTGATGCTAACTGAAAGCACTGCGCTGTTAGAAGCTCTGTTACTCAGGTTAGACTGTATAGTCCTCTAAAGAGTCCAGGAGTATGTAGTGACTGAGGGGTTAGGGCCTAGGGGAGACATTCGGACACAGCCTAAGCCGTCTGGGTGAAAAAAGTCCGCTAAACTCCGATAAAACTTGATTTCTGTCATAAATAAAGATCAGATCAGACTGTTTATGGAATAATAATAATCATCCGAGTTTTTGTCACGCTGGATTTCACGTAAACGGACTGGATTATTTGCTTTTTGTCTGAGATGTGGAAATGATCGCTCTTTTAACAGCTGGAGTTAAACACCATAATTTAGTTGTGTTTTATTCAGAATCAGGATCTACAGAGCCATAAACCGGCTCTTTTATCTGCCTCTGTGTCCAGTTAAACACCTGTCGCTGTCCACTGGTGTTTTTCCCACACTCACAAAGCATTGTGGTCTATATTGACATGTTTAGTGACCAGCGCTGGACACTACTGTTCAAGGTGCATTGTGGGAAATTGAGTGCTTTACATTTTCACTCATGTAGGGAATAGTGTGGGGATTCAGACACAGACACAGACATTTAGACTCAGCGCTACTTTCAACTATTTTGTTGTAAAACTATGATAAATATTTAGCTAATTTTTACACAAATATTTAGCATCAAGGTCATTTGAAGTCAATTATGAAGCACATTGAATTGCAAATCCCTTTTAAGTCCAGCCCAGAGAGTCCAGTTATCAGCCCTCCTCCTCTGAACCCTCTGAAGGATCCACAGTTTGAACTATAACAGGAGGATTAGCGCTTAGCATGTAGCGCGCCGCCGTTAGCATTTGGTTGAGCTAACGAAGTGAACAGAGAGATCTCCAGAGACACACCACATGTCATGGGTCTAAGCTTTGATCAGAGAAGGAGGGAAGGAAGGAGGGAGGGAGGGGAGAGAGAGAGAGAGAGAGAGAAGAGGGAAGGAGAGACAGAGGGAGAGGGAAGGAAGATAGAGAGAGGGAGAGAGAGAGTGGGCGAAAGAGAGAGTAAAAGATAAAGGAGGGGAAAGAGAGAATATGAGAGTGAGAGATAGCAAAAGAGAAAGATAGAGAGACAAGGAGATGAGGGAAAGAGAGAGGGAGTGAAAGGGAATGGGAGAATGGGAGCAGAAGGAAAGGAGAGACAGAGGAAGAGAGAAAAGGAAAGAGAGGAAATTGAGAAAGGGAGGAAAAGAGAGTGAGGGAGAGTGTGGAATGAGAGAGGAAGACCGGGAGATGGGGAAAAGAGAGAAGGAGAGAGGGAGAGAAGAAGAGAGAGGGTTCACCTTCAGAACAAATTCACAGACACGTAAAACTAATGAGACGTTTGAAGCTACAGAGCGCTGAGTGGAGCTAAAATTATCAAGTATTATTATTATTATGAAGTGAATGAGTTCGCCACCTGCTTGTCTCCATGGAGATTTAGTTGTAGATGTCCCTCCTCTATACCGTATATTGACCGTCCCTGCTCTGTACCACATATATCTTGGCGTTATCTGATTATTTTGATGGCGGGTCCTGTCTTCTCTGCTTCTCTGGCTGTTTAAATAATACATTGTTTTGGTTCTGACACTTCCTTTGTTCACGGCGCCTCTCTCCTCTTCGACTGACGGGCTGTGGGTTGTCTTTCAATTCAAACTACAAAGCTGTATCTGGGGCTGAGGAGCTTTTGGAGAAGATTATCAGAGTGGAGAAAAATATAGGAAGGTGGCGAGAGAGTTCACTGCCTAAAATGGCGGTTGCAGCGAGCAGGAAGGCACCATTTTGGAAAAAAGTTACATTTTCTAACATTTATTGTGTTAAGATTTGCAATACATGTTTTTAAAATAAGGTCCAATAGCATTAGCATTTAAAAGAAGATTGAAATATAAACAGAACAATATTTTGTTCTTTGTAGAGGACTTTCTATTATCTAAACAGCAGCCTCTGCCATTTGGTAATTGCTCCAACTCAAAATACAAGTTTAAGGTTTGGTTAATTATTATTGTCCCCATCGGGAATTCCCTGCATTTGACCCATCCTTCAGTTCTCTGAGTTAAACCTGCATTTGACCCATCCTTCAGTGTCTCTGAGTTAAACCTGTCAGAAGCAGTGGGACCCATCTCCAGGTCTTGGTCTAGTCTTGGTCAGGACCTTAACTGGAGGATTTGACATCTTGTGCATGTTTTGGGTTGATGGGGGAAACCAGAGACACAGGGAGAACATGCAAACTCCACACAAAAAGGCCCGGGCAACCTGGGAATTGAACCCGGAACGTTCTTGCTGTGGTGGCTGAGTTACTAGCATCACTCAGCCAACTAGGAAGTTCCAGGTTCGACTCCCAGACCTTTCTGTGTGGAGTTTGCATGTTCTTATTGTGTCTGGGTGGGTTTCCTCCATCAACCCAAAACATGCACCACAGGTCACATCCTCCAGCTAACGTAGTCTTGACCAAAACTAGACCAAGACCTGGAGATGGGTCCTTGAGCGCGGCAATTGTTCCTGAGGAGATGCCCCAGAGACACTGAAGAATGGGTCAAATGCAGAGGACAAATTTCCCTACTGGGGCAACTTTAACCTGCTCTCTGCTCTTCTTCTTCTATACTATCTGACAGCAGTAACATAGGCAGCATCTAGTGGTGAAGTGTGAGAATACCACAGGGGGTCAGTCAGTCAAATTACAGATTGCAGCTTTAAGTTAATAGATTTAATCCACATATAGGAAAAACTGTTTACAAGGTTTTCTGCTTTATCTAATATCAACATTTCCAAGCTGTCATGGTGGCTTAGGTTTAGAGGACATTTGTGAAGAAAAATATTAAATTTAAAGATAAGATTTTTCCACCTCACTAACCTGTCATCTGCGTGTATGTATTAATATTTAGTCGACCTGTAGAAACATGATAAGTACGTGTGTTTGGAAGGTTATTTTGATATGAGATGAAAATGACAGATTACAAAGATGGACAGAGGCACAGAGCTGTTTACTGAAGGTATTATGATGTCAAACTGTTTCTTTTTTTATATTTGGACTTAAATTTATGGATAGAGTAAAATGTTCAGAATGTGTTGAGAAGAAAGGAAAAACAAAGTTATTACGGAGATGTCAAAAATGAAATATTATGGCTCAGATTTGCCTGAAACTTTGTGATTTCAAACAAGAAAACAATAAATGTCAAAAAGAGAGTACAAGTACATCTATTTTCTACTACTACTACTACTACTACTACTGCTATACTTTATTCTCTAATTACTAGTTATACGAATTAAATCAAGTGATTCTCAACCACTGACTGTATAAAAAAGTGGACTAAGGGAGTCTGACGTCACCCACAGTGTTTGGCCCCAGTCAAATGAAGCTCACCAAGGCCAGCAGTTATAGGAGTGAATTTGGAGACAGTTCCATATTAGGAATAAGAACTGATTATCAGACAAAACCCCAGGATCACGTAGAGCGGGTTAATACAAACATTTTAAGACCAAAATGACGAGCCTCACGCTCACAGCAGCAGTTACAGAGAGAGTGGAGACAATTTTCAATGTAAAGTGAATTGGAGCCAGTGTCGATGGAGCCGGAAACGCCCCCATGATCACTTCCTGTTTGGAACGCAGCGACAAGCAGATTAGCTACGTCCATTTACAAGTCTATGTTCTCAACCAAAAGTGCCTTGTTGTTGAGTTTGAATAATTTTAATGACTGATCTTGTCCATCTACTACTACTACACCTCTACGTGCTCTCATAGACTTTGAGTATGATGTTTTCCTCTGGATTGATCCTCCTCGTAATGACTTCCTCTGCTGAAGAATAAGATGGCCGCTCCGTTTGGACAGCTCCGTGCTCCAGGATTAGTTTAAACAAAGCAGTGAGGAAGAGAATGGATTTTAATTAAAGAGATGAATGAGACTCAAACTGTTCATTGATAATGCTGTTAAAATGAGATACTTTGCATTGGCATTGGGGGAGGGGGGTTCTGCATGTATATCTACGGAGAAACTGTTCAGCAGCTACCATGGTGACACAATGCACCCATTAGCAAACAGCCAAAATGTTCAAGACAAAAACACAAAATTGGTTTAAACGACACATTTTTCACAAGTTTCAGAGGCCAGAATGGAGTTTTGCCATAACGGAAACAATGCTAACAACTACTACTAGCATGCCAACAGTGCACTTCCTGATTCTCTGAGGATGAAGCGCTTTATAATTAGCCTAATCCTGACCTAATTCATTTTAAATATATACTTTTGAGACTTTTTCCTATTCAAAATAAACTGTTAATCGCTATGGCAACTGTCCTAATTATTAATCTCTCTGAAACCCATGAATAATAACACCAGTGTTTTTTCCACCATGATTTTCAACACCTAAATACAGTTACCAACGCCTTTAGCTTGTATCCTTATAGTCACGTCTTCTGTCTGTCTGTATATATAAAGACAGATATTATTTATTCAGTGACAAAACAGAGTCCATCTCCTTCAGCGCTGACCAGGCCTCCTCCATATTCATAAATGCTAATCGGGCTCTATAGGGATCCACTGGGTAAAAGTGTACAGCATTTGCCCTCTGCTGTTTTACCATGTTGAGCCTCGTATAAAGAAGTTTAAAGAATATTGGATTCTGCTTACAGTAAGAGTCAGGTGAGTTGGGAATTGGATTTGAATGTAAAACAGGATGTCTGCATTTGGTCTTTTGCGAGTGCGAAAAGAGCAGCCGTTTTGTGAAACACGTATTTAAACAGCTATACATTTAGGTGCACTGTGTAACTTTTCTGGTGGAGGGTCCGCCATCTGCTTGTCTCCATGGTGATGTTATTATTTTGTGTGGGACGTTCCACAGTATGGCATTAAACAAATATAACTTGCATTTATTCAGTTAGAGGAGTTTTTGTTTCTCAAAACTACCACAAAAACACTTCTCCACAGATCTGACCTGTGACCTGGCCTGGTGAGTGGCTGCTTGTTTCCACGGAGATAGTTAAATTAAATTCCATACTGTAGAACATTCCAGGAAAAAAACAATAACATCTATTTGGATTCAAGCAGGTGGTGGTCCCTCTATAGCAGAAAAGTTACACAATGCACCTCTAAGAGTTCATGTGTCTAAACCAGGGCTTAAGCAAACGCACATTATTTTGAATTAAGGATAATACTGCAAATGTTGTTCTGAAGATAAGTACGAGTTAAATATCAGATTGTGTAACTTTTCTGGTGGAGGGTCCATCAAATACCAAACCAGATCTAGTTACAGATCAGATCTGTGGAGAGGCGACCCCGCTCACAGTCAGAATGTCTGTTTTTCTAGGTATTTTTGAGCTCTAAAACCACCTGTAATTGAATAAATATAAGGTAGAGCTGTTTAATGTCATCCTGTGGAACATTCCAGACAGAGCAATGACATATCCATAGAAACAAGAAGGTGACGGACCCCCAACCAAAAAGTTACATAGTGCACCTTTAAATATAACTGACCCAAGATTGCTGTGTTGAGTTTCTTATGAGTTTAGTTTCTTTGAAATGTAAACGTTTTTTTCCTCGTCGCAGGTATCTCCGTGAGCATCTCCACCTTCAGCCTGGTTGCCATAGCGATCGAGAGGTACAGCGCCATCTGTAACCCGCTGAAGTCCCGCTCGTGGCAGACGCGCTCTCATGCCTACAGGGTCATCGCTCTGACCTGGGTACTGTCCCTCCTGCTCATGGTGCCCTACCCCGTGTTCAGCGCCATCAAGCGCTTCGACAAACCAGGAGGGGTCAAAGGTCACATGTGCAGGCTCATCTGGCCCAGCAATCAGGCCGAGCAGGCATGGTGAGCTATACAAACACTTCTGTACGCTATTCGTTTAGGCAGAAGGTAGGGCTTAGTCATAGTGTAGGCCTGGTTTAGTCCTAATTTAGTACTGGCTTAGTCCTGCTTTAGTCCTGGTTCATTCCTGGTTTAGTCCTAGTTTAGACCTGGTTTAGTCCCTGTTTTAACCTGGTTTAGTCCTGGTTCATCCCTGGTTTAGTCCTAGTTTAGACCTGGTTTAATCCTAGTTTAGTCCTGGTTGAGTCCTGCTTTAGTCCCCTTTTTTAACCTGGTTTAGTCCTGGTTTAGCCCTGGTTCAGTCCTAGTTTAGGCCTGGTTTAGTCCTAGTTTAGACCTAGTTTAGTCTTGGTTTCAGACCTGGTTTAGTACCAGTTTACTACTACTTTTAACCAGGACTATGGCTTTACACAAAAATTGTTGCTATTTCTACACAATCCAAATTAAAAGTAATGTGTAAGTTTAAGACAATATAAAAAGTATGTGCATGAACTAAAACTATAGAAAATACATAATTTAAAAAGTATATATCATTTTTAGTGCTGTCAAAAATATTGCATTATTAACAAGTTAACGCAAAACAATTTTAACAATATTATTATTATTTTTTTTGGAAGAGGTGGCTCATGTTTCGTGCACACGTACGACTTCACTATACAAGCCCTGTGTGTGCGCTAACGTCACTGATACGAGGAAAACACAAAATAAACTCCACTCCAAAACAAATGGTGAATCCGCGCGTACCTTCGATCAGGACTGTGACAGAGACAGAAGTTTTTCAGCCTCGTCTCCGTCTGTCCTCACTCCTCCGAGCTGTTTTTATATCCATAAATTCACAGAGGAGCGTATCGCAGCAGGACTCACATCTGTAGCACTAGTTAAGAGATATTTCTGCCGTTGGACTTATTTCTCTGCTAAAGCTTTAGTTCTGCTGCGCGACATGTAAACAAACAGCGCCATGTGATGACGTCATCAGGTGGTAATTTTGATATATATTTTTCAGATTTTGCCCTTGATGGTCCTTGTATCTATACTTTCTTTGACTCTTTTCTCAAACTCTATTTTCAACTCTTAAATTGGACTGGAGTTATTTTTCTATAATGAGTTTGAAGAAGTTTTGCAGGAGTCAAAGAGCAGCTAAGTCCTGCTCCTATGCTCAGTATCCTTCATTATCTCTGACCTGAACCAGATCACACAGGGCGCACTTTCTCTGATAACTCCACAAATTGGCACCTTTTTGAACCTAACCAAGCAGAAACCTGTGCGCTATCGTGTTATACTGACAGAGAATGGCATTATGGGTACAGGTGTAGTTCTTAGTTCTAAAGTTTTAAACTTGATTTCAATACTAAGGAATAGACTCAATACTCACTACTAATTTTGATACAACAATGATTAAAAACACTATTTAAACAATAGAATGTGGTTTTCCACATTAAATGGTAGAACTTTCTTTTCTATTCCCATGTGGTTTTATATCTGTGTAATCCCTCAGTGGTCCAGGTAAGTTCCATAGTGGTGTTGTGTACTAATAGAGAAGTACAAAAAGACCTGGCTCCATCCTGGTTTCGTCCCGGTTTCGTCCTGGTTTCGTCCCAGTTTCATCCCGGTTTAGTCCTGGTTTTGAATTGGTTTGACAGAAAATAGTGATATAGTCCTCTGTGCCTTTCTTAATGATAGACAAGTCCTGGTTAAGATCTGGATTAGACCTGGTTATTTAGATGGTTTAGTCCTAGTTTAGTCCTAGTTTAGGTCTGATTTAGCCCTGCTTTAGCCCTGGTTTCGTCCTGGTTTAATCCTGGTTTAGTCCAAGACTGGTCCTGGTTTAGTCCTGGCTCAGTTACACTGGCTACACTGTCAAATATATAATTCAAGTAAGAGTAGAAGTACAAGGTCTGAAAACTATTCTGTTGTTACTCAAGTAAATGTAAGTATGAGTATTAGGGTTGTCAAAAATATCGAAAACCAGACACTAATCGCTACAAAAACTAGTATCAAAACTACTAATTTGAGCAGTCGACGATACTAAAAAAAGTCCCGTTCACAGGCCACAAATGAACCTATAAGAGCATATAGATTATATGAAATGATTTGAACTTTTGTGTTTCTTGCAGCTCCTTCAGATCTGATTTAGTTTGTCTCATTTTTGTGTCTGTCCTTTGAAAAAACACAGATTTCGTGCTTCATTTTATGTTTTGTCTTGTGTTAAGTGTTAATTTGTCACAGCCTGTAGGAGCGTTGAATAATGTCTAGGCGTTGTGTCAAATTGAATCAGTTGTTTAATTAAAACTGTATAAATGGAGAGTTTGGATCGAGACAGACTGACAAAGCTGCCAAATGACGATAGGAGGTAAAAAATAGGACAGAAGATCAGTATTCATTTCAAGATAGTCCTTTTTTATTGCACTAAAACATAAATCTGTGAGTGGGCTTGCCTCTCCACAGACCTGATTTGTAACTTTGCCTGGTTCAAATGTATGGCTTCTATGGATTGCATGTGATGTGTTCACTATCAGAAATGTTACGCAGTGGGGCTTTAAAAATAGTTAAAAATGAAAACAAAATCTAGACTGGGACAAGGACTAAATCAGGTCTACATAAGGACTAAACCAGGACTAAATCAGGACTAAACAATGACTAAAACCAGGACTAAACCAAGACTATAGGACAAAAGCCAGCACTAAAACCAGGACTAAACCAGGACTAAACCCAGGACTAAACCAGGACTAAACCCAGGACTAAACCAGAATTTAGCTAGGATTAAACCAGGACAAAAAACAGGACTAAACCAGGATTAAACCAGTAGTAGTAGTAAAAGAGTAGTAGTAAAAACTTTGAAGAAGTTGTTTTTTCAGAGAGTTAGAAGTACAGCAGTATATACTTGAGAATACTTTTCCTGTAGTAGTGATAGGCAGGATCGTGGCTTTAATCCAAAAAGTGCCAAAACTCCGTATGCTTCAAACTCCAAAAATAAAAGAGGATTTGTGAGTGATGCGCAGATGGTTCCATTTGACATTTTACATTTATTTCATTATTTAAAATCCATTACCGGAGAGTGTGTTTTAAACTGTGTTGTCACTGTAATAAAATATATTGGCCCAAAATGAGTCCTGCCACGCTCACTCAGTTCACCATAAAGCTGCACTGTGTAACTTTTCTGGTGGGTTCCGTCGGACCATAGACTGTGTAAAGAAATTACACTCTTACTTGGTTTAGCCCTGGTTTAGTCCTGGTTTAGTCCTGGTTTGGTCGTGGTTTAGTCTTGGCACACTGAGTATTGAACAGAATCTTACAACCTGCTTTGTTATACGCTTTGCCTGGAATGTTCCACAGTATGGCATTAAACGTGTCTATGTGTGTATTTAAACAATTGTAAATATTTTTATAGCTCAAAATACCTTGAAAAACATGCATTCACATTGTGAGCAGGGACACCTCTCCATAGATCTGACCAGTAGCTTCTCCTGGTGCTAAACCAGGACTAAACAAGGACTGAAAAAAACTGAACCAGGACTAATTGTATGTTGACACTTGCACATAGACCACATTAAAACTAAAACTGGACTAGACTGGGACTAAACCAGGACTTAACCAGGACTACCAGCACTAGATCAGGACTACCAGACCTAAACCAGGACTAAATCAAAACTAAACTAGAATTAAACCAGGACTAAAGCAGAACTAAACCAGGACCAAACCAGGACTAATTGTACGTTCACATTTGCACACAGCCCACATTAAAACAGTTCACTAAATCTGGACTAGACCAAGACTAAACAATAGGACCAAAACCAGGACTAAACCAGGACCAAAGAGTGAGCAGCCGTTTGCATTACTGTTACTCTTTGATTAATTCAGTCCTTGTTGTTTTGCTTGTTAGTTTTTGAACAGACTCAAACAGCTTTTCCATAGTGTTTGATGGGAGCTGTATAATACATCTCACTTGAGAACAGGTGGATCACAGACGTCATTAAAATATCAAACAGATGTGTTTAAACTCTGAATATATTTACAGGTGTAGGCTCCACTAAACCAGAAATATAGGACCTAAACCAGGACTAAACCAGGGACTAAAGCAGAGCTAAACCAGGGACTAAACCAGGGACTAAAGCAGGGCTAAACCAGGGACTAAAGTAGGGCTAAACCAGGAGTAAAACAGGGACTAAACCATGTCTAAAACAGGACTAAATCAGGGCCCAAAATGGAACTAAATAAACCAGGTCAAAAGTGGGTCTTAACAAGGTCTAAACTAGGACTAAATCGGGACTAAACCAGGTCTAAACTAGGACTAAACCAGGCCTAGTCCTGATTTAGCCATGGTTTAAGTCACACCCCTCTCAGAGCACCATCACAACACACTGAGCACTGGACAGAATGAAAAGAGTAGAAAGCTCCATAAAGTCCATTTTGCATAATCCCCCTCTTTGTATTTGCATTTATTTATTTAAAGAGACAATGCAAAAAACATGTACCTGTAAATATGCAGGATTGGTGCCAAAGCTAATATCGGCAGTCCCCTGCAGGACCACGGCCAGCACAATACCCCTGCTTTAATTATTAAGAGCTTGTTTGGACCATTACAGGGCCCTTATAATGTTGTTTCCTCATCACAAACAGACCTGGAGTTTTGTGTGTGTAAAGGATGCTCTGTGCAGTTCTTGGACAGGTACAAAAGAGATTAAAGAAACTATTTACATTAAACCACTTCTAACAACAGGAGGAGGTAACAACATTATAACATGACTTAAAGCTCACAAGAGTCAGTTGTGTGTAATCCAGGACATTTAAAGTGTATTTTTTGCCCTTTCCTGCCCCTCTGTGTGTCCATCAGTAGAACAATAGTGCTCTGAGTGAGGCGGGTGGTGTTGACATATTGACAGTTTAAAGAGGAGAGCTTCTATAGAAACCTGCACCAAGAGGATTTAATCATGTGAGAAAAACAGAGTGGAAACAAAACACTGAGGACATGCAACTGAAAATAATCTATTCACTAAATATTTAAACACTCTCAAAGTAACGTGACAATTTTACACAAAACAAAACATGTTTTAGTCCTTGTTCTAAACCTGGTTCAGTCCTGGTTTTGTCCTGGGTCTAGTCTTGGGTTTTGTGCTGGTTTAGTCCCTGGTTTAGTCTGGGTTTAAATCTGATTTAGACCTGGTTTGATCCATGGTCTAGTTTTGGGTGCATAAAAAAACATCTATTTACAGAAAAAAACAGATTTATGAATCATGAGTTTAATCTGCCTTTTTACATATAAATACCAAAACAAACGTCAGCTCCTTTCTGCTGTTGTCCCATATAAATCCTGATCATCTAATTAAAATGAAAAGATGAGACACGTTTGGCTCCTAACTAAGACTCCATTCCCCATGATGCTTTGTGTTGCAGGTACATGATCCTGCTCTTCGTGCTCTTCTTCGTCCCTGGTGTGGTGATGATGGTCGCCTACGGACTCATCTCCAGAGAACTGTACAAAGGAATACAGTTTGAACTGAGCCAGAGCCAAGAAGCAGCCGGTCAGTACTCACACTACTGCAAATACTACTGCCAATACTACTGCCAATACTACTGCAAATACTACTAATACTTCTGCAAATACTACTCCAACCAGGGACCATAATTGGAAATCAGAGCACAACACCAAAGATCCAGTCAGGCAGGGGGTGGGTGCTTAGCAATGGCGCTGTTTGCAACTTTTCTGGTGGAGAATCCGTCAAATGCTTTTCTCCATGGAGATGTTATTGCTTTGCCTGGAACATTTCACAATGTTTTAAACCATTCTATCTCCATGGAGACCAAACCAGACCAAGTTACAGGTCAGATCTGTGGAGAGAGGTGACCCCGCTCAGTCAGAAGCCTGTATTTCTTGGTAAAACCACCTGTAATTGAATAAAGTAGTTGAGTAAAGTAGAGCTGTTTAATGTCACACTGTGGAACATTCCAGGCAGAGAAATGACATCTCCATAGAAACAAGCAGGTGAAGGACCCCTAACCAAAAAGTTACATAGTGCACCTAATTTAGTTTAGAGACAGAATAGCGAAATAAATAATACGAACATTTTAAGACCAAAATGACGAGGCTCACGGCAGCAGTTACAGAGAGAGGAGTGAAGATTTTTCAGTGTAAAGTGAATTACAACCAGAGCTCGAAGGAAACATGCTCACTTTCTGTTTGGAACACGGTCGCGGTTAGCCATGTCCATTTATATAAACAGTCTATGGACACAACACCTGCAACTGAATGAATGCAAGCTAGAAAAAAAATGAATGAAATATGAAAAGAAATACGGCTGCTTACAAGGAAAAAAGAAAGAGGAGAGAAATCACAGGGGATTGAAAAACATGATGAATTTCAACAGAAACTACTTCTTCAAAAAAAAAAAATTATAGTGCATTTGTATTATTTTGTGTGTAATTGTCCAAAACCAAAAAAGCTCAGATGAGTTTAAAAGTGTGTGTCAGATGTTGAGCTGTAGGAGGTGAAAAAGTGGGACAGTCTCACACCTCAGGCTCTGCTCAGATTCATTTGTTCATCTGTTAAATAATAGAAAACCTGAGGACAAAAGCAGCACTGTTTTTCACAGAGTGTCAGGGGAAACACATGAGTTATACTGGACCTGTGCTACTCATCACTTTAATGATACTGATACTGATACTGATACTGATACTGATACTGATACTACTGCTACTACTACTGCTACTACTTCTGCTACTACTACTAAATAAGTGGGCTAGTTATAACTCTAGTTATAGCTAATTATGATGCTGCTGCTACTACTACTAGAAAAAAACATGATTTATACTATACTTCTTGTGCTACTCATTTCAATCTTACTTCTACTGCTACTGGTACTACCACTACCATCTAGTACTACTACTACTGCTGTCAGCCTACTACTAACTACTACTACTACTACAAGTACAAGTACAAGTATTCATTGAAATGTGGACAAAATTTCCGTTGATGCGGCTGCTACATCTACTAATACTAGTGTCAAAATACAGAACATCTCCATAGAGACACAGAAACACATAAAAGTTACACAGTACTTTTAAACTATAGATTTGATTTTATGGTTTCAAACCTTTATGAAACTCCCATCACAACTCTTCACCAAATTAATCCGGATTTATACCATACGTCTTATTCTACTCATCATTTTAATGTTTCTGCTACGGCATTGGTCGCTCGAAATCAGGTAATGGTGTTTTATTTGACAAACATTATTTCTGTCGTCATTATTAATAGTAGCTGTAACTATTTAACATTTAAATTCTCTACTAAAATATGAGCAGACCTGCTGAATGTGTGACTCACCACTGTTTCGCTTCGGGGCAAGTTCACATTTGAAACATCAATATTAGTTACATCAAATGAGGACTGATTGGTGTTATATTCAAATGGCCTGTGGTAATACACGTTATTCATTCTTTATTTATGTGCTACATTTTTTAAAACGCTGTATTTTTTCAGACAATAAAGGTTTGAGCAAAGCCTGGTCCAAAAAAAATTACCTCTTAAAAAAGAAATAGCAGTCTTATATCTAGGTTGCTGGTACGAACCCAGCTGTAGTAAGGACAGGATACTTCTTTCACAGGTATTGATACTAAAAAAAGTCCCACTGACAGGACAGAAATGAACCTTTCCTGAATGTGTTTAGAACGATCTGGAGCTGGATCAGAACAAGTGTAAGAGCACATAGACTAGTATACACCCATGGACCTGGGTTAGACCTGGTTTAGACCTGGACCACTATGGAACCTACCTGGACCACTGAGGGATTACACAGATATAAAACCAATATAAAACAGAAAAGAAAGTACGAACATTTAATGTGGAAAATCACAGGATATTGTCTAAAGAAAAAGTGTTTTTATTATCCTCATGGTATCGGAATCAGTATTGAGTATCGAGTCTATTTCTTAGTATCATGTGAAATCGTGGAGAAAGCCATGTGGTTCCAGACACATGTCATCTTGGTGAAATATTGTCAAAGCGTGTGGTTTTGGCTAGAAAGCTCAAAACTCTACCCACCTCTGCTAAATAGAATGATATCTCTCTGTATTTTTAACAGTTGGTCCCCACTCCCTCTATCGCACCTCAAGCCAGAACCAAAAATGATCGTCCAATCAGATTTCTTTATTATAATGACGTACATAAAACGAAGGAGCTCATTGGTCACTCACTGGTCGCTCACTGATACTACAGAAATCCTTCACGTTTTTCAGTTCCCTGTGATATTTTTTGTTTCTTTTGTTCCTCGTAAGCAGCCATATTTGTTTTGATACGGACAGACTATGCATGTCCATGATTGGCTGATTCACCTGTGGCCAGACTCACATCTTTGTAAAGTATTGGAGAAGTGTGTAGTTTAAATAGTTTTCCACATATACACAGTTGTCGTGCTATTCTCTCTCTGTCCACCTTCATCTTGTGTTTTCTTTGACGTTAAACTCTGAATCAGACGGAAAAACAGGTGAAACTTTTTAAACCAAATTATCTGTTTCCATGGCGATAAACCTTAAGTGTGACTCATCAATACAGGTTTAGAAACAGAGAGAGAGAAAGAGAAGAGGAAGGAGAGAAAGAAAAAGAGGGGGAGATCGATTGGTGGAAGAAATGTTAATTGCACACAAAGGAATTAGTCAGGGTTGGCTAACAAACAAATTAGCTCCACAACCTGCTAAAGTTGCGTTTGAAAAGACAAAATGACTGGAAATAATGCAGTAATTGGCTTTACTTTGAGTACATTTTAAATCTTTCTAACAGAAACAGTTTGCAGCGGTCCAAAGTTCTTCCTCACTTACCTTATACATTCAGAGTGTCCTAATGATTCACCATGATGAGTTGATAAGAGCTTTTCACAACTTTCACAGAGACCAGACAGAGTGGAGTTTTGCCATCACGGTAAAGCTAACAACAACTAGCATGCTAACATCCTGATTATCTGACAATAAAACAATGTATAATTCAACGCAGACAGTACACAGCAGACTTATTCTGGCCTCAAGAGCTGCTTATAAAGTATATCTGTACTGGGGCAAGACACATTTTGCTCAAATACATGGGGAAAAATTAGGTACGGGCCCTTTAAGCTTGATTTATACATTTTTTGCAGGGGAGAAAGTAAGACTATAAAGCAACATGTGGCCAATATGTGTAATTATTAGTTACTAAAATCAGCTCAGGCCTCAGACAGAGCAGAGCCCACAGTTAGCATCACACCCCCAGGGAATGTTGATGACATCAGCTGCATGAATAAAGTATGAATAAAGCAATATTTGAGCCAGTATTAGTTGTAGTAACAATGAAATTATTTGCACAAGTTGTTTAATAACGGCTGTGTACCGATTTAGTAATAGTGGTAGTTGTTGTAGTGTTGCATTAAATCTATCAATGTTGGATTTATTTTATTCAGTAACTTCTTTCTCTTGAAAAACACACTTGTTTGACTTGTAAACATATCTTCATTGGTTATTACCGTCTCTTTGTCTCCCCCTGTAGGCCAGCAGAATGGTGCAGCCCGCCCGATGATTTCAGACGATGACGACGGCTGCTACATCCAGAAGAAGACCCCCTCCTCGGTGGAAATGCCCACCCTCTCCACCGCCAACGCAGGCAAAACCGAGCGCGCGCGTAGCAACACCTCCCAGGCTAAGCTACAAGCTAAACGCCGCGTCGTGCGTATGCTAATGGTGATCGTAGCTCTGTTCTTCATTTGTTGGATGCCTCTGTACATCGTCAACACTTGGAAAGCGTTTGACCCAAAAACTATAATGAAAGCTTTATCCGGAGCACCCATTTCCTTCATTCATCTGTTGTCTTATACCTCGGCTTGCGTTAATCCCGTTATATATTGCTTTATGAATACGCGATTCCGGAAAGCGCTGTTCTCAACCTTCTCCTGCCTCTGCAACCATCGGATCTGCAACCGGAAAAAAGATCACCACGACGACGGATTCACTGCAATGTCCACGGCGACCTCCATGGCAACGTCAATGTCCAAGTTTAGCTACACAACGGTTAGCTCGGTGGCTACGTGCTAAAGCTACACGCTATGGCTAAATTCTAAGGCTATGTGCTAAAAAGCAGTGTCTGTGCAAATAATGAAAAAAATAGGATAATCAAAAGTCTACTTCCATCAAAGGAAATACCACAGATGGTATGATATGTAATCATTTAGAGGGAATTAAAGGTATGCTACGTAACCTTTCCACCACCCGCTTGTCACTATGGAGATGTTATTGTTTTACTTGGAATGTTTGGTAGTTTAGCATTAAACTTATTGCCAAAAATACCTTGAAAAACTGAGCAGGCCTGGTCACTGCTGCCATGGAGATAGATTTCAATGTCAGTTTAATGCCGTATTGTGGAACATTCTAGACAATTCAATATAATCTCCATGGAGACAAGCAGTAGGAGAAAAATGATGCAGAAATTTAAGTTGCTTTTGCTATTGCTGAAAAACATAAGGCTTATTACACTGAAGTGGCCAAAACAAAAGGGAAAAAAAAAACATTGTGGAATTTTTAATTCATTGTATAATATTTAAGTTAATTATTTATTCATTTATTCCTGGGGCAAGCTAAAAAAATAAGTGGCATATCTGCATTTATCAACTATTATCAAACACCAACCTGCTCCCCTCTTACAGGTCAACTGGGAGAAGTGTCTTGCCTAAGGACACAACAACAGTACACAATTCTAGTAACTGAGATGAACTGTCAACTATAAACTGCTTTACATGATTTGCATATTGATTAGCCATAGTTTTTACATCGGATGCCCTTCCACTCCACTTATCCATGCTTGGGACTGGTACAAAAACGTATTATTATTACATTATATTATTTGTTTTTGGACAATATTATTATTAGTATTATTATTATAGACCCATGTAGAGATGTAGCATTTACAAAAGGAAGTTAACGAACTGCATCAACCAATCAAAAGATAACGACACAGGAAGCAGGAAGTTATCAGCGCTACCAGTCTGGGACTAAATTCTCGGCATTTCGTCCAAGGGCGGGGCTTAGCATTCCATGTCAATCAAAGCTAACGGACTGCTATTTCCACAGAGAATGAGTCAAGTTCATAATCAGCAGATGTAATTACAAAATTCAAAGACACTGACAGTATTTTTGTGATCTGTTAAATGCAGTCAACTAATTTATTTATCATTTTTGTCTAAAAATAACAGCTCAGTTTTTTCCCCAAGACTTGATTAGCGAAACTGTCCCTAAACCCTAAACTTACCCGTTCCTAAACCTAACCTTAACTTGTTTGTAAAAACATGTATTGACAAAAATCAACCACAACTGCAAAGTAGTAGTTGGGGAAAATGGTGCCTCTGACGCATCAACAGAAAATAAAAGTAAAACTGGATGTGTTTTTGGTACAGTTTTGGGTAAATTTGCTTTGTGTTGTCAAAAAGTCTGTGGCAGCTCAGGTGAATAGGAAAACACCCACGGACGAAATGCCGAGCTCTTAGGGAGTTCCTGTTTTGAATAGAAGGTTTTCAGGGTAAATGTGTGTTTTATCAGTGAATGTCATTGTAAACATCATATCAGGTTTTATATCTTTGCTTCTTGTTCTTGGTGCTTGCTAAAGCCTAGGGTCCACTGCAGGATTTTTTTTCATCTTACAAAGTTGTTTGAAAGTCCCACTACACAATGTGAAAGCCCTTTTCTCAACCTTCTCCTGCCTCTGCATCCAGCAGATTTGCAACTGGAATAAAGATCTTTGATCTTTGTTCTGGTCTCACTCTGAGACCAAAGACCCATGATTATTTTACCTGTCTGGCCAGAACCACAGGCTTTTGATAAAACTTTACAAAGACAAAGAGTGGATCTGGAGCTGTGTCCTGACTCCCTGAATTCAGAGGGACTGATTGACAGGTGGATTGTTACGAGTTAGGAATTTTGGAGAGGACACATGAGACAAATTTGAGACACACGAGACAAATGAGCGGCTGTGATTGGACCATCTAAAATTTGGACAGAGGTTTTTCTCGCTCTCTGGTCCGTCCCTTCTGGATTCAGACA
Organism: Taenioides sp. WSHXM2023; assembly: GCA_029959045.1. Classification (NCBI taxonomy): domain Eukaryota; kingdom Metazoa; phylum Chordata; class Actinopteri; order Gobiiformes; family Gobiidae; genus Taenioides; species Taenioides sp. WSHXM2023. The sequence continues at coordinate 8,669,622 of CM057107.1, read as the reverse complement.
GAATGTAGAAGGAAGTGGCTGCTCAGGCAAATGATTTTTAGCTACAACTCTAGTTTTTCCCCACTTTCATAAACCTTTCATCGCAGATGGACAAAATCGTGCAGTGGACAACAGTCTTTAAACGCATTACGGGGGAAAATTTGAATGTTTGTAAATGATATTGGTTTCATATAATAGTTCTATGACATGGACGCCATTCTGAGGACTTTCAAGGACCATTGAGAAGATAATTTCTGTTTTGAATGTTTTACAGTCCGAAAAACATTTTATTTGAGCTTTTTAAACCAGTCGTTATAAGTGCATATATTGTCTTATAACTTTAAATTATTATCTGAAATATGACTAAAAGAAAACATTTGGTACTTGCCTGTTTCATGAAGACACTGGAGAATGGGCGAGCAGGACGGCAGCAGCTCTGAGGCGCTCCTTTAAAACAGAAACAGAAAGAAAATAGCTGTTTAATCTCAAAAATATACTGCTCATGTACTACTCAGCCTGGTCACATTTCAGAACTGGCCATCAAAGGTTTAAAGAAGCACTATGTAACTTTTCTGGCACACTAACTGCTTGTCTCCATGGAGATACTATTGCTTTGTCTGAAATTTTCCATTAAACACATCTGTCTCCATGGAGGCAAGCATGCAGGTGCCACAAGGTGAAGTTACAGGTCAGGTCTGTGGAGAGGAGAGCCCACTCACGGTAACAATGCATGTTTTTCCAATGTATTTTTGAGCTATAATATAAAAACACATGTAATTAAATAGACGCGATAGATAAATACGTTGAATGCCATACTCTGGAACATTCCAAGCAGGGCAACGTTTCCATTTCGCATATTATTTTTTACTAAAACTAGAATTGACCAGAATGACGTAACAGGATTAAAATACAGGCCGCTTTAATCCCAGGAATTTTAATCTTGTAACACTTTGGTCCGTGAGCTCTCCTTTTATGTGCAAAACCTGAGGAGGAGTCGTCTCTGTGAAGATGAATTATCAGGGTTTTCATCTCGAGCCGGTTTGGCAGGAGTTACCCTTAAAGCTCACAGAAAGGAGTGGATGAAAGTGGAAAAACTGAAACCAGATTTTAAAAACTTAAGCTTAAAGGTGCACTGTGTAACTTTTTTGGTAGTTAATCTCCCTGGAGACAAGCAGGCCACATCCCCAGGCCAAGTTACAGGTCAGATCTGTGGAGAAGTACACCTGCTCACAGTAATAATGCAAATTTTAGTGGAAATATTTAATGCCATACTGTGGAACATCCTAGGCAAAGCAATAGCATAACCATGGAGACAAGCAGATGGCGGACCCTCCAGCAGAAAAGTTACACCGTGCACCTTTAAGCTACACCTCATATAATTTATTTAGTATCATAAAAATGTGTTCGCCTACATGATTTCTACATGAAGTTAAAACCATACTACGGAACATTCTCCATGGAGTTACTAAAGAAAAGGAACAACATTTCCATGGAAACAAGCAGGAGACTCTGCTGTAGGTCTAATAAGAGTCAGGTTTGTGGAGATGTAAGCCTGCTCACAGTAAGGACGCGTGTTTTTCAGTGCAAAAAAACAGAACCAAAATGAAAAATAAACATGTTTTTATTTTAGTAAATGTTTTGGCTAAGAAGCTACATACTGTGGTTTTAAATAGTACATTCTAATTAGACTACTCCTGCATCATCTGCCAGTATTTTAATTTGCAATGAAGCAGAGTTTAATAGTATATTTTTGTTTTATCATATTGGAGCATACATACTTTGATTTAGCAGAATTTATTTCTTATTATTGAAAGTGAATGTTGGATAATCTGCAGTTATTATATTGGATGGGGAAAAGCAACACCTCTGTGCACCAAACTCCCACAGCAACACACAACTGATTGAAGATTTTTAAAGGTACATGATTGGTGGTCCCATCTAGTCCCAGCAGCCTATAGCACTGTAAAAGAGTTCTTTGAATTCTAAACAGCCTCTTGGTCACAAACAGAGGCACGTCTGCTCCGGTTACAATGCAATTTCAATGGATTTGTAGCAACAGAAACACCTGTAACTGAAGAAATGCAAGTTAGAGGAGTTTAAAGAGGGAGATTTTACTTCTATGGGGTATTAACCGTTAACACATCACATATTTACATCATCATGTTACCTTTTATTGTTGTGAAAATGCTATATTCACCCAAAACAACATATTATTTTATCAGTTTCACTTTCATTTTTCACGTTCTGTGTCTCCCCTCTCTTTACTTTACTCCCCGTGCTAAGTCACTCCCCCTTCAAAGCTGTATCACAACACAATCAGGGTTCAAATAGGGCCCAGGAGAGATCGCTACATTACTCAAACATGCATGGATGACATTGAGGGAACAATATTATAGGCATGAGGGTGTTATAACATGATAGAAAGCTCAGGTTTACATAATATCCCCTCTTTAATGCCATACTGCGGAACACTCGAAGCAAAGCAATGACACCATGGAGACGGGCAGGTGGTGGACTCTCCAACTTTCTCCTTTAAATAGCACAGTTTGAGCTTAACCAGAATAAGACAAACAATAATACAGTGAATACAACTAAAACTCGTAATAAAACCCATGCTGCGACCCGTGTACACGATGTTCTCCAAATGGTCTAAATGAGCCACAATTTTCCACTTAACAATATTTGACTTTTACTTCTTAAAGTGAAAATATTCTCAAGTCTCCAAAGCGAATGCGAGCTCCACGCAGTTGCATCACTCCACTGCAGCATAAGCAAAACTCTGCAGTGTGTTATGTGTGTTATGCTCCTCTCAAGTGTTTCACCTGCTCTACACTGAAATAATTACATCATAATTCCAAACAGACACCATTTGTTTCATCAGTTTCTAGTTTTAAATCATTTATTTAAAACTTGAAGATGGATAGTCGACTTGCAATTCTAAAAGAGGCTGTGGAAAATATATTTTAGCATAATACTGACGCCATTTAAAAGGTGCTCTGTGTAACTTTTCTGGTGGAGGGTGTGCCACTTGCTTGTCTCCATGGAGATGTTAACGATTTGCCTGGATATTTACACATTGCAGAATTAAAATGATCTAGTTTGTATTTCCTAGAGGTAAAACGTGTATTCTTACAGTGAGCAGGGTCACCTCTCCGCAGATCTGACCTGTAACTTGGCCTGGTGGTGTCACATTGGTCATCATAAACATATTTAATACAAATGGGGAGCAGATAAAATAAATATAGTTTAAATTCAGATTTGTGTTGTAATACGGTGAGTTCATGAGTCACTGATAGAAAAGATCAGGTTCAACATTTGTGAATTTACCTTCTGGAGATTTCATGACAAAGTGCAATGAATTGATACTTTGCAGCTGATGTCATCCACATTTCCTAACTGACAGCACTGCTCTGTCTGAAGCTCTGTTACTCAAGTTAGACTCAATAAGAGCTTTAATTTAACACAATCTGACCAAAAAAAGCTGACTTAGTTGGAACGGCGGGGCTAGGTGTATCGATCAGGTATGAGTGGATGTCCCGGGGGGCGGGGATAGTTGTATCGTTCAGGTATGAATGGATGTCCCGGGGGCGGGGATAGTTGTATCGTTCAGGTATGAGTGGATGTTCCGGGGGCGGGGATAGGTGTATTGATCAGGTATGAGTGGATGTCCCGGGGGCGGGGATAGGTGTATCGATCAGGTATGAGTGGATGTCCCGGGGGCGGGGATAGGTGTATTGATCAGGTATGAGTGGATGTCCCGGGGGCGGGGATAGGTGTATCGATCAGGTATGAGTGGATGTCCCGGGGGCGGGGATAGGTGTATTGATCAGGTATGAGTGGATGTCCCAGGGGCGGGGATAGGTGTATTGATCAGGTATGAGTGGATGTCCCAGGGGGCGGGGATAGGTGTATTGATCAGGTATGAGTGGATGTCCGGCTACTGAAGTTTGAGACGTTTCTTCTCGTCATTAACGCCTCACCTGCATTTAACGCATACAGGCAAAACGTATCCCACTCACTGATGTTCATTTAGCATCAGAACTTATTTTATTACACGGCGATAAACTGTTTTGCTGCGCGAGCATCTGCTGTGTTGATAAACAAATAATCCGTCTATAAATCAGCCGCATCGTTGTTTAAGCCGCAGGGTTCAAAGTGTGAGAAAAAAGTTGCGGCTTGGGAAAAACATTAAAATCTTAAAAAACACCTAAATCAATAACATCTCTATGGATATAAGCAGATGATGGACTCTCCTCCACAAAAGTTACGTAGAGCAGCTTTTTAAAATTTATTTTATCTTTGCTCCATTGCTACAGCTCATAGTCTAGTCCTTATTTATTCCACTTTTCTGCACATAAAAACACTGCGACTCATATTGCCTCCTCTCTCTGCTCCTTTAAGCCATTTCTCTTCAAAGCCTGTAAACCAACACTATTAAAACCACCACACTTGTGCCAAACAGTGATTTAACATTCGTTAATAGCTCATTATTTCTGCCCTTAAACCTTCATTTTCTCATATTTTCTCCTCTGACTCAACAGCCTCTCTACAAGTCAACTGTTTTGTAGCTCGGAGATGAAACCAACAAACATTTTGCAAAGTATATGACGACAAAACATCGGGGAATAGGGTTAGCTTAAGGCGCTAATGTATACGTTTTGTTTTGGCCTTAAGCTAGCGTGTACCATGCAAGAAGCGCTAACAATATTATAAATGTGCTTTGTTGTCTTCATAATTCTTCCATTGCCTTACTGTTGTATAAAATAATGTCTTTTTATTTGGGGAAGCTAAAACTGTGGTGCCTATATTCAAATTGTAATAACTTTTGAGAGACAGATTGGGTAAATATTATATTCTAAAAATGATTAAAGGGTCCAATTAGGCTATTTTCTGATCTGTTCTAATGTTGTTTCCTCATCACAAACAGAGCTGGAGTTGTGTTTTGTTTCATTCACACGTTTAACACACAAACTTGCAGATTTAGGCTGAGTTTTTCTCTCAAACAGAAAACACTCTGCTCTCCACTGTGTTTTTAAACTCCACACTCCTTCACTTGAATCATCTGGATGATTTCAACCCTGGAATTTCCGATCTCTACTGAACTAAAGGTAAAAGGAGCTGTTCACTTGAAAACTACCACTTGATGACATCACAAGGTGGAACAGAGCATTTTGAGCTTTGGAGATGTAGACAGACTAATAATAAAGAGTTACTCAAACATGTGAATGAAACAAAACACAACTCCAGGTCTGTTTTAAACATTAGAGTCAGTTTTGTATTCTAGCACCTTTAATAATGAGAAAAATTGTTTCAGTTGGAATTTGTATTTTTGTAAATTAAAAAGAAATTGCATTGTGTAACTTTTCTGGTGAAGGGCCGGCAACCTGCTTGTCTCCATGGAGACATTATTTCTCCATAGCGTGGTACTAAAGCTCTCCATCCATCAAAAATACAATGGAAACAAGCATTCATAATCCATGAAAATGGATATGTTTACTGCAATACTGTGGAACATTCCTGGCAAAAAAAAAAAAAACTTCACCATGGAGACAAGCACGTTGCAGACCCTCCTTAAAAAAGTACATGTATTTCAACTTTTTCCATGTCACTCTTTGCAAACTTGGCTAAGAAACGTTTTTAATGGACAAACTGGACATCTAAAGCCTATAGTGACCTCTGTCCATGGACCATACCAAGATGGCGTCTCCGAAAAGTCTCCACTCACACATTTTGCAAATAGTTTTCGGTGCCTGCAGCTTTTGTACATGAATACTCGAACATGTTTATTACTCTGTGTCTTATGTGTAGTCTATAGTGGCGTCTGTGTGACTATATAAAGTGGTGTCTTGTATTTTTCATGCCAAACTGTCGTCATCGTCAAATAAACAAAATAAAACAACAGATGGTGCCTGATATTTTTGTCCAGTGAGTGGGTGAATGTGAGTTTATAATGGGAGAAGTCTATGAGGAACAAAACATATGCGAAAATAATAGAACTAGAAACTGTTTAGAGCTATTAATAATTACAGAGAGTGGGACAGTGAACAAAAATGTTATTGCGTTACCAAGAATGTTCCACAGTGTAGCATTAAAGAGACAAGCAGGCGATGCCATCAGGCCAAGCTGCTGGTCAGACGTGTGAAGAGGCGACCGCGCTCACAGTAAGAATACATATTTTGAAGTGTTTTTGGGCAATTAAAACATCATTAAATAAATGCAGGTTGTATAACTTTAATGCCATACTGTGGAACTTTACAGGCAACGTAACAACAACATAACAACATCTCCATGAATACAAGCAACCTTCAGAAAAGTCAGCGCACCTCTAAGATGGAAGAATAAATTAGTATTAGTCTCATAAACTGTATATAAATGACATGGACACTCCCTCAGTCCACTTCTTTATACAGACTATGGAAATAATATGTATATTTAAACTTTTAATCAAGTAACGGCAATTTTTAATTAACCACCACATGTATTCCACCTTATTATTCAAATTCCACACAGTACTCATGTTTCTCTGCTGTAATCCTTAGGAAACATGCTAAAGATAACAGGATTCACTTTTCACACACACAGATATACAAATGTACCAGTTACACAGTTAAGTCCAGCTCATATTGATGCACATGAGTAATTCCTCAGAGGATTCATTTTAAAAGCACTGGCTCCAGAGTCAGGCTTTTTCTGAATAATAATGAGTATTTCCATGTTTACCACAACACAACGCTTTGAACAAGAGCAAAGCTGGAGAGGATTCCATCTACCTTCACTAGAACCATCATTTCAGCGCTGGAACTGACAATCTGTACTCAACTAAAGGTAAAAACTACCACTTCACAGAGCATTTTGAGGTTCGAACATGTAGACAGAGTAACAGAGCAAACAGAGCAGTGCTTACAGTTAGCACCACACCTCCAGGGAGCTGCAAAGTATCAGTAAATGCACTCTTATCTTATTATTCAAGTTCTACACAGATTGCAGGATTCATTTTTCACACAGAGATACACAAATTAAAAAAAACAGTTACATAAACGACAAAAAATACTGCAGTAAAAGTAGTGTTGGTTGAAAAAGTAGTAGTAGTAGTAAAGGTGAAGTACTACTGGTAGTAATAGTAGTAACAGTAGTAGCAGCAGTAGCAGTAGTAGTAATAGGCTAGTACTAGTTTGTCTTTCTGTCTCCCTGGAGCCCGACAGGTTTAATGTCACACTGTGGAACATTCCAGGCCAAAGATGTGGATCTGTTGTTTTTTTTTTCTTACAGTCCAGGCAAAGCAATAACATCTCCATGGAGACAGGAAACATGTGATGGGCCCTTTAACAGAAAAGTTACGCAATGTATCTTTAAAGATACACTATGTAACTCTTCAGTAGGGGGTCCGTCACCTGCTGGTTTCTATGGCGATCCAGTCCAATCCAATCCACTTTATTTCTATAGCACATTTTATAAACATGAGCTGCACAGACAAATGAATACAGTAAAAGACAGTAAAATAATAAGTAGATTTAAAAGTAAAAAGTGTTAAAATCCTAAGAAAAGTTAAAAATGATTTTTAAAAAAATGAATGAATGAATAAATAAATTAAATTAAATTAAAGACAAAGAGGACCACACAACTCATGTCTGGAATGTTCCACAGTGTGACTTTAAACAGCTCTACTTTACATTTATTCAATTACAGGTGGTTTTAGAGCTAAAAAATGCCTAGAAAAACAGACATTCTGACTGTGAGCGGGGTCACCTCTCCACAGATCTGACCTGTAACTTGGTCTGGTTTGGTCTCCATGATGATAGAAAGGTTTAATGCCATACTGCGAAACATTCCAGACAAAGCAGTAACATCTCTATGGAGAAAACCCTCCACCAGAAAAGTTACGCAGTGCACCTTTAACTAAACCAGAGTGAAACGATGAGTAGAGAATCTGTTTTCATTTGCTGCCGTCTCTCACCTCGTATCACACGTGTCCGCCGCCACCGCCGCCACTCCGGTCGGGTTTTCTCAACGGGACACTTCCTCATTAGGCTGAACGCTGCGATTTGATTGGCCGCCGCGCTCTGCACAGGTGTTCTGCATTAAAAACAATTACAGGTGATCAGGGCACGTTTAAACCACAGGAACAGGAAGTACACACAGGAATATATGGAAATCATATGAGCAGGAATATAGGGGAATATATAGTAGTACAAGTAGTAGTAGCAGCAGTAGTAGTAGTAGTAGTAGCTGCCAGTGAACAGTATTAGTAGTGGTAGTAGCAGCAGTAGAAGTAGGATTATAGTAGTAGTAGTAATAGTTGTTGTAATATTAGTATAAGTATTAGTAGTAGTAGCAGTAGAGGCAGTAGTGGTAGTAGTATCTGTAATAGCTGTAGTAGTAGTGTAGTAGTAATAGTAGTAGTAGTACTAGTAGTTTTAAGCATTCCTTTACCTCTCCTCACACCATCCCTTCTTTCTCTCTCTCCTCCACCCCTCTCCTCCTCTTCTCCATGTGCACTCTCCACTCCATCTCTCCTCTCCTCCTCCTCTCTCAAACCTCTCTCTTTTCCTCTCTAATCACACCATCCCCTCCTCTCATCATCCCTCATTTCTCTCTTTCCTCTATCCCTCCTCTCTCAAAGCCCCCTCTCCTCCCCTCTCATTTTCTTCACACCATCCCTCCTTTCTCTCTCTTTGTCTCTCTCTCCTCCTCCTCTCCTTCTCCTGTCTTTTTGAACAGGTGTATCCATCCATCTTTGAGCATTCGGTTGCTGCTGAAGGGTTCTTTAATGAGAGTCAACAGCCCCCCCGGCGTGTGTGCCCTCCCTCTCCTCCCTCTCCCTCTCTCTCTCTCTCCCTCCATCCCCCCATCACTGTTGTTTGTCTCATACTTCTCCTTCTAACACAAACCTGACCAGAATAAACAAGTACACTTTATTTACCCCGCAGAGAAACCATGAACAAAAAAATAACCTTTATTTAGCCCTAATTATTTTAACCTTTGGTCAAATCAGTCAGTTACATTTTGGTTTTAATGTAAAGCTGCATTATGTAACTTTTCTGGTGGCGGATGGTTCCTGCTTGTCTCCATGGAGATGTCATTGCATGTATTCATTTCAATGTTCTTTTTTGCTCAAAAATACTGAATTATGAGCATACTACGATTACAAAACAGTGAATATGTCAGCTGTAGCATAAACAAGTTTCCTTTGTCTAAACAAGCAACAAAACTGTAGCTGTCACAAAATAATTTGCTAAAATATACAAAAAATACTGGGGATGGGCTAAGATTTTGTGAGACAAAACTGCCAAAAGATCGTGCACACGTGAAATGAAATTAAATAAATACAAAATTGTGAGGCCAAAATTGGAAACTGAATCGGGAAATTTATACATTAGCAATTATGTTAAAATATCGTCTTGTGTCGTTCTTGTGGACCCAATCTCGTATTTCATGTCGTCTTGTGGAAATTGTGTCTCGTCCCATCCCTAAAAAATACTCTTAGCGATATATCGATACAGCAGCCCGCGATAACTACACTGTATTAAGGGGCTGTGCCAAAAATCGAAAAATCAATAGACCACGATCTAAACGTATGGGGAAAAAATCTTGATTCTTTTTCCACATATCAACATTTCAATATTTTTGCTCACCTATAATAAAGACACCCATAAGTGAATAAATGCTTGATCATTTTAATCCTATATTGGCATTTTCCAGACAAAGCAATAATATTCCCATGGAGACTGCCCACCAGAAAAGTTACACAGTGCTATTTTAAACCTCCCCTTACACTTTCAGAATAACAACAATAATAGCAGTCATTAGTTTAGGCTTGTTTACTGTCACTGCGACGCACTGCAGCCAGTGTGGAATAATACAGACATTTGGAGGCATATATTTAGCATAAACTCGGACTATTCTGCTGATACTCAGGGCTACACTTCTCCTCTCTTCATTATAGTTCGCAGTAGTAATAGTTCCAGTAGTAGTAGTAGTAGTAGTAGTAGTAGTAGTAGTAGTAGTAGTAGTAGTTCTTGCAGTAGTAGTAGTAGTAGTAGTTCTTGCAGTAGTAGTAGTTCTTGCAGTAGTAGTAGTTCTTGCAGTAGTAGTAGTAGTAGTAGTAGTAGTAGTAGTAGTAGTAATTGTATTACAGCATAGGTCAGGCCTGGTCCTGGTCAGACCTGGTCCTGGTCCAGGACTCGGATGGGAGACGCTGGGAACACCAGGTGCCACAGGGGGGCGCCAGTCGCAAAAACTGTTGTTGTGTCCTTAGGCAAGACACTTCACCCACATTGCCTAGTATGAAAGAGGTGTGTGTGTGAGTGATGGTGGTGGTTGGAGGGGCCGGTGGTGCAGATTGGCAGCCTCGCTTGCGTCAGTCTGCCCCAGGGCAGCTGTGGCTACAATAGTGTCTTACCCCACCGGGTGTGGAGTGAATGAAAAATGCTCTGTAAATATGTTTTTGTGACATATGACTGTGAAAAGAGCTATAAAAACTGACTTACTTTTTCTCAGTTCTCTCCTTTGTTCATTATATTCTGAGGCAGAAGTTTAACACATATTTGAGTCTGTGTGTTTGTGTTTGTGGAGCCCAGTTTTAAATTAAATTGTGCAGTTTGTGTTTCTGGTCTAATTTGGAACTAGATTTATTTACTTTTCCTGATTTGTTTAGTCTTTAATGGGGCTTATTTTTCACCATTTTTTCCCATATCTCCTCTCTCTTCTCCTCTTTGTCTCCCTTCTTTCTCCCTTTCTTTTCTCCCTCCCCTCCTCCTCCCCTCTCTCTCTCTCCTTTTTATGATTATTTAAGCTTAATTTGTTTGTATTGTGATGGTAATGTACTTTGAATTAGTTTGTACAAATAAACTTGCCTTACCTTCTCCCTCCTCTCTCTTTTCCTGGTCTGTTTTTTTGTTTCCTCTCTTTCTCTCTGTCCCACTCTCCTCTCTCCTCCTCCTCTTCCTCCTCCTCTTTCTCTCCCACTCCAAACCTGACCTGCGTGAGTTCAAAAACACTTAGAACACAAATATCCAGATGGGAATTTGAAAATAAAGTAGCAGCAGAAACTGTAGCGCTCGTTCTCCACAGACAAAGGAAAAGTGCAGTAAATACATTTGTTATGGAGAAGCAAAATAGCCCACACGACTCAATAAGATTACAGCAGTACAAGTCTAAGGTGCAGACTGAAAACCTGGTTAAGTTCTGAGTCTGGTTTTCCTCCTCCACACGATCTATGACCCCCGAGGATCATGATGTTACCATCTATATAATAACGATCACGATATACCAGTAATAAATCGTTATATTGTGATTTATCAATAATTATGTATTATATTTTGGTGGACTTCATGAGAACAAAATGGGAGGAAATACAATTTATAAATGTTTTAAATCATGAGAACAGTAAATGGAACTTGAAACATGACACTGAAAATCGATTCGGTCCCATGTGTCCAAGGGGGCCGTGTACCGTGGAGATGAAAACAGCAATAGATCTGCAAAATGGCGTCTTGAAAATAAGTGATTAAAGATTCCTCAAACATGAATCACCCCAAATACAACTTCAGAGGGTCAGTGGGAAGACCTACTCGAACATGGAGGAAAGATCTGAGGTTCTTTGCAGTACCCAGCTATAATTCCAGGTATTGCAGAAACTACTACTGCAAATACTCCTCCTAGTACTGCTGTTGACAGATTGACAATTCCATCTGTTTGGTTCTAAACTATGAACAACACATCCACAGCTTATTCTCCCACGCAGTACTATATAGTGTGTAACGGTCCATTACACTGACTGGAAACCTGGTTGGGTTCTGGGTCTGGTCTGAAGCCCCGAGGAGGTTATTACCAAAGCAGCACACGCTCTCTTCTGTTTGGAATATTAAGTCCAGGTACTTTCCTGAGGGCTGTACAGACATGTGAAAACTGCTACTGCAATTACTAATACTGGGTCCTATCAGCTACTACTACAGTCCCTGACAAAAGTCTTGTCGCTTATCCATTTTGTAGAAACAAAAGCTTATAACTTGACTTTAAATTAATCGATTGGTTTTAGAAATGTCTCATATGAAAGCTAAAACCCTCCCAAATTATGCTCAATATACTAAAATAAATTTGCTTCACTGAAGAAAGATTGATCATTTAATGAACACAGAAAGGTCAGATTTTGGCAAGACAAAAGTCTTGTCGCCTTGTCATATGATGCACCCAATCCTAGATTACAGCCTCACCTGTGATCAGTTACTGATCAATCAATTAGTGGGTGTGTATAAAAAGAACCCCAGCACACCAGACCTTCACATCAACTGCAACTTGACCTCTGACAACATGCCTAAGATCCACCCTGAGACCAAAGCGTTAATTATCAAGAGGCTGAAGACCAGATCCACTGCTGAGGTGGCTGACACCTTCAATGTGTCTCAGCGTCAAGTACAAAGAATAAGAAAAAGATCTGAAAAGACTGGAGATGTTTTTGACAAGCCCAGGTCCAGCAGACCCCGCAAGACAACTGCTCGGGAGGACCGTTTGTTGATTCGAAAATCCAAGGCCAGCCCCTTTTCCTCTGCAGCAGAGCTCCACCAGGCCTGGTCACCTCAAGTCCCTGTGTCAACCAGAACAGTTTGTAGAATTCTGTCTCGAAATGGCCTCCATGGTCGAATCAGTGCACAGAAACCAGCACTAAACAAAAGGCAATCAAAAAACCGTGTGGCATTTGCCAAGGCCCACAGCCTGCTAAAAGGATGGACACTGGAAAAGTGGCAGAAGGTGGATTTCTCAGATGAATCCTCGGTTGAATTACATCACAGCCGCCGCAAATATTGCAGGAGACCTACTGGAGCCCGCATGGATCCAAGATTCACCCAGAAAACAGTTAAGTTTGGTGGCGGAAAAATCATGGTCTGGGGTTACATCCAGTATGGGGGTGTGCGAGACATTTGCAGGGTGGAAGGCAATATCAATAGCCTAAAATATCAAGAAGTATTAGCTACCTCTTACATTCCCAACCATAAAAGGGGTCAAATTTTGCAGCAGGATGGTGCTCCATCGCATACTTCTATCTCTACATCAAAGTTCCTCAAGGCGAAGAAGATCAAGGTGCTCCAGGACTGGCCAGCCCAGTCACCAGACATGAACATCATTGAGCATGTCTGGGGTAGAATGAAAGAGGAAGCATGGAAGGCAAAACCAAAGAGTCTTGATGAACTCGGGGAGGCATGTAAGACTGCTTTCTTTGTATTCCTGATGATTTCATCAACAAATTGTATGAATCATTGTCGAACCGCATGGATGCAGTCCTTCAAGCTCATGGAAGTCATACAAGATATTAAATATGGATCTCACAGCACCACTACTTAATTCACTGACGTTATGCAACATATTTTTGTATTTGAAGTAAATTCCATCCATCCATTTTCTCCCGCTTAATCCGGCTGGGTCGCGGGGGCAGCACGCTGCCCATTACTCTGTGCACCATAGACCCCTATGAACCCCTCTGCAGGTGGTGAGCCCACAGGAGGGAGGAATTCCTTGACGGTCCTTGATTGTATACTGTTCATAGGGGTGTTACATGTTTTTGGTTGATGGGGGGAAACCGGAGTACCCGGAGGAAACCCATCCAGACACGGGGAGGAAACATGCAAACTCCACACAGAAAGGCCCGGGCGACCCGGGGATCGAACCCGTAACCTTCTTGCTGTGAGGCATGAGTGTTGCCACTCAGCCACCGTGCTGCCAAGTAAATTGAAGAAGTAAATTATTTGTTCAATTTTCTGTAGGCGACAAGACTTTTGTCTTGCCAAAATCTGACCTTTCTGTGTTCATTAAATGATCAATCTTTCTTCAGTGAAGCAAATTTATTTTAGTATATTGAGCATAATTTGGGAGGGTTTTAGCTTTCATATGAGACATTTCTAAAACCAATCGATTAATTTAAAGTCAGGTTATAAGCTTTTGTTTCTATAAAATGGATAAGTGACAAGACTTTTGTCAGGGACTGTACAGCTAATACTACAACTAAATAACAGCATAGAAAAATAAGTGAACCGTACATATCTTGATCAAACGATAAGAAAAAGGAATGCATAAATTCTGGTGAAAAAGGGTGGAAATAAATATGTTTATACTTCCAACCAATCCTTTTCCACTTGTATATACTGTTTTGTATATAAATATTATGAATCCTCATTATCAGTTAGTTTTCCTGTGCTTTATTTTTATGTCTTGATTAGAGATGACTGATATGGGTTTTTCATGGCCGATGTTGATACCGATTGTTAAGAATCCAGAGAAACCGATGGCCGATAAGCTCTGCCGATATTTTTTGGCTGAAATGCATGGCAGATTTTTGGAATTTCTTCTTTTTCCCTCTCCTCTGTGTTTTAACTAATCAAAGTCCTCCCTCTTTCTTTCTCTCTCCTAAATGTTCCTTTTGTCACTCTTTCCCTCTCCTTCCTCTCCTGTTTCTCTGTCTCTCTTTCTTTTTCTCTAATTTTCTCCAAACGATCTAATTTGAATTTCCTACAAACTCAAACTCGACCTTGTTTTACTACAAACATAAGAGAGCAGTGTCGTCACAGTTTTGTGTTCAAATAAAGCTTTGTACACATGTTCTTTATGAATATGCTGGAGTCTCTGCTGGTGATTTAAAGCCGATAACCCATACGTTAAAAAGGCCAAATATCGGTCCAATATATATATATCGGTCTATCTCTAGTCTTGATACTGTTTTTCCTATGCATGTTCAAAATAAACAACAAAAGTTACTTCTGCTACTACTACTGCTACTACTTCTACTACTGCTGCTACTGCTAATACTACTACTACTACTATCAAACTACTATTAATTCTACCACTAATTTACTAATTTATAATAATTGCAATGGTTTGCAGCAGCAGCAGCAGCAGCAGCAGCAGTAGAGTGGTAGTAGCAGTTAATAGATGATAAATACTGTATTTATCCCTCAGGAAATTAATTTTTCACCAGCAACAATACAACAATACAAAACAGTAGTAACAGTAGTAGTAGTAGCAGTAGTATCAGTAGCGGTATTAGTAGTTAGAATTGTAGTAGTACTTTTTTTTTTTTTTTTGCCATTTCGCACTGCCCCTCCAAAAAAGACTCCAGGACTCTGATAAAAATGAAGCTTTGACCTGCAGACGTCCCTTTGTGGCAGTGAAGTTATAAATTGTGTAGAACATGACGCAGAATACAGAACAGAATGTATTTTTCCACTGTACTTGATTTAAAATGGCCTCCCTGAGAACTATATCCTCCCACCCTCTCTCCTCCTATGAGTGAGGCTGTACGGGCGAGCGAGCCTTCAAATGAACCGACGCCAAAGTTTGAACCGACAAACTCCCCGAGGTACGTCCTCTCTTACTCAGTACTCCATCACTCTCTTTCTCTCTCTGCTAAACTTTTCTTATCTTTCTCTCCTTTCTCTGCCTCTCCTCGTTGTTCTATTAGTCTTTCATTTCTCTCTCCTCTCTTACTCAGTCCTCCATCGCTTTCTTTCTTTCTTTCTCCTAAACTTTTCTTATCTTTCTCTTTCTCTCCTTTCTCTGCCTCTCCTCGTTAACTCTATTAGTCTTTCATTTCTCTCTCCTCTCTCTGCTAAACTTTTCTTATCTTTCTCTTTCTCCTCCCTTTCTCTGCCTCTCCTCGTTAACTCTATTAGTCTTTCATTTCTCTCTCCTCTCTTACTCAGTCCGCCATCATTCTTCCTCTCGCTGCTAAACTTTCCTTATCTTTCTCTCTCTCTCTGCTAAATTTTCCTTATCTTTTCTCTTTCTCTCCTCTTTCTCCTCCCTTTCTCCTCTCTCCTCGTTGTTCTATCTCTATTAGTCTTTCATTTCTCTCTCCTCTCCTCTTGTTCTAACTCAACCAAAGTCACTCCATCTCTCTCCTCCTCCCTTTTTCTTTGTTTCTTCCTCTTTCTCAAATCCTCCTTGCTCTATCTCAAACCCATCCCTCTCTTCTTTTTCTCTCCATCTCTCTCCATCCTTCCTTTTTCTGCCTCTCCTCCTTCTCAAACACAATAAGAGTCATCCATCTCTCTCTCTCTCTCTTTTGCTCACCTAAACTTTCCTTTCCTCTATTATTCTGTCCTCTCCTTCCCTCTGTCCGCCTTCTTTTTCAATCTCTATTAAAGTCTTCCTTCTCTCTCTGCTTTCCTCCTCGGCCTCTCTTATCTTTTACTTACTCATCCCTTTCTCTACCTCTCATTTTCCCTCTCCTTCGTGTTGTAACTAATCAAAGTCCTCCCTCTCTCTTTCCTTCTCCTAAACTGTCCTCCTCTCATCTCTTTTTTCTCTTTCTCTCTCTCCTCCTGCTTTCCTCCCACTCCAAACCCGACCTAGGATTTAAATATACACCGAACTGAAACTCCTGTCTATTTCAAGGAGGTAAAAGGTGCATTCAAGTGTATCTGTATAAAATTACTACTGCTGCTGCCACTGCTATCCTCTCCATCTGAACCACAGACTATATAAATGAACATACGTAGCTAACCCGCTTGCCGCAACGTTTCAAATAGGAAAAACGCTCCATCAACTCCAACTCCAATTCACTTTCTATTGAAAAAACATGGCCCCTCTCTGTGTAACTGCTGCTGTCAGACTCCTCATTTTGGTCTTAAAATGTCTGTATTATCCCTCTCTCTACATGATACTGGTGTTTTTATTTTGCTATTTTGTCCAGAAATAAATTTCCATTCCTAATATGGAACTGGTTCCAAATTCGCCCCTATAACTGCCGGCCTCAGTGAGCTTCATTTGACTGGAGCTGAACGCTGGGGGTGACGTCACACTGACTTAGTCCACGTCTTTACACAGTCTATAGTTTTTCTCTATAGATCTATAGATCAGTCTAATGTCTTAATGTAATATAGGCAAAGCTATGCCATCTCCATGGATACAAGCAGGAACCAGAAAAGTTACATAATGCAGCTTTAACTGAACTAAAAGTACCAAACCCATGTGTGTAATCTGCAGAAGTCTTCTTTTCAAACACCCCCCAAACGCCTCCTCAGATGTGAAGTAATTACTGGCTTTATTCTCCACACTTGTACCAAACTTGAATTCATTTTGAGAGAGTTTCGTTTTCGCTCCCGACACAAAATCAGATCAATGAACGTAATTACGGCGGAGAATTTACACACTAAAGATACAAGGGCAAATTAACCCCGAGTCAGAATCACAGCCAATATACGGGCTGTTCCAAAATGGTGAAATGTGGAAGTAAGAGACTAAACTAGCACTAAAACAAGACTAAATAGGACTAAACCAGGACTACACCCGGATTAAAACAAGACTAAATAGGACTAAACCAGGACCATGACCATACCAGGACTAAACCAGGACTAAACCAGGAGGGACACACGAGGATCACAACATCTGAGAAAACAAGTGAACACAACATCTGCAGCTGCACATGGATCAGCAGCTCGACTAGAACATGTATTAGATCAGTGGTTCTCAACCTTTTTTTCTTGAAGCGCCCCTTGCCTGTGTCCAAGAAAAGCCAGGCCCCCAAATACCAAATCCTCCCCACATATACGCACTAAAAGAAAAAAGTGATTAACTACAAACTTTTATTTGCAAAAATTCTTCCTTAAATGTAATCAGGTGTATCTAACACACACACAGAGTTTAATTTTTGACAGCCAAACAGAACAGGTTTACCCCATTACAACAGAAAAATAATGACTCATTGTTAAGATATATCAGTATCTATATGGCTTTCTTTTCTTCTGTGTGTCACCAGGTGTATAAAATGTTCAGAAATAATAACTGCAAGGACATTTAACTAGGCCCGGTGTCTCTTTTCATGAGAGCTAAACATTAAACTTGAGTGGCTTTTTAGCAGTTAACAGTGAACAGTCGAATGACGCGTCCGTGGCTTTGTGTAAATCACTACCTGCTCTTTCAAAAGCTTTTCTGATGTCCGTGGATCTTCTTGAGAGCGCCAGTTGCTTCTTCCTCTCAAAATATTCCCGACTTTCTCCAATAGTTTCGTTGTGCTTGGCCTCCTGGTGTCGTTTCAGTTTGCTAGGCTTCATACTATCATTAGCGAGCTTCTCACCACAAATAACGCACTCTGGCCCGAGAACTGTCCTGTCCTTCGATAAAAGCAAAATCAAGGTAACTCTCGAGATATTGCCTTGTTTTCTTCTTTGATAGAGATAAATCATCGGTACTTTTACGTTTCTCAGACATTGTGTTTTATTCATAAAATGATGCTGAAGCAG
This sequence comes from Taenioides sp. WSHXM2023, assembly GCA_029959045.1. Lineage (NCBI taxonomy): Eukaryota > Metazoa > Chordata > Actinopteri > Gobiiformes > Gobiidae > Taenioides > Taenioides sp. WSHXM2023. The sequence continues at coordinate 8,651,413 of CM057107.1, read as the reverse complement.
GAAAACAATCAGGGATGAATTACCCAGGCTGAATTACCTGCCCGCTGGCAGGTCAGAGGTAATAAATACCTTAATGAATTTAAATGTGGACCAACAATATGTTTTAATTTGAATTATACCGAATTTTGATTATCCTATTGGGTGTGTTGTTGGGATTCTATAATTTTAATGTGCACAGATATAATTTTGGTAAAGTCACAACCTCAACGCAACGCACTGTATTAGATGACAACAGCTCCATATCTATTGACCTGCTTTAGTCACATTTAGGCAAATAAACAAAAAACAAATTAAAAAAAAAAGTCTTTAAAAATGTATTAGAATACCGTTATTATCGTGAATCACTAAATATAACACCAAATATTTTCAAAACCATGTTGTTAACCATGTTTTTATCAAATAGAAGTTTAACTGTACCCATTTGTAGTTAAGTAATAGCAGTAGTACTAGTCTTTGAAATAGTAATGGTAGTAGTAATACTAGTAGTAATAGTTGCAGTGGTGCTTTCTAGAGAAATTTGTACATTTTAGGTTAATAATTTTTTTTTTTTTTTTTTTTTTTAAATTATGTATCTATGTGTTCTGTATACTTAAAATGATGATTCATTTGACAGTGCAGATAAAATCTAAATAAATCTTTTAAAAGGTCCTTTTTGGTGTAAGGTGAGTTTTAACATGTCCTCCTGGTTTGGACTTGTGATCCATTTTCTCTAATCACATCTTCAAATGTAAATATATTCTCGACTCTTGCCAAACGAAAAAGGAAGATGTCCAAAATGATACGGACATCGGAGCCAGATTCTGAGGAAAAATTAAAATTCAGACGGAGAATTAGTTTTATGTCGTCAAGGAAGATTTAAAAGCTTCTAAAAGAACACACAGTGATCAATAACAAAGAGTCAAGGGCAGAGGAGGGGCTGAAGAATGAGTTTAGGGATGTGAATCTAGACTAAATCAGGTCTAAAACAGGACTAAACCAGGATTAAACCAAGACTAAACCAGGACTAAACAACTAAACCAGGACTAACCAGGACTAAACCAGGACTAAACCAGGACTAAACCAGGACTAAACGTGGACTAAACTAGAACTAAATCAGGACTAAACGTGGACTAAACCAAGACTAAACTAGGACTAAAGTAGGACTAAACAAGCACTAAAACAGGGCTAAACCAGGACTAAATGTGGACAAATTCGACAGTTGAACTGAACCAGGACTTGACCAGGTTCAAGCCAAGACGAAATGAGAACGAATGTAGTAGACCAGGACTAGACCAGGACAAAACCTGGACTAAACCTGAATTAAACCAGGATCAAACCAGGACTAAACTAGGACTAAATGTGGACTAAATGAGAACAAAAAAACAAGGGCTAACAAGGACTAAACCAGGACTAAACCAAGATTAAATAGAGACAAAACCAGGACTAAACCAAGACTTCATGAGTACTACTCCAAGACTAAATCAGGGCTATAGACTACATGTATAGACCCAGATGCCCAGCTAATGGAAAACCATAGCTGTGGAGCACTGACCCTGAGGTCAGATCAAACCCGGGTTCATTCAGCCCATCCTCCAATCTGCAGATCATATATAAAAACAGGCCTCCTGTTACAGCCTCATATCTCTGTCTTCACTGTGGGAATGTGGCGGTTCCCATACATTTACATTATGCTTTAGTTCCCATAGACTTTACCATCAGACCCCAAACTAAATTTAACCAGGGCCCCTCACTCAATTTACAGATCCTCATGGTACAGAGGGTTCATATTAGTACTACTACTGCTACTGCTACTACTACTACTAGTTTTAATATTATCGCTTATCATGATATTTTTCTGTATCAAAATATAATATTTTAAAAAAGTGTTTAACTGTTGTTGTTTCTACTTGTCTCCATGGAGATGTCATTGCTTTGCCTGGAATGTTCCACAGTATCCTTCTTACATTTATTCAATGACAGGTGTACCTTGTAACAAAAATACCTTGAAAATACATGAATTAGTACTGTGAATGGGGTCACCTCTCCACAGATCCGACCTGTAACATGTCCTGGTGGTGTCACGTGCTTCTTTTTAATAAACTACAATTTCTTCTGATATTGCATCCAAATCTAACATAGTTTCACAATATATTTTTAATGTAACCAGGACTAAAATTCTCCAAACTCTGTAAAATCAATATTCGAAGATGGAGGTGGTGAAATGTGGCACTCGGAAGGTTTTTTTCTTGTCACAAATGTTTAAATAAATCATCAGAATTTAATATTTGCAGATGAAAACGCAAGACAAATGAGGCAGGCCTGGTAGCTCCATGTCAGGAAGTGTCAGAGCTAATGCTCTTTTGATGGAGAGGGCGAATTAACACCATTTCCATCCACACAGTTTAATGAACATGTATTGAGTTTAACAACAGGAAATAATCACTCACGGGCTAATGGGAAGGTCTCATAAAAGGCCCATATTACACTATTCTCTGAGCTATGTTGGAATGTTTCCTCATCACTAAAAACTGTTCCACCTTCTGATGTCATGTGGTAATACAGGAAGTGCTCCACTGTGTTTTTAAACATCATACGCCTTCAGTCACCTAGAATCGTTTGGATGACTTCAGCCCTGGAATTCCAAATCTCTACTGAACTAAAGGTAAAAGGTAACTGCTAACTTTGAAAATACAGCTTCATGACATCACAAGGTGGAACAGAACAAAACACAACTCTGAGTATGTTTTTGATGAAGTAACAGCATAACATGGCTTAAAGCTCACAAGAGTCAATTTTGTGTAATATGGGACTTTTAAAGAGGGGGTATTTTACTTCTATGGGGTATTAACTGCTAACACAGGACATATTTAGACCATCATGTTCCTTTTTTTTGTTTGAAAATGTTGTATATTGCCTGAAAATAACATATTAATTATAATTATGTTTTATTAGTTTCAATTTGTTTGCAATGCTCTGAGTCTCCCCTCTCGTAGGCTTGTGGCCGGAGCCTTGTACAGCTAACCATAAGGAGGGTTTGAATAGGGCCCAGGAGAGATCACTAGATTACTCAAACATGCTGATGGAGAAGATCATGATGAAGGCCACGGACGACCTGTGGGATTGTGGGAGTTTAAGACCTCACTCTTCAAGGAAAGAGCAACTATGAAAACCCGAAACCCGCCTTCAGTGAGGCCCTGGTCAGAAACCTGCGGGGGCAGAACGGCACTCGGGCCCATTTAAGTCCAGGACCCAGGCGAGTTCTTCTGGACGTCCCTCTGTGCTGCAGAGGCTCAGAACCTGGACCACAAAGAAACTAGAACTCCACAGGAGGGAGAGGAGATCAACAAGACCCCAGACCAGGAATCAGTAGGTCTGATCACATTTTTATACAACGCTTTTCCACCTTCAAGGAACTCAAAATGCTTTACAACAAGGAACCCCTGGTTTAGGCCAGGTTTAGTCCTGGGCTGGACTGGGTTCTTATTCACTGTGAAGAAAGTGCCGATTTTTCAAGATGAAAAATTTGATGAAAGATGAAATAAAAAAAAAAAAAAAAAAAGTTGCAGTATGTGTTTGTTGTCGGTAAAATGGGATTTTTTAGCGTATCAACTATCGGCCTGTATTTTTAAATGAGCTTTCAGACTTGGTTGTGTTTGCTAATGTGTGCATTGTGTCTCCATGGTAACTGTTGAACATTCTGCCAAAACGCATTCACGTAGGACGCCCCCAGTGTGATGTCATGCACAGTATCAATAATAGCAGTAATAGTAGTACATATGAGTCGTGGTGGTGAAGAGGAGGAGGATTCTCAGTTTGTTGTGAAATGACACAGCCCACGTTCTGCTGCCGTCCATCAAATCAGACCGGTACCAAGCAACTCTTCCTCCTCTCCTCCTCCTCTTCTCTCATCTTCTCTTCCTCTTCTCTCTCTGTCTCTCTCTCCATCTGTCTATCGACATCCTTAACCCCGTCTGCTTTCTCTGTAACTCACCTTTCTCTTCCCCCTCTCTCTCCTCTTTCACTTATTTACTTCTTACTTGCTTCTCTCCATGGAGATGTTATTGCTTTTGTCTGGAATGTTCCATGGTATGACTTTAAACATATCCATCTAGCATTTATTCATTACAGGTGTTTCTGCTGCTCACAAATGCAATAATTCCTTCTGTGAATGGGGGCGCCTCTCCACAGATCTAACCTGTAACTTGGTTTTGGTTTGGTCTTTTTAAATGTGCTTTTCACTCCGTCCAAATGATTTTTCTTTCTGTCTGAAATGAAAAACCCTTTACTCTGCTCTGATAAAGATCTGAGGTTTTGGAAAAACACTTTATTCAAATCCTGATCACAAATGTACAAAGATTTTCCACACTTCAAGCTCCATTAGCTCTTCAGTCTCTGGACCATAACACACTCAAAATATCTCACCTTCTTGTTTCTGCCAAGAATTCTAAATACAACTGTTATATTAAGTATAGAAGTAGTAGTAGTAGTAGTAGTAGTAGTAGTAGTAGTAGTAGTAGTAGTAGTAGTAGTAGTTGGTTTAGACCTGGTTTAGACTTGGTTTAGTCCTGGTTTCGACCTGTTTAGTCCTGATTTAGTCCATGTTTAGTCCTGGTTTAGTGCTTATTTAGACCTGGCTTAGTCCTGGTTTAGCCCTGATTTAGTGCTGGTTTAGTAGACCCGATTTAGTCCTAATTTATTCCTGGTTTAGAACTGTTTAGTTCTGAGTCCGTGTTTAGCCCTGATTTAGTGCTGGTTTAGTAGACCTGGTTTAGTCCTGGTTTAGCCCTGATTTAGTGCTGGTTTAGTGGACCTGGTTTAGTCCTGGTTTAGTCCTGGTTTAGCCCTGATTTAGTGCTGGTTTAGTCCTGGTTTAGTCAAATGGAAAAGTTAAGCTCAAAAACAAATCTAAAATCCAATAAACACCAAACATTTTCACCCAAACATGTGTAAAGCATTAGCGTAGCATGTTAGCAGCTAGCGTCTCCCTTGGGTGCAAACTGGGATCAAACACTGCAGCATTAGCCCCGATTAAGCCTTGTAAACAGAAAAGAGGCGAACGCTTTGGAGTTTTTACCCATCATGCAATTCTGCCAATCCACTGGAGAGGAACATGGTTAAGTCCTCTTCAGTCTGATCCAAAAGTGAAATGAGAGAGAAACGAGCAAAACAGATGAACGCCAAAAAAAAACCCTGAAGCAAAACAAAACGTGCACTGAAAATGTGAGAAAAACTGGACTAAACAGCAATATGGGTGTGATAGACGAGTCGCAAATAATAGAACAAGTTTGAATTCTCTGCCTTTAGAATCATGGTGAATAATTCGGACGCTCTGAATACATAAGGTAAGTGAGGATTAACAAACTGTTTAAAATGAACTAATTATGTTTTTAATGTTTTAAGACAGTAACTTTGTGTGATGTGATTCGTACAATTTAATTTTTTCAATTTTCATCTCATAATAGGCAATTTAAAAGTCCAAAAAAAGGCCTAAGTAAATAATGTATGAATTAAATAAATAGTTTAAAAAAAGATGGACAAAATTAGATGGACAGCCATGACAACAGTTCATTTTAATAAGCTGCTAATTATATAAAAAGGAGGCAAAAATGCACGCTATGATTCAATATAAAACTATTTAGCAGGCATAATACTGGGGATGTAACAATAACCAGAATATCGTAATATCGTAGCGCCAAAAGTCTCAAAATAATATTGAAAGCCGTCATAATAAACCGAATTACAAGTTCCTTTGATTAAATGAATTAAAATTCTATAAACTTCTCCAAAATACTGCAGTAAATATGGTACCATGAAATTAATATCGTGATAATATCGTCCCGTGAGATTTCGATAACGTTACATCCTTACATAATACTGGTAAATTATTTAAAGGTGCACTATGATGATTCTGATTTTTTATTATTATTATTTTTTATTACTTATTTTCTATTTTATTTTGACTTATACATATACATTTATATAATTATACCTTATTTGACACCTGTCTCTTGCTATATTTTTTGCTACTTATTTAGAATGTATTTATATTTTTTACTCTTTGTTATTATATTATATTGTGATGTGTGAGCTACTGTGTCCAAATAATTTCCCTTGTGGATCAATAAAGTTTGTTCAGATTCAGACAACTTTATCAATCCCACCGGGGGAAACAGTTTGAGCAGTAAAAAAAAAACCAAAAAAAAAAAACACAGAGACAAACAAACATTTAACACATGGAGAGATTCTGAACAAAGAGGAGCGTCCAATAAAAGACATTACGCAGAACGGCAGGAGGAATGAAAGATTTTAAATACCCGTTTGTTTTTAGAGAGGGGACAACAGCGAAGGCCCGAGGGCAGAAGAGAAAACTCACTTTTAAAACTCTGACTCTGTGAGCTCTGAATCATAGTGGCTTTTTGTAAAATGTGTGTTACAAAAAGAAGCAAAGTCTCTGCTGCACTCACCTACTTGTTTCTATGGATACATCATTTCTCTGCCTGGAATATTCCACAGTGTGACATTAAACAGCTCTACTTTATATTTATTCAATTACAGGTGGTTTTATAGCTCAAAAACAGACATTCTGACTGTGAGCGGGGTCGCCTCTCCACAGATCTGACCTGTAACTTGGTCTGGTTTGGTCTCCATGAGGATAGAAAGGTTTAATGCCATACTGTGAAACATTCCAGACAAAGCAACATCATCTCCATGAAGACAAGCATTTGCTAGACCCTCCACCAGAAAAGTTACACAATGCACCTTTAAACCAACAAATAATAGAAAAACACAACAGGCCCTCAATAAAGGATTGATAAAAACAGCATAAAATGAATGGATTAACAGAAGAAGGTGCAAAAGATGTCACTGCTTTGCTCTGAATGTTCCACAGTACGGCATTACACTTATTTATAGGTAATTTATTCAGTTTGAGGTGGTTTTGTTGCTAAAATAAATTTATATCTGTGTAACGGTAATAAGATCTTCATGGAGACAAGCAGAATAATTACTTAGTGCACTTTTAATTAATTTAACTCAGCACAGCAACGGTTTCCGGGGGTGACAGGTCATGGTTTCCCTGGGTTACTGTTGCTACGGTGTCCTTTAAATACCACCTCAGACACTTCATCATTTTAAAGAGAAAAGCGAGAGTTCAGCAGGTTAAAACAGAGAGAGGCGTGCAGTTTAAATTGTGTTTTTAACATTAGCCTTTAGCTCACGGCCCCTGTCAATGCATGATATGGTACCCAGACCAATTAGGCAACTTTTTCATGCAATTCTTTTATGTGTTAAACGTCTCTGCTCCTGATTTTTACTGTGTTAAAAACTTGAAAAACAGAAGTAGTTTGCAGTGGTCCAAAGTTCTTCTGCATTCAGAGCATCCGAATTATTCACCATGACGAGTTTATAAGAGATTTTCACAACTTTCAAAGACCAGAGCAGAGTCTGGCCATCACACTATAAAGCTAAAAACAACTAGCATGCTCACACACCCTTCCTGATTATCAGACAATAATATGCTTAGAACACAGAGGACTTATTTTGACCTCAAGAGCTGCTTATACAACAGATCTGTACTAGAAAAGAAAGAAAAGAAATGTGGAAAATCACAGTATATTGTCTAAAGAATTATCATTGTGGTATCAGAATCAGTATTGAGTATCGAGTCTATTCCTTTGTATTGAAATTAAGTTTTGTGACGACACTAGTTTGTTCCTTAACCAACCAGAACCAGGTTTTCACAGGTGTGGTCATGTTTACAGTCAATATGATGAAGTTATTTTATTTAAACAGGATCTGGGTTAACGTCTACAGACACATCTGCACAAACATGTGAGAGTGGAAATGAACCGGAGCTGCTCAAGATCATTACGGCAATAAGAGCTGTCAATGAAGAAATCAAACCAGGACTAAACCAGGACTGAATCAGGATTGAACCAGGACTAAACCTGGACTAAACCCGGACTAAACCATGACTAAAGTAGGACAAAACCAAGACTAAACCAAAACTGAACCAGGACTAAAGAGATAAGATAAGATAAGATAAGATAAGATAAGACTTTATTGATCTCACAGAGGAGAAATTCACTCGTGACAGAAGCTCACAGTCAGGGGACAGTATAGTGCAAAAAGTTGTGAAAAATTGTGCAAACACTCAGAACAATAAGTAAATAAAAAATAAAATCACAATAAATATTAACATATTTACAACATCAGGTAGCTCTTATGTACAGGGAGTGAAAGAAATGTAAATATATAATAAAACATATCTCTTATATAATATATATATATGTAAAAGAATACAAATATACAAATATATAAATATATAATCTGAGGACAGTGGAGGCGGTTACTGATGAGGTGACATGGTTACAGGTTTTGCACGGGCTATTGCACAGGTTATTGCACAGGTTATTGTAAGTGTTAAACAGTGGAGTTGTACAGTCTGACAGCAGTGGGGATGAAGGACCTGCGGTAGCGTTCCTTCTTGCACTGAGGGTGCCTCAGTCGGCCGCTGAAGGTGCTGCTCAGTTCCTCTACAGTCCGGTGCAGACCCACCTCCTCCACAGACTCCAGAGGACAGCCCAGGACAGAGCTGGCCCTCCTGACTAGTTTGTTCAGTCTTTTCCTGTCCCGCTCTGTGCTGCTCGGGGCCCAGCAGACAACAGCGTAGAGGAGAGCAGAGGCCACCACAGAGTCATAAAAAGTCTTGAGCAGGGGCCTGCACACTCCAAAAGAACTCAGTCTCCTCAGAAGGTGGAGGCGACTTTGGCTCTTCTTGTACAGGGCATCAGTGTTGTGGGACCAGTTCAGTTTATTGTTGAGGTGAACACCCAGGTACTTAAAACTGTCCACTGTCTCTATGTCCTGTCCCTGGATGTTCACCGGTGAGGGAAGTAGTGTCCTTCTCCCGAAGTCGATCACCATCTCCTTGGTCTTACTGGTGTTAAGGCACAGGTGGTTGTGCTCACACCAGTCCACAAAGTCCCTGATGACCGATAGGTACTCCAGCTCATTCCCCTCAGACACACAGCCCACAAGGGCCGAGTCGTCAGAGAACTTCTGGAGATGGCAGGTGTCCGTGTTGTAGGTGAAGTCCGAGGTGTAGATAGAGAAGAGGAAGGGTGAAAGGACAGTTCCCTGTGGGGCCCCAGTGCTGCAGACAACCACCTCTGACTCACAGCCGCGCAGCCTCACATACTGCGGCCGGTCAGTGAGGTAGTCGATGGTCCAGGCGGCGAGATGTCCGTTCACTCCGGCGTCCTCCAGCTTCCCCCGCAGCAGTGCCGGCCTGATGGTGTTGAAGGCGCTGGAGAAGTCAAAGAACATGACTCTCACAGCGCTCCCGGCAGTCTCCAGGTGGGTGAGCGCCCGCTGCAGCAGGTAGATGACGGCGTCCTCTACTCCGATGTTGGGCTTGTAGGCAAACTGCAGCGGGTCCAGAGTGGAGCTCACCACGGAGCGGAGGTAGCTGAGGATCAGCCTCTCCATGGTCTTCATGAGGTGAGAGGTCAAGGCGACTGGTCTGAAGTGGGCCGGTTCCCTGGCATGTGTTGTTTTTGGAACTGGTACCACACAGGAGGTCTTCCACAGGACAGGGACCTTCTCCAGGCTGAGGCTCAGGTTGTAGATGTAGCAGAGAACCTCACAGAGCTGGTCCGCGCAGGTCCTCAGCAGCCTGGGGCAGATGCCATCTGGTCCTGCAGATTTTCTCTGTTTCAGCCGCCTCAGCTCTCTCCTCACCTGATCCGGTGTGATGTAGACGGAGGAGTAAGGGGGGGACTGGGGTGGACTGCCGGGGGTGGGGGGCAGAGGGGGGCTGGTGCTGGGAACAGTCGGTGTGAAGTGAGCTGGAGACGTGGGTGGTAGGGGGCGGGGGGTGGGTGCAGTCGGTCCGGGAAGGGGGGGTGTGTCCAGTGGCCTGGGGGTGTGTGAAGAGGGGGGATCCGAGAAAGAGGCAGAGGGGATGGGGGGACAATCAAAACGGTTGAAATAAACGTTTAGTTCATCCGGCCAGCGCTGATCTCCATCAGATGTCCCTCTGGTGTTCTGACCAAATCCTGAGATGTTCTTCAGACCTCTCCACACATCCCGCACGTTGTTCTGGGCCAGCTGCTCCTCCATTTTCTTCCCGTAATCCTTCTTGGCCCGACGAATCCTCCACTGAAGCTCCCGCTGGACCCTCTTCTGCTCCTCTCTGTCCCCTGAGTTGAAAGCCCTCTTCTTCTGGTTCAGGAGGTCTTTGAGCTCAGGGGTGACCCAGGGGTGGTTGTTGGAGAAGCACCGTACCCTCCGGGTTGGCACAGTGCTCTCCACGCAGAAGTTGATGTAGTCCGTGATGCAGTGGGTCAGGCCATTGATGTCATCTCCATAAGAGCTGCTGAACATGTTCCAGTCAGTGGTCTGGAAACAGTCCCTCAAACTCTCATTGGCCTCTTCAGTCCACAGCTTCACAGACAGCGTCCGCGCAGGTCCTCTTCGCACCTTTGGTGTGTATTGCGGGAGCAGTTTGACGAGGTTGTGGTCTGAGCGTCCAAGCGGGGGGAGGGGGACGGAGGTGTAAGCGTCTTTGATGTTCGCATACAGGAGGTCCAGAGTCCTATTGTCTCTCGTAGGGCACGTGACGTACTGTGTGTAAGTGGGGAGAATGGCGGACAGGGAGACGTGGTTGAAGTCCCCGCTGATTAAAACCAGGGCTCTGGGATGCCGGGTCTGCATCAGCGCTACGCTGTTGTGGAGTTGTTCACAGGCCGCCGTCGCATCGGCGGAAGGGGGGATATACACACAATACGTGATCACGTGTGAGAATTCCCTCGGCAGGTAATACGGCCGCATGCCCACTGCGAGCAACTCAATGTCCGGGGTACACAGCTGTTGTTTGACGTACACGTTATCCGTATAAAGCAGGACTAAAGCAGGATTAAACCAGGACTAAACCAATAATAATACATTTTTATTTTATTTATTTTTATTTTAGAGCTTTTCTAAACAAGCAAAGACATTGTACAAAGAACAGAACCAAGACTGAACCAGGGCTAAACCTGGACTTAATCAGGAATAAACTCAAGTGTAAAGCTGAGTACTTCTTCCCATTGAACAGATCAAATATTGAGTTACAGGTCGCTAATCGCTATGGAAACGATTCTAATTTCTCCTTTGTGAAAGTCATGCCTTGTACATCGCCATGACTTTTAGGCTTAACCTTTACTTTGTGCTGCAGGGGTCAAAGGTCACGGAGGACAGTGGAAAAACAGGAGCGGACTGTGAGCTAATGAGCTTTTAGCCTCACAGACCAGACGCCGTCAAACTAAAGGTCGCACCACTTTATACAACTTTTCACAGTGATCGAAAATTAGCAACGTTGCCATAGCGATTAGCCATTCAAAACTAAATATTAGAGCTTTGGAATGAGGAAAAAGTCATGAAAATGTGACATAAAACAGGAAACTGAAACTCATGGACTAAACCAGGATTAAACCAGGGCTAAACCAGGGCTAAACCGGATCAAAGTTCAGGACTAGACCAGGACTAAACCAGGACCAAGAAGTAAACCAGGACTACACAAGGACACAACCAGGACTAAACCAGGACTAAATTCAGGACTGCCTAAACCATGAACACAACCATGAACACAACCAGGACTAAACCAGGACTAAATCAGGACTAAACCAGGGCTAAATCGGATCTAAGTTCAGGACTAAACCAGGACTAAACCAGGACCAAGAAGTAAACCAGGACTAAACAAGGACACAACCAGGACTAAACCAGGACTAAACCAAGAGTAAAAACGAGGACTAAACACGGTCCAAGGTCAGAAATAAATCAGGACTAAACCACAACTAAACCAGGACTAAACCAGGACTAAACCCGAAAACCATAATTAACCCATAAACCAGAACTAAAGCAGGACATAAACATTTACTGTAATGAAAAGTATATGAATAAATGTGTAATTTAAGCCCACATTGTTACACAGTCTATATAAACCCAGTGTTTCTAAACCCCTTCAGTTCATCAGTTCGTCTGCTCGTCTGCTCGTCAGTTCGTCTGTATCCCCCACAGTTACAGGGAAAGGCTGATTTAAGTGAAAAGTTCTGCTCCGTCAGCCTCAGGACTCAGATTTAACATAAAGATCGTCTCATTTAAAATCTGTGCGTTTTCTGTCAGTCTGAGCCACGTCAAACACACAGACATCTATTCTGTGGTTTTAAATGACAAAAATACACAGACAGAAGTTACAATTCACTGCTCGCGTATTCTTTGGACAAGTTTTTGACATCATTTGGTTGATGGTTCCATCCCTATAGTTTAAACTGAGCTGGAGTCAGGTCAGAAATCTGTGGTGGAGTTTTCTGTGTAACTCAGATGCAGTTTTGTTGAGCTGGTTTATGATTTATATCCCTGTAATTCCTGGAAGTATCCACATAAAGCAAAAACTGACACAAAGTTCAGCCTCTTCTCTGACAGGAGAAATAAACTAAAGTCACATCATTTTTTACACAATCGCTTCAGAGAGTGGAGCCATTATTCAACCCCAAAGATGTGAGTGTTTGAGCTGAAAGGACTTTAAACCAGAAGATTAATATGACAAGTCTGTGGAGCTGATCCCAAACAAATAATGAAATGGAGAAACATTTGTGGATCATAAAAATTAATTTTACATTTTGATCAAGATAAATGGCAATATTCAATACATAAATTCAGTACATGTATTAAGTTAATTCCCAAAAATGTAAACAAAACAGGTATGAGCGGGTTAATACAAACATTTTAAGACCAAAATGAGGAGCCTGACAGCAGCAGTTACAGGGAGAGGGGGGACGGTTTTTCAATACAAAGTGAATTGGAACCAGAGTTGATGGAGCTGGAAGTGTGCCCATGCTCACTTCCTGTTTGGAACGCGGCGTTAGCGAGTTAGCTCTGTCCATTTACAGTGTGTGGTTTGTGTGGAAATGTCGTACCTCAGGCCTGGACTCGGCTGATGGAGAAGAGGAGGAGACGGAGAGGCTGAGGAGGCTGATGAAGAGTCTGCTGCAGAGGAAGAGGAGCAGGGGTGCAGCTGAAACCACAGAACAAGGAGAGAGAGTGTATTTATATGAACGTATCATAGCCTGTGTCCATGGGCACACTACCGGCTCATATTGATTTCCTATTGACTTTTTCCTCATTTTGATTTTGTCTGATAAAAACACTTTAATAATCAACATTTTAACACAAAAAAGTCAAATTTCCTCCTCCAAATTCCTGCTCTTGTTGTTGGAGGAAATGGTGGTACTCCAGATGCCCTACCACCACGCGCTGACAGTAGATCAGTCTAAAACACTTGCGTTGTGTGAATGCAGATTGATCGCAGCTTAATATTGATTACTTTTTGATAAATTGTGGGGCGTTATTGAAATGTTGACCTTAAGTGCTCATCTCCACGGCGACGTGTTTTATGGGACATTTTTTATACGGAGCTTTTCCAACTTCAAGGGTCAATGCACTTTATATCAACAAACCACTCACACTCACACCCTCCCATCCTACTATATCCCTGTGTCAGATGCCCTCCCAATATCTATATCCCTGTGTCAGATGCCCTCCCATACTTCTATACCCCTGTGTCAGATGTCCGGAATGTTCCACAGTATCAACTAAATCATTCATTTCCATTTATTACATGAAATATTTTTATTGCTCTAAAATATCTTGAACTAGACTCGCCGCTCCACAGATCTGACCTGTAACTTGGCCTTGGCGTTACCTTCTTGTTGCCGCTGGAATAATTTAATGCCATACTGTGGAACATTTTAGGGCAAAGGGAAGTTTATTTGTACAGCACAATTTGCACTAAATAAGTAATTCAAAGTACTTTACAGAATTAAAAATACATTAAAATCACAATACAAAGCTACGCAGAGTAAAACATCTCCATGGAAACAAGCAGGCGGTTTACCCTTCACCATAAAGGTTCCACGGTGCACCTTTAAAACCCTCCTGGTCTGTTATTGCTCACATTTGATCCGTAGACTTCCCTTTGCTCGAGTGGTGTGTTTAAACGAGGACAGACTCAGAGCTGCAGGCTTCAGTCAGATTAAAACAGAGAATTTACACACAGAAAAGTCTGGAACAATTCAACACAGTTCAGACGAGAGGATTTTCACAGGTTTCTCATTTTGACTTGGTCTGGTGGAATACTGCTGAATATTTATCACACTTTTACATCAGTTAAGTGGCAGTTTGTGGGAAAAAGTTGAGAAGGAAAGTACAAAAATACAGGAAGTAGCGCTGGGTTGTAAAACAGAATCCCTCTGCTTATGTCATCAACAGAAAACTCCAAAACGCAGAGACAATTTACAGAAATACAGAAATATTGTCATTTAAAGAGCGAGAGACTCTTTATTGATCCTGGGGGAAATTACATGTTGAGGAAATAACTGCTGTCCAACCAGGAAGTAAAATTATAAACTTTGCAAAAACTAGGTAAGATTGTTTGTAAAATCTGAAATTCTAAAGTTATTGGGTTTCATACAGTGTCACATTTCAACATTATCCCTATGTGTCAGATGCCCTCCCATCCTTCTATATCCCTGTGTGTCAGATGCCCTCCCATCCTTCTATATCCCTGTGTGTCAGATGCCCTCCCTTGTGACATTTCTAATTTTTTTTTTTTTTATTTGACCTTTTGGTGCAGTCAGGTTCAGAATCTTCAGTAATGAGCCCAGGAGCCAATCCCAGATCAGAAGTCTCACGTTCAGAACTGTGTAAAGTGTTTTAACTCTTTAAAACCATTGGTGCAATCAGACACATTTCAGTTCAAAACCTCTGGAAGAAAAAGAGACAATTCGCTTTTCAGCATTTACATTTCCGCATAAATAACATTCTGTTTTTAAACATGTGACTGTTCAAGATCTACGAGTTAAAGGGTCAATGTTCGGCTGTTTTCTGATTTTCTCTGTTCTAATGTCGTTTCCTCATCACAAACAGACCTGGAGTTGTGTTTTGTTTCATTCACACACGTTTAACGCACAAACCTGCAGATTTAGGCTGATTTCTTCTCTCAAACTGAAAACACTCTGTTCCACCTCGTGATGTCATGTGGCAATACAGGAAGTGCTCCACTTTGTTTTTAAACTCCACACACCTTCACTAGAATTATTTGGATCATTTCTGCCCTGGAACTGCCAAATCTCGACTGAACTAAAGGTAAAAGGAGCTGTTCACTTGAAAACTTCCACTTCATGACATCACAAGGTGGAACAGAGCATTTTGAGCTTTGGAGATGTAAACAGACTAATAATAAAGAGTTAGGCCCAATCCCAATTCTCCCCCTTAGCCCTCTGTCTTTGTCTTAGCCCTACCCCTTAGCCCTACCCCTCTGTCTTTAAACAGAGGGGTAAGGCAAAGGGGTGTGTTTTAACCCTTAGAAATGGGACACCCCTTTGCAGTCGCAACAATATGACATTATTTTTAAAGTTTTGAAGTATTGTGCTCCTTTTGAGTTTGTTTTAAATGAACTTTGCAAAAAGTCAAATGTTTTTTTGATTTTTTATTTTTTTTTAAATTACTATACTCTGTACAACATATGTAAATTTTAATCAACTGTAACATAAAATTAAAATGCTGCAGAGGTGGACGGAGTTGTAGAGGATGCCTGGTACACACAAAAAAGAAAACAAAATTAATACATAGTCATAAACATATATAGTTGTTCTGGTACCTACAAATATTATAGAATGTAATATACCTTATATTTTATTTTCAAATTCTCCCACTTTTTTGAAGCTTGTTGGGCTGACACAACTCCAACAAGTCCAGCCTCCTACAAGAAATACAAATGTGATTAATAACATGTCATTAAATAGAGGATAATTTACAAACCGAAACGAAACAATAATATTTTAGGCGATGCGTGTTCGTAATACTTTACACATTCTACGTAACATGTGTATAGTTCTAAACGCGCATGAGACGAGTTACGAGGCGAAATACAGCGATATATTTGACACATTCTAGTCTAACATATATGCGTATATAGTTCTTTTAGGCCATGCATGTTCGTAATACCGTAACATGCGTATAGTTCTAACCGGGCATGTTACGATAAGCCGTATATGTCAGAAAGTGTAAATGCTGGCGCCATGAGTATACCTACAACTTTTCAAAAGTTACTACAGTTTTATACAACTTTTTATGAGGTTCTTGAGTGCAAATACTCACATTTGTCCAATTTCTTCCCGATTGCTCGACACTTCCCGATTTCCGTGTTGCTTTTTGCTCCGACTTGCGTTAAGCCACGCCTATCCCCTTTGCGCAAAGGGTGCATCTGAAAACGCTCTGTTCAAAGGGGTAGAACAGCCCTTCCCCTTAGCCCTCGCACTTACAGAAAAGAGTATTGGGACACCCCTCTGTCTCTCGTGAACGCGCACAACAGAGGGGTAGGGCTAAGACAGAGGGCTAAGGGGGACAATTGAGACGCAGCCTTACTCAAACATGTGAATGAAACAAAAAACAACTCCAGGTCTGTTTGTGAGGACAGAAAATAACATTAGAACATGACTTAAAGCTCACAAGAGTCCATTTTGTGTAATATAGCTGCTACTACTACTACTACTACTACTACTACTACTACTACTACTACTACTACTACTACTACTACATAATGTGTGGTTATAAAGGGACTATAAGGAAAGGCTCCTCTAGTTTGTGATGTAGCTCAGACGTGTTTGTGTCCAGTGGAAGTGTGCTACGAGTGGGAGAG
Organism: Taenioides sp. WSHXM2023; assembly: GCA_029959045.1. Classification (NCBI taxonomy): domain Eukaryota; kingdom Metazoa; phylum Chordata; class Actinopteri; order Gobiiformes; family Gobiidae; genus Taenioides; species Taenioides sp. WSHXM2023. Next base: position 8,634,693 of record CM057107.1, on the reverse strand, counting down.
GTGAGAGAAAGAGAGACAGAGAGAGAGAAAGAGAGGAGTGGGTGGGCGGAAGAGAGAGGGGGAAGAAGAGGAGAAGGGAGAAGAGGGGGGGGCAAAAATGTGGAGAGAAGGACGCAGGAAGAGGGGAGAGAGATGGAAAGATGAGAGAAGGAAGAAGGGGGGAGGACCGAGAGAAAGACTGAGAGAGAGGAGTGGGCAGAGGAAGAGGGGAGAGATGGAAAGATAAGAGAAGGAAGAATGGGAAGAGACAGAGACAGAGGAAGAGAGGGAGGGAGAGAGTGGGGGGAGAGAGACGGAAAGACGAGAGAAGGAAGAATAGGAAGAGAGAGAGAGGGAAGAGGGGGATGAAAGAGGAAAAAGGGGGAGAAGGCAGAGTAGAGCGAGACAGAGAGAGGAAGAGAGGAAGGGAGAGAGGCGAAAGGGAAGGATGAGCAGAAGGTACAGGGGAGAGGAGAGAGAAAGAAGAGGAGGAGATGGGGATAGAAAGAGAAGAAAGAGAGAAAAAAAGAAGAAAGGATGGAGAGAGAGATGGAGAGGGTAAGAGAAGAGACAGACAGAAGGAAGAAGGGAGGGAGAGAGGAGAGAGAAGAGAAACCTGTACAGGAGAAGAGAGGAAGATAGACACTGACAGAGGGAGGAGATGGAGAGAGAGACAGAGATAGGAAAAAAAGAGAGAGAACAGGAGCTCGCTAAATAAACCTATTCAAGAGTTACCCAACAGCGCCATCTTGTGCATAAAAATAGTATTACCAACCATTCATTTAATAAGACATACCTCCATAACGTTAGGGGACGAGAAACGTTTTAAACACAAAAATAGCAAAAAATAGATTGACACTCACTTTAGTCTTAGTTTAGTCTCCTCCTCCTCCTCCGTTTGGCTCCGTGAAATCCGCAAAAACGTGTCGAATGTCGTCGCCTTCTCTTTAAACCTAATTCTGTCCCGTTTTAGAGAGTTTTTAAACGTGTTAGCGTCATTAGCATCAGGACTGGCGCCATTAGCGGACTCAGAGGAGCACGTGTCACTGATTGACCAATGAGATGTCCGCACACACCTGGGAGACGCGCGTGCAGGCCCACACGTGCGCCTCACCACACAACTGACTAACGTTAACTAACTAACTAACTAACTAACTAACTAACTAAATAAATAAATAAATACATTATCACAGTAAAAAAAAAAAAAAAAAAAAAAAAAAAAAAAAAGTGGTGGACTGAAAATAGAAAATAAAAATAATAAATAATAAAAATAAAATAATTAAATTCAAACGACTAAAACAAATCAAGGACAATAAAAATTAATTATTTCAAAATGAATACTGATACTGATATTCATGGAAGTATAAAAGAGCCACAGTTACAATAGCCTATTTTAGGATGAGCCTCAATTAATGATCAAGAATGCTGAATTTAGAAACACAACTTGACAGGTTTTCCAATACCGCCATCTTGTGGTTAAAAATAAGTAGTAAAAAAAAAAAAAGCAAAAAAATTTTGACGTGGAACATTTAACCTTTTTAAGTATAACGTATTGGGTTTCACATGGCATTTCTATATTATATGCCTGAGTGTCAGCTGCCCTCCCATTCTCTTATATTCTTGTGTCAGTTGCCTTCACATCTTCCTATATCTCTGTATGCCAGATGCCCTCCCATATCTGTGTGTCAGATGCCCTCCCGTCCTCCTTGTGTATGTTATAAAAATACACAATGACTTTATAACGACTTTTATTTTGAAAATGTCCCAGTCTCTTTGCTTTTGAAACACAGCCTCTTCCTTTTTCTTTTTAAATATATACTTTTTTTTTTTTTTTTTTTTTTTTTTAACAAATCAGATCGGTACATCGTGCATGCAGTACCCATAAGCCGCGTAGTTTCATTTTCACAAAAAATGAAATAAAAACAACATATTTTTCCCTTTTTAAGCTGGTTGAAATGGTCGGTTTGGAGCAGTAGCCATGTCCACACTTTGCATAGACAGTCAATGGAAAAGTTCAGCATGCCGTTCATTTTGGAGTCAGCAAAATCCTCAAAAAACAGAATATATATTTACACGTTTGATATAAAAATAAGATTAAGTATTTATAACTTTCAACTTGCATTTAACTTTTGTTCTTTTTGTGTTAATAAAGAGATACTGTAACGTTATGCATTGGGTTGTGTGAAAAAACAAAATATTATAGGTCTAAACCAGGTCTAAACCAGGACTAAACCAGGTCTAAATCCAGTCTAAACCAGGTCTAAACTAGGACTAAACCAGGTCTAAACCATTCCGATTTATTTGCAATTCTAAGGTCTAAACCAGGTCAAAATCAGGACTAAACTAGAACTAAGCCAGGATTAAACCGTGACTAAACCAAGCCAGGACTAAACCAGATTTAAACTGGGTCTAAACCAGGTCTACAGTAGGCCTAAGCCAGGTCCAGACTGGGACTCAACCAGGACTATGCCAAGTCAAAACCGGAACTGCTCAGGTCTTACCCAGAACTAAACCAGGTCTAACCCAGGACTAAACCAGGACAAAAAGCAGTTCATAGTTCATAGTTAATTACAATTACAACAGGCCCAGTAGACAAGTCCATAGAATGACCTTTGACCTTTTCACATTGTGGGAGTTCAAAGTTTGATTTTTGCTTTTGTTCATTGCCTCAAAGTCTCTGTATTTTCTGTAAAGAGCAATTTTAAACTTTCAACTTTTTAACTTTGTCATTTTCTCAGTCCAGTTTTTGAATATATATTTTTTGTGTTGTGGAAATTTTATAATATAGAGTTTGGGTCTAAAGAATGACTAAACCAGGATTAAACCAGATCTAAACCAGGACTAAACCAGGTCTAACCCAGGTCTAACCCAAGTCTCAACAAGGACTAAAACAGGTCTAACCCAGGTCTAACCCAGGTCTAACCCAAGTCTCAACAAGGACTAAAACAGGTCTAACCCAGGTCTAACCCAGGTCTAACCCAGGTCTAACCCAGGACTAACCCAGGTCTAACCCAGGACTAACCCAGGACTAAACCAGGACTAAACTACACCACGCTGGGAGGACTAAAACGTGACTAAATCAGGTCTAAGTTTTTAGCTAAACAATGCCACCTATTGGTCATCTATGAAATTGCACTCAAAAGTTGTCTTATTGCTCTGTGCAGAAACACAACATTTTGCATTAAATATTTAAAAACTTTACAGAAAAAATATAACATTAATTTGTGTCACAGGCTCTTCCTCAAGTGCTACCATGAAAAACTGCAAATAATAATGTAATAAAAAATAAAAAATATGTTTTGGTCCTTAATCAAAGCAAATGCTAAGCTGTGATATGTTAAGAAATGAAGATGCACAGTATGAATCCTTAAGACTAACTCACTTCTCCAAACACCTTTAGCTGATAAACTGCACAACTGGTGGTTTATTTTAATGGTGCACTGTGTAACTTTTCTTGTCTCCATGGAGGTGTCATTGCCTTGCCTGGAATGTTCCACAGTATGGCGTTAAGTTTGTCTATCTCCATGGAGACGAGAAGGTGACAGCACTAGGTCATATCTGGGAAGTCCGCAGTTCGGTCAGTCTCACATCTATAATTGAAGAAATAGTTATGATTAATGCTGCACTGTGGAACATTCCAGGAAAAAACAATTATATCTCCATGGAGAAAAGCAGGAGCACACTCAATAAAAAGTTACGCAGTGCACCTTTAATTGTTTAAAGATGTATATTGTGACAGAAAATTCACGTAGTCTCCGATAACGTTTTACAATGGTTACTTTTTTCTGTAGTCTCCAATAAACTGGACTAAACCAGGTCTAAACCAGGTCTAACCCAGGACTAAACCAAGTCTAAACCAGGGAAAAACAGGTCTAACCCAGGACTAAACCAGGTCTAAACCAGGTTTAACCCAGGACTAAACCAGGTCTAAACCAGGGAAAAAACAGGTCTAAACCAAGTCTAACCCAGGACTAAACCAAGTCTAAACCAGGTCTAACCCAGGACTAAACCAGGTCTAAACCAGGTCTAACCCAGGACTAAACCAGGTCTAAACCAGGGAAAAAACAGGTCTAAACCAAGTCTAACCCAGGACTAAACCAAGTCTAAACCAGGTCTAACCCAGGACTAAACCAGGTCTAAACCAGGTTTAACCCAGGACTAAACCAGGTCTAAACCAGGGGAAAAAACAGGTCTAAACCAAGTCTAACCCAGGACTAAACCAAGTCTAAACCAGGTCTAAACCACGACTAAACCAGGTCTAAAAAAAGACACTGAAGTATTTGCTAAATCTGTGTAAAAATGTAAAGATTTGGTAATTGTTAAGAATCTGACCTTGTGGTGAGTTAGTCTTGTATTGAGCTACATCACTGTCTGAGAATTTTCAAAAATAAAATTTGAAATATTAAAACGTCTCCTCTTTGCTTCATGCATCCTCTGAAATTTATCTGGATTTTTGAATGAAGATTTGGGCATTTCTGTTCATTTTTTGATTTTTTTTTTGCACTTTTTTCCTCTACATTTCTACAAACATTTGAAGGGAAGCATGCTTTGTTTCAGGAACCAGCTACACCATTTCTGAAAACTCAAAATTGACCAAATCGCAATTTTTTACAACTCTGAGAAGACTTATTTTCTTTTGTAAATAGTACCTCAAGCATAGATGGTGCAGTAATAGTGGACTAGTTTAAAGCAACAGTGTGCAACTTTCTGGAGGTGGCATGTGACCTGTGTGATTCCATGGAAACAGAAAGTTAAAACCATACACTGGAACATTCTCCATGGACATACATAGGTTTTATGCCATACTGCGGATTATTATACCCAGAGGAACAACATTTCCATGGAAACAAGCAAGAAAAGGCCCCTCCTCCTTATCAGAGTCTGTCTTTATGCTAAAAAGTTACATACTGTGGCTTTAATGGAGGCTCCTTTATAATATTAATTAGTTGACCTATTAAAATTTTACTGTTAACATGGGAAATTTGTAGGGGAAGGGTCAACAAAAGTGTTCAAAACTGCACCACTTGTCTCTATGGTGATGTTGCTTTGCCTGGAAAGTTCCACAGTGTGACATTAATTAATTAATGCTGTAATGTTGTTTCCTCCTCAAAATCACCTGGAGTTGTGTTTTGTTTCATTCACATGTTTGAGTAACTCTTTATTATTAGTCTGTCTACATCTCCAAAGCTCAAAACGCTCTGTTCCACCTTGTGATGTCATGAAGTGGTAGTTTTCAACAGTTTGAACAGCTCCTTTTAACCTTTAGTTCAGTGGAAATTGGCAATTCTAGGGCTGAAATTTTACTAATTTTTTTATCTAATTTGACTAATCTGACTGCAGTAATGTTCACTGATCTTAATGTCTTTGTCATGTGTGATGGACTTAATGTTATTGTGTTAACGTCCTGTTTTTCGTCTTTCGTCCTGTTTTTCAACCTGCCGATGGAACCTGCACAGCAAACTCTGGTACGTTTACATGCTGTACTGACACATGTTGATCAATGTGCACTGTCCCATATTCAAGAAATAAACATAAACATAAATGATCCAAATGATTCTAGTGAAGGTGTGTGGAGTTTAAAAACACAGTGGAGCACTTCCTGTATCACCACATGATGACATCACAAGGTGGAACAGAGCCTAAATATGCAGGTTTTTTGTGTGTTAAACATGTGTGAATGAAACAAAACACAACTCCAGGTCTGTTTGTGATGAGGAAACGACATTAGAACAGAAGAACAGATCAGAAAACAGCCGAATATTGTCCCTTAAAGTTCCATAAAACGCCCATATTTGTTGTTAAAATGTCTGAAATCACCAGTCCACTCTTCGAGCACCATCTTTGCTTTTTTTCATTATTATTTAGCTACAACTGAATCTTGCATTTGACCCTCTCGCTCTTCTCCTCGCCGTCTCTACGCGCTTTCAGTATTTCCACCATTTTGTCCACAGTGAACGCTACAGAAAAGCTGATTTTTAAATGACTTTCCTTCAAAATAGCAAAATAGTTTGTAAAGCACCAGTTAGTTTCGTTGTTCGTATTTTAGCAGCCAAACTTCGCATACTTTCTACTGATCGGATTTAGAAAATATATTTACAATTCCACCCAAATACTTAGGTAGAAAACTGGTGAATGCAGTGAGCTATTAGCATGCATTAAGTTACGTAAGTTTGTACACGTCTGGGACCTAAAGGAAGCCGCGGTCTACAGCAGTCTGTAAAACTCCCAGTGTTTGTCCCAAACAAATGAGCGCTTTAAGTAAAAATTATTATTGGAAATGATTTAGGCTTGAGTGTATCGACTGGTACAGTATGAGCCTGTCTCTGCTTCCTGTTACAGGCGCCATTTTGAGGACTTTTTACTATTTAAAAGAGATAATGTTTTGTTTTAAATTGTTAATTGCTATGACAGAAGTCTTATTTTTTTCGTAATTCCGAAATCAATAAGGACCAGGTCTAAACAAGGTCTAAACCAGGTCTAAATTAGGCCTAAACCAGGAATAAAGCAAGTCCAAGACTAAACCAGGACTAAACCAGGTCTACACTAGGTCTAAACCAGATCTAAACCGATCTATTCTAGGTCTAAAACAGGTCTAAACCAGGTCTAAACTAGGTCTAAACAAGATCTAAACCAGGACTAAACCAGATCTAACCCAGGACTAAACAAAGACTAAACCAGATCTCATCCAGGTCTAAACCAGGACTAAACCAGGACTAAACCAGGACTAAACCAGGACTAAACCAGATCTAATCCAGGACTAAACCAGGTCTAAACAAGAACTAAACCAGGTCTAACCCAGACCTAAACCAGGACTAAACCAGGACTAAACAAGGACTAAACCAGGACTAACCCAGACCTAAACCAGGACTAAACCAGGACTAAACAAGGACTAAACCAGGACTAAACCAGGACTAAAGAAGGACTAAACCAGATCTAATCCAGGACTAAACCAGGTCTAAACAAGAACTAAACCAGGTCTAACCCAGACCTAAACCAGGACTAAACCAGGACTAAACAAGGACTAAACCAGGACTAACCCAGTTCTAAACCAGGACTAAACCAGGACTAACCCAGTTCTAAACCAGGACTAAACCAGGACTAAACCAGGACTAAACCAGGACTAAGCTCATACCATACCACTCAAACACAAAAGCCTTTAAAATTCGCTTTGAAACTTTTGGCAAAATTTTACACCTAGAATCTGAAAAAAACCAAACATATATTTAGTATTTTTTTCACTCAAAGTCGATGTCGTGAATCGTGACTATAGCTCCCAGGTGAACTCCGGTTCCTATGGGGTTTGTAAGAGTCTTGATAGGGGTCTTGGTACGGATCTTGATACGGATCTTGGTAGGACTCGGTCTGGTCTCGGCTGTGCTGGGACCCCGAGGACATGCGGTTGCCACGGTTACCCTTGTGGGCGCGCTCGTTGTGGTAGTTCTCATCCGCCGTCATCAAGTTGCGCCGTTCGTTGGGGGTGGAGTGGTCGCCCGTGTGGTTGCTCTGGGGGCGAGAGGTTCTTTGGCTCTGCTGCTTTTGGAGAAAAACGGATAAAAACAGAAGAGATTAGGGGCAAAAGTATCGAAAATCAGATTCTAATCGGTACTAAAACTAGTCTCGAAAATAGATACTCATTTTTCACAGGTATCGATACTAAAAACATCCCAAATGAAGCTTTAGAACGATCTGGAGCTGGATCAGAACAAGTATAAGAGCACAGAGACTAGTATACGCACATGGACCTGGTTTAGATCTGGTTTAGACCTGGTTTAGACCTGGTTTAGACCTGGTTTAGACCTGGACCACTGAGGGATTACACAGCTATAAGGACACATGGGAAGAGAAAAGAAAATACTATGATTTAATGTGTAAAGAAGTGGACTGAGGGAGTGTGACGTCACCCACAGCGTGATGTCACACTCCAGTCAAATGAAGCTCATCGAGGCTGTAGTTATAGGAGCGAATTTGAAGCCAGTTCCATTTTAGGAATAGGAATTGATATGAACATTTTAAGCCCAAAATGAGGAGCCTGACAGCAGCAGTTACAGAGAGAGAAGCGACAATTTTTCAATACAAAGTGAACTGGAGCCAGAGTCAGTGGAGCCGAAAGTGCCCACGCTCACTTCCTGTTTGGAATTTGGCGGCTAGCGGTTTAGGTATGTCCGTTTATATTTACAGTCTATGATTCTGAGCGTCCTTGGTATTTCCATAACTGTTACCGTTATGTTAAAAAGGTTAAAAACGTGTCTTATTTTTATTAAATTAATAAAAATAAACCAGTTTTATGTAGTTCAATAAAGGTTGAAGGTCACTTGTGCGTAAATTGTCTCTGTATTTTGCCTATGTGATGACGTAAGCGCTACTTTCTGTATTTTTGTACTTTTATTCTCAACTTTTTTGCCGCTGAACTGATGTAAAACTTTGATAAATATTGACCTCAGGGACTCTCCACCAAACCAGGTCAGAATCAGACAAACATGAAAACCCGTCATGACCTTTGACCTCCCCTCTCACCTGCAGTCCGGTCATGTTGGCAGAGTACTGTGTGTTATTGGTGGGCGCCATGTTTCGTCCAATCAGAGGGTTGAGGGGCGTGGCCATAGAGGTGTGCGTGGCCTTCCAGTACGCCTCCAGGTACTCGGCCAGGTGTTCGCACGCATCCTCCAGCTGGTTCTCGTCTAAGATCACGTCAAACATTTCCTACAAGAAAATGCAACTTTTACAACCACATTCAAGCTGTTAGAAGTAGCAGTAGTAGCAGTAGTAGCAGTAGTAGTAGTAGTAGTAGTAATATTTTTACCGGGGGACACTGGGCCAGTTTATCTGCTGCCACGAGCTGCACGTTCAGGTGTTTGCTTTGACTCTTTCCTCTGGATTTGACGAGTCGCTGAAGAACCTGGAACAAACATGAGTAAAGCTAAAGTATTTATACGAACATACATTTTTTTTAGTATTTGATCATTCAGGCAGTGATTAAAGACTTCAGGTGTAGAATCATTTCCACACGTTCATGCTCAAAGTGCAGTTTTTTTTGTTTTTTTTTTCCAACTCTTTTTATTGAACAATTTTAACATTAACAGACAAACAGAGTGCATTATATTGAATAGAATAGTGCTATTACAGCTCTGACAGTAGTACAGGACACATCCGAATGTCATCCACCCCATCCCTCCCGCCCCACCCCCACCCACTGGCCAGTCATCTTAAGAAAATAAATAAATAAATAAATAAAAATATTAATAATAATGATAATAATTTAAAATAGAATAAAAATACATAAATCAAAATAAATAAAATAATAATAATAATAATAATAATAAATTAATTAATAAAAAAAAAAAAGGTGTAGAGATGTAAAAGAAGGAAAGGAGCCTATAAAGACGAAAGGTTACATGAGATAAGAAGGTAAGAGAAAGAAAAGAGCGGAAGAGAAGAGGTTATTGTCTATATTTTAGTCATCCTCCAGATCTTGTTATAGCGTCAATGTGACGTAAAAAGGGGTCCCAGGTAGCATGAAATAGTTTAACAGAGCCTCTAAGTGAGAACCTCAGTTTTTCAAGCTTAAGATTGTAAAGCACTTCACGAATCCAACGGACATGCGAAGGGGGATGTGGAAGTTTTCAATTAAGTAAGATCAGCCTTCGGGCCAGTAAGGTGGTAAATGCTATGGCCCGTTTCACATCTGAAACAGGGGGGGCACCAAAAATTGCAGAGATAGGGTTTGGCGCAATGGAATAACCATATGCCCCAGATAATATGCTAAAAATATATGCCCATAGTGGACCTAGTTTGGGACATGCCCAAAACATATGTGAATGATTGGCAGGGGAGAACTGGCATCTGCCACAGGCGTCGTTTACAGAGGGATAAATCTTAGCCAGTCTCGCATTTGTATAGTGGACCCTGTAAACAACTTTACATTGAATTAGTCTGTGACGGGCACAGATAGAAGACAGATAAACCAGGGATAATGCCGAGTTCCATTGTTGTTCTGTAATCACAATATTAAGACTTTCCTCCCACGCATTTTTTCAAAGTGCAGTTTTTACAATTTTACAGAAATTGAAAGTTGAATTTTAAGTCGTATTTAAACGTTAATTATTTTTAGAGAATTGTCTTCTCATAATTGTAATAACATGATTATAAATGCACCAAATCTGAGTAAAGATTCTGTCTCTGTGAAGCACCTGGAGAACTGTGTATGTTTCACTGGAGCCACAGGGAGAACATGCAAACTCCACTCAGGACCTGCTCTTTACCTTTGTGCGTCAGTGTTCAAACGTTCTGTTTGTGTCCATGCAGATGTGCCCCGTGTGTCCATTTACAATCAAAATCTTATCCACCAGTTGTTTCTTGATGATTTCATGCTGTTTTTGTGTTTTTGTGAGCTGTTTTTGTGTTTTTGTGTGCTGTTTTTGTGTTTCTGTGAGCTGTTTGTGTTTTTGTGAGCTGTTTTTGCATTTTTGTGTGCTGTTTTTGTGTTTTGTGAGCTGTTTTTGTTTTGTGTGCTGTTTTTGTGTGCTGTTTTTGCGTTTTTGTGAGCTGTTTTTGTGTGCTGTTTTTGCGTTTTTGTGTGCTGTTTTTGTTTTTGTGTGCTGTTTTTGCGATTTTGTGAGCTGTTTTTGCGTTTTTGTGTGCTGTTTTTGCGTTTTTGTGAGCCGTTTTTGCGTTTTTGTGTGCTGTTTTTGTGTTTTTGGGTTTTTGTGTGCTGTTTTTGTGTTTTTGTGTGCTGTTTTAGTGAACATGACCTCAGAGTAAACCTGTATTACCTGTGCTCCTTTAACTGTCTGTGCCCTAAACATACACAGAGTTAAACTCAGCCTGAATCAGCTGTAAACACCCGGGTTTACAGTTGTACCTTTGGAGAGGAGACCTTCACATGGACGATGATCGGGGCCAGAGAGGTTTTGAGGAGCTGAGCGGGGTGGTTTATCGTGTCTGCGTCTAAAACCACGAGCTGAAGCGAGCGCGCCAACTCAAAGATACGCTCGATCTCACTCTGAACTTCAGCTGAGGAACAAGAGAAACAAATGAAGTAGTGTAAACTCTTTAACACTGGTTTGTGTACAGATCAGTGGAATATATCGCGGAGAATCTGACATTTAAAAGAAAGAAATATAACGACGAAGCATAACGACTCCACAAGAGGGCGCCAGACACTTTTTAATACATTATACAAAACCAGACTTGCCCATTTTTTCCATATTAAAATGGTTGCACCCAATTTTTTCCATGTATCTGAGCAAAGTTTGTCCAGACATATCGTATAAGCAGCTCTTGAGGTGAAATTAAGTCACTGCTGTGTTCTGTCTGCATTTAAGGAAGTGCGCTGTTATCATGCTAGTTGTAGTTAGCTTTACAGTGACGGCTTAAGGTAATTCCGCTCAAATACACGGTAAAAATCAGGTACTGGCCCGTTAACAGCTGTAGCAGTGATTCGTACCGAGGCTGGAGCGAGTGTTGGAGCGTTCTATGATGGCTCTTTTACTCGGGTTGTTCAGAACCGAGCGTTTGGCTAAAGAAATGTCCGCCGTGACACGAGTGATGGATATCCTGGGACAAAAACACAAATATAAACACAAAAATGTAGTTATTTTTGTAAACGTTGTTATCGATAGTTTGATGTTTTACCTTCCGTCGAATCTGTGTTTCAGGAAGTCAAACAGGGCCTTCTGCATCATGTCTGTCACCTGTAAACAAAGGGAAAAAAATAAATATATTTCTTTATAAACAGATAGTTACTGACAATGTTTACAATAAGAATTTTAAAAACATGTCACAAAAGAAGTGATTAAAGGATTAAAGGTCACACAAAATGGACTCTTGTGAGGTTTAAGTCATGTTCTAATGTTGTTTCCTCCTCAAAATCACCTGGAGTTGTGTTTTGTTTCATTCACATGTTTGAGTAACACTTTATTATTAGTCTGTTTACATCTCCAAAGCTCAAAACGCTCTGTTCCACCTCGTGATGTCATGAAGCGGTAGTTTTCAAGTGAACACATCAGCAGTTCCAGGACTGAAATGATCCAAATGATTCTAGTGAAGGTGTGTGGAGTTTAAAAACACAGTGGAGCACTTCCTGTATCACCACATGACATCACAAGGTGAACAGCCTAAATGTGCAGGGTTTGTGTGTTAAACATGTGTCAGTAAAACAACAACAGAACTCCAGGTTGGGAAATTATAACTGGGACTAAACCTAGAACTAAACCAAGACTAGAACAGGACCAAACATCTGCATCTTTAGTCCACATCAGGACTAAACAGGAATCAAACCAGGACCAAACCAGGACTAGGGTAAACAGCCTAATACACGTTATGGCTATATACTGTTTATATATATATATATATTTTTTTTTTTTGCTTTTTTTTTATCTGCTTGGTAGTAATATTTTTGTTGAAATCTGTAAAATGTGAATCCTTAAAGCAACACTGTGTAACTTAATCATAAAAAGGATCATTTTTCTCACCTCGTATCCTTTGAGGGAGGGTCCCACCAGAACCACGGGTCTCATGGACGGCACCACGTCGTAGGGCGGGACATGCTCCGTCTGTCAATCACCAACAAGCGACCAATCACAAAACAGGACCCGCCCACTACACCCAAACTACACCGACACTACAGCACAACTCGGTGTTTGCACATGCAGTAAAAAGATCATTATTTATTATCTTTGTTAGTCAAAATGTGAACTGTTTAACTCATTTTTAAACACAAAATGAATAAAAAAATAAACTGCTATAAGTAAAGTCATGAAAAACATATGCAAATATTGATTAAAGGTGCACTGTGTAACTTTTTGCATGACATTAAACAGCTCTACTTTACATTTATTCAATTACAGGTGGTTTTAGAGCTCAAAAATACCTAGAAAAACAGACATTCTGACTGTGAGCGGGGTCGCCTCTCCACAGATCTGACCTGTGACTTGGTCTGGTTTGGTCTCCATGGTGATAGAAAGGCTTAATGCCACACTGTGGACAAAGCAATTTGACGGACCCTCTACCAGAAAAGTTACACAATGCAGCTTTAAGCTCCTTCAGACATGGACACTTGGACAGCTCTTCAGTTTGTTTACATAATTTAGAGTTACTTTTGTCCACTTTTCTGTCATTTTGGATAATGTGGTCCACTTTTAGACCTGGTTTAGGTACAGATTAGACCTGGGATAGTTCTGTTATAGACCTGGTTTAGATCTGATGGTACTTTGAAAGCCAAATATTAGGTGGTACTTATGTCTGTTTTTCTAGGTATTTTTGAGCTGTAAAACCACCTGTAACTGAATAAATGTAAAGTAGAGCTGTTTAATGTCACACTGTGGAACATTCCAGGCAGAACAATCGCACGGACCCCCCCCAACCAAAAAGTTACGCAGTGTAGCTTTAAATTACAGTTACATTTTAACTTTGTAATAAAAATATGATCATTTGCTGCATGTTTAGATGATTCGATGTCGGCTACAGTTATAATATTAACACAATGTGAAAATATAAAAATTTACAGATACTGGGAGTTAAAAGTCACAAAAATGGTTTTCATACCAAAATGCAGTGTTCTTTAGAATGCAGTTTACAATAACCCTCTTCATATTGATCAATTACAATGTTTATTTTTATTTTTTTTAAGAATAAATAAGAATTTCTAGAACATAAACAAGTCAAGTGTTACTTTTATGACTATGGCTGTGATCAGATCAAACATTTTAATGGCTTTCTTGGAGTGGCTATCACCTGCATAAAGTTAAAACCACACAGTGAAAGATCAGTTTTATGCCATTTTATGAAACACGACAGCGAAGGAAGTAAGAGTCAGGTTTGTGGAGATGCGAGCCCCCTCACAGTAAAGCTGCCACACACTTACGTAATTTTTCAGTCTTGAACGATTTTTAAAAGTGAGACAAAAACGAGGAGAATCGGATGAGATTTAAATTAAAGCTGCACTGCGCAACTTTTCTGCTGTAGGGCTCGCCACCTGCTTGTCTCCATGGAGATGTTATTGCTTTACCTGGAATGTTCCATGGTATGACTTTAAACATTTCCATCAAGCATTTATTCATTACTGATGTTTCTGTTTCTGTTGCTCAAAAATACAGTAATTCCTTCTGTGAATAGGAGCGACTCTCCACAGATCTGACCTGTAACCTGCTTTTTTCCCTCGTGAAAGATTTAATTTATATTGTGGAACATTCTGGACAAAGCAGTAACATCTCCATGGAGACAAGAAGGTGGCGGACTCTCGATTAGAAATGTTACGCAGTGCAACTTTGAGGACAGATGTTTTTCAGTGCAATAAAAACATCCTTGTATTTTAGTCAAATTTTTGGGTAAAATGTTACATACTGTGGCTTTAAGAGGACTATAGTTAAGCTATTGATCCATTTTGCTCTTAAAATACCAAATACATTAAGCAATAACAAATAATTATGATTTATTCTAATGCAAAAAGAGGAAAAGGGCACTATAACTACTACAATGTGTATTATATTTAAGAAGATTTTGTTAGAAGTTTGTTTCTTACGTTGCATTTTGGTTTAAAAACAGGTAAAAATCACGAAAAAGTTTTTAATATTTTACCAGGACCAAACTTACCACTTTCTGCTTCTGCTTTCCTGTTGGAGAAACACAAGGATTCACGAGTTAGAATCAACAAAATGGCTTCAAAAATTCAAACATTTAATTGTAATTATCCACATGCTTCAAAACATCATGAAATTAAACCTAACATTAAAGAAATAGACTTTATAAAATGGAAGATTGCTGCGTACGGTGGTCAGGAAGGCTCAAAAAATACAAAGGTTGAACTCACATACAGATATGCAAGAAAAACAAGAGGTCTTTTCCGCCCTGGGGCAATCTGACTGAGATGTGGCTTCCATTATGTGTCAATGGCCTGTCCTATTAACACCTATTTACACTTTTAGATAAAATGGTAAAAATATTATTGATTTTGTTCTAGTTCCAAATAAATTACTACAAAGATTTCTTAAAATGTGTCACTCAAACATGTGAATAAAACAAACACAACTCCAGGTCTGTTTTGAGGTTGTTGTTTTGCCTGGAATGTTTCACAGTATCGCTTTAAATTTATTGCATTAATTTAGTCACAGGTGTTTTGCAACCAGAACATCTCCATGGAGACAGGCAGGTGGCAGTAAAGTTCCACAGTGTCCCTTTAGAGGCGTGGATAAATCAGACCTCTTGCTCTTGGTGCACATATCGACTTGTATGTGCGTTCTGTTGTGTTTGTTTGAGCCTTGGGGGCCACCGTACTTTCTACAGTCCTAAGTTACATTATTGTCGGCAGATCGGCTCCGGGCGTGGACTCTCTGAAGCCTGCGCCCTCTACTGGAGAAGAGGAGGAGCACCAACAGCTTTTATAAACGCTACAGGAGTTTTGACTTAAACTCTATGGACTTGTCTACGCAGAAGCTCATGTTCTGACTGTGCAGAGAGAAGCCTGGTTCTGAAGCACTGCTCCACACATGAGTTAACATTTGTAAATGAATATTTTCATTTGAGTTAAAGCTCCTGATATATTTGGCATGCTGAGCTCTAGTTCTAGTTGCAAATGGTGACATTATCAAAGTAACCTCATGCATTAGCTGTCAATGTGGCAGTGGACTCCAGTTGTCCTCAGTGTTCAGAACTTCTTCTTCTGAGTTGTAGTGTTCCAGTTGTCAAATGGAAATACTTCTTTTTAGCTTGTTACCATATGCTTACTAGAATTAAGTACACATTAGCTTCCTGCATAAGTATTTATGGTGAATACCACATTGGTATGTGTAGCACAGACAGTTTTCTCGCCCACTAATGCACAAAGCACTTCTGTATTTTTGCTAAAATAGTCTGAACTCTGTGGGCGTTGCCATGTTTGTTTTGGTTTGTTTGGGCGCAAGTTTATGAACTCACAGGTTAACAGGAAGCAGTCATGACTGAGAAATAAGTTTAGGTAAATCAAACCTCTGAGGACAAGTGGAACAGAAGCACCTGACATGTGTCTGCCTGAGTAACACAGGAACAAATAAAGTTTTATAGAAAAACTGTGAGAAAATATTCATTTACAAAACAATCAGAGTGTGGACTTATATATACTACCTTTTGCTCCTCTGTCCTGCCCCTAACACTTCATTGGTCACTCTCCTTCAGACATAGCCCCTCCCCCTGGACCTTTAGCCCCTCCCCTTGTTCTCCTAGCCCCTCCCCCTGCCTCAGTAGCGCCCCCTGTGGCCTGCCCCCTCACCTGCGGAGGATATGAGTGGGCGAATGGAGGCAGAGACTTCGTCCTCCACACTAGAAGAGGAGTTTCCCCCAGACTTACTGCACAGAGCACAGAGGAGAGAGAGGCCTGGTATTAATGTACACACACACACCACACAGCTAGCATGCTAACACACGTTAACACATGCTAACAGGCGCTAACACAGAAACAAACTCAGTACGACTATAAAATACTGTCACTGTTATCATGAATGCACAGCCCTGTGGCGGTTATAGCGGCTAATTTGGAGCCAAGTTCCATATTTGGAGTTCTGTGTGCCCAACCAAAGAGCCAATCAGGAACAAAGTTGTTGAAGGTAATGCCCCCTGTGTTGCTAAGCAACGCCGTCAATCAAACCTGCTGGAAATGCAGGAGCAACTTCTGCCAAAGGAGGCACCTGATTGGTTTATTATTAATGTTCATATTTTAATTTAGGGTCAAAATGGTGAAATAAACCCCCAGGATCACGTAGAGCCCGTTAGAACAAACATTTTAAGACCAAAATGATGAGGATCCCTGGAGCAGTTACAAAAAGAGCAGTGTCCATGTTCACTTATTTAGAATGCGGTAACGAGCAGGTTAGTTATGTTAACATCTTCAGTAACAAAGACTGAGTGATATGTCCATGTTTACAGTGTGTGGTTCAGGGTTAGGCCAGTTAATGAATGTAATAAAACTATTCTGTGTCCATTATAAAATACTGAAACTTTTATTTCTTCTGCTGTTTCATACACAAGAGCCCTGCAGATGAAACAGAATGATCTGGATCAGATTTAAAAAGGCTGAGTTGGTTTTAAAGTGGGAAAAGAACAACTCTTAGTGACCTGGTTAAAGCTTTGGAGCTACAAATATGAGATCAGATTAAACTTGACACACAGAGAGGAGGAACACAGGACTGAACCTGTACAAGACCCACAAACTAAAACCAGCCTTTTGAAAAACACTGAATACTACTACTATGTTGGGGACAATTCAATTTACATTTATAAAAGAAAACAAACAACACTGGTTATAGACAGGACTAAAAATGGATTTTCAAAAATAAAATAATAAAAAAATGAATGTAAACAGTGTTCTTACCACTACAAATGCCCAAAGCCTTTTATAACTGGAAATACTCTGTTTAACAGCTAAAGTAAAAATGTGTTTTTACAAAGAACGCCATATTGGACTAACATATATCAGACTATTTATAACAGTATTTTTGCTGTTGAATAATTCTTTCTCACAGAAAAAATATCAGTATTCACATAACAATCATTATTAATACAAATATTTTAATAAGCAAATATGTAATGAAATCAGTAAAGAGTAAAAATATTAAAGTAAATAGTAAATTAATTATAGGTTTTAAATCAAACATATATTTTTATAGCATTGTCTTAATTTTTTATTATCTTAATTTTAATATTTTAAATTTGATGTAATATTTTTATTATTTTTTGCATTCTTACATATTTTTCCTATTTTAACGTACACAAGACTAGCGCTGTTATCGACTAAATTAATTCCTGTTGTGTATTTCTGTGTATTTGACTCAAACTGCACTTATAACACTACACCTGCAGGGGGAGCTCATGCAAAAACTACTATTTATGCAGAAAAAAGGACAAGGAAACAGTGAATTTATATAAAGACAAAGTAAACTTGGGAATCATGAGTTTAATCTGACTTCTTACAAAGAAATATCCAAAAATATCAAATCTTCAGCTCCCTCCCTCCCTCTTGTCTCATTTAGATCCTTAAATATTCTAAATACACATGTTTTGGTCGACTAAAGGTCTACAGCTCATAGACTGTACACAGAAGTGGACAAAGGTAGTGTGAAGCTCATCGAGGCCAGCAGTTATACGAGTGAATTTGGAGCCAGTTCCATATTTGGGATTCCGACCGTGAGTATCATAGCAACGAAAAGAGCCAATCAGGAGCGAGGCTGTTGAAGGTAACGCCCCTTCCCGCCCACACCGCTGGTTTAGAAAGGAGCAGGCGGTTAGCAACGCTGTTAATCAAACCTGCTGCTAATGCTAGTGCGGGATTTGTGTGTTATTAAAGTTCATATCTTGATTTATGGATAAAAAAGTGAAATAAAAACCCCAGGATCTTGTAAAGCGGGTTAATCTGAACATTTTAAGACCAAAATGACGAGGTTCACAGCAGCAGGTACAGAGAGAAGGGGGATGGTTTTTCAATGTAAAGTGAACTGGAGCCAGTATCGCGCCCATGTTCACTTCCTGTTTGGAACACGGCAGCTGGCGGTTTAGCTCTGTCCATTTCTAGACAGTCTATAGAGTGTGTTTCCTCGTTTCAGTTGTGTTTGGACTCTGAGGCTCACCCTTGCACTCGTCCTCTCTTCTGCTCCTGCTGCAGTCGGATGTTCTCCAGTTTTAAAGGACTCGGGATGAAGCCGATTTCACATCCCTCCTTCACCAACCGACCGATCCACCAGTCATTATTAAACTTCTGCAAGACACGACAGGGAAAAGAGTCAAGAAACGGGTCTGAACCAGGACTAAATCAGGACTAAACCAGGACTAAACCAGGTCTAAACCAGGACTAAACCAGGTCTAATTGTCTGAGCTAATATTCTGTTTGTATTTGTACCTCTTTTATGTGCAGGAAGTCCTTGGCGTCGAAGGAAATGGCTGTGGCCGGGACCGGGACGTCTTCATCCAGAGCTCCACAGTAGCTCACGTTGGTCCTGACGGCGAACGCTACAGGTTTAGTCTGAAAAAGAAAGAACAATTATGTCACGCTACTTTAAGTTTTTCGAGCTTTTAACCATAATGAAATGTACTCCAAAAATACACTTGATTTAGTTTTATTTTATTTTATTATGTATGAAATGCTCCAACTCCCTGCCTCCACGGACCTGATAAAAGTGTTTTAATCTATCGCAGTGGTTCCCGCGGCTCAGGGAGTTTTGTGGAATAAGCAAATTACATATGTTATTATTTGATACGTGTTTTTATGATTCGATCTCTCAGGCCTAAGTGTTTTAAATGAGAAGCAATTCTAATATTAAAAGTATAAAAACGAAGCAACCAGAATTTCCTTCATTGTGTCAGAGAAATCCTGGATCTCAATTTCCTCCAAAATATGAGTCTGAGAGCGAATCGTGGGAATTTGTCTTGTTTAACTCCCATTTTTCCAAACCATGCCGAGTCCTGATACGGTTTAGTTTGAATATAATCCAAATAATCCAAATTAAAGTATATTTTCTTCATTTTCATTACCGCACTTCACCAGGATACTCTCTATACTTATATATAAATAAACCGTTTTAATGTATATTCTCTGTACCTTGGCCCTCTCGAGCTGTACGGCCGCCTGCTGCTCCTTCTCCTGTCGACTCTGTCCTGGGCCCTGGACCTGGACCGGACTCTGAGTCTGGACCTGGGCCTGGACCAGGTCTCGGTCTTCCTCCAGAGAAACATCAGAGTCTGACGGTCGACTGGTGTACGAGTCCGCTGAGCCCTGAGAGACAGAGAAGACAAGTTTATTAAAGTCCGCACTGTGTAACTTTTCAGTTTGGGGGTCCGTCACCTGCTTGTTTCTATGGATACATCACTGCTCTGCCTGGAATGTTCCACAGTGTGACTTTAAACAGCTCTACTTTACATTTATTCAATTACAGGTGGTTTTAGAGCTCAAAAATACCTAGAAAAACAGACATTCTGACTGTGAGCGGGGTCGCCTCTCCACAGATCTGACCTGTAACTTGGTCTGGTTTGGTCTCCATGAAGATAGAAAGGTTTAACGCCATACTGTGGAACATTCCAGACAAAGCAATAACATCTCCAAGTAAATTTGACGGAGCCTCCCCCAGAAAAGTTACACAGTGCAGCTTTAAGATAATTAAATATGAGGGAAAAATCATGATACGTTTTTTTGGCATAAATCGTCTGTAAATCCATTTTTTAAAGCAGTGAATAAAATTTGAAGCTCACGTACCAAAGCAGGTTTAGTATTAACCATAGAAATGCAAATTAAAATGTAAAATAAAACACCAGGCAATAATTAAACCACAATAACACAGATGGAGAGTTGAGAAAAATTCTTAAAACGTCAAACCTGCATTGGTGCTGTCCTCTCCGTACATATCCACAAAACTCTGCTCCTGCCTGCTCCTGTCTGCTCCTGCCTGCTCCTGCCTGCTCCTCCAGCTCAGTATTTCCACACTGTAAACCCTCTTTAGTAGTGTGGTCTTTTTCATTCCAGCTGATGCACACGTCTTTTTCACTCAGGACTGAATACGCAATTTCTGATTCTTTCAAAACAACAGCCTAGAGATTTGTGCTGATTTGATAACTACACTTTAACGAGCCTTAATAAAGCATGAACGCAAATGTAATTCATAATGAACAAAGAGTTTAAGGCTTAGAAAGTGCTGAATCAAAGCCCAAACTCCTGACCTTTTAATTAAGCAGATCCTAATCCTGAGTCTTAATAAACTCTTTGTTCATGTTGAATTAAATCAGTGTTGAGGCTAATTAAAGTCCAAACTGTGGCTCCTGCTCATGTGGCCCAGATGATCATAAGCAGAACTTTAACTGCAATAATTCTACCTCTGTAAACTCACATAAACACATCCACTGCACCGTGACACAGGCAGAACATTCATAATCAATAATCAATAATCAATAATCTTATAAAGGACCAGGACAAAAAGTGTTTCCCATTAAAATAGGAGACGATGGTGGGAAGATTTCTGTCAATAAGTGACATTTATACTCCAAAAATTACATTAAATAACATCTTAACTCTTGTGTCGCCATAGTGTCAGTATAAACCTGTGGGAAACACTGGGTTAGATCTGTGGAGAGGCGATCTCGCTCACAGTAAAAAGGTTTTCAAGGTGTTTTTGAGCCACATAAACACCTGTAATTAAATAAACTCTAGGTATCACATTATATAACACCTGTACAAACTAATGACTTCATCTGAACTAGAACTGATTCTATTATAAAGTGTCACCGATACATTTAAATCCACACTGCGGAACATCCCTCCTGAAAAGTCCCATATTGCACCTTTGTTTCTATATGTAGTAACAAGCTTTAATTTCTTGTTTTTTTTCTTAATGAAAACAAATACATTTTCAAATATGTCAAATAATCAGCGTACAAAGTTATAAATAAACCATAAATATGAAATAAATAAATATTCTCTTTCCAAATCGTGTTCAAATCTGAAATCTTCCAAAGAGCCGTTGTCTGAATCATCTGAATCGCGCTCGCTGTCGCTAATGACGGTTCAATTAGCGAAGCCCATTAGCGTAGCAGATCGATGCAGCAGTCGTCACAGCTAAGCACTTCTGCACACGCCACGTTTGCAGTTAGCCGCATTTAGCTTAGCCAGGGCCAGCCAATCAGAAACAGCAGAGGAAAGCTGACTGTAAGAGACAGTAAAACATATGGGCCAAAGTGATGCATCATGGGAAATGTAGTATGTGGGGAGCCAATTTATTATGTTTGGTGTTTTTGGAATTACAGTATTAGTAAAGCCTCTATTGAGTTATCTTATTGATACTTTGGAGCTGGTGTCGTTAATTCATTAATATTCCCTGGGGGTGTGAAGCTAACTGAAAGCACTGCTCTGTCTGAAGCTCCGCTGTAAAACAAGTCTCTTACACATAAAATTACAGTTTTTCAGTCAGTCGCTCTCACCTTTTTGTTGGAAAATCAAGCTCAAACTATCTAAACTGGACCATGAACGCTCGCACTGACCACAGGCTCCTGAAAATGTGCTGTTTTTAATCCATTTTGTGTTTTTTCTTGAGTGTTGAGACTTGTTCTTATTGTGTTTCCATGGTAACTGCTGAACATTCTGCCAATATACTAGTAAATACATGTAGAACCCCCCCCCCCCCTTGCAAAGTATCAATACAGTTTTACTTATTCTCACTATCAAACATCAAATTTGAGGGTAAAAATACTGTGTGGAGTTATAATAATGATCACCTCATCAAAATTAATAATAAAACTAATAATATTAAAGCCTCAGTGTGTAACTTTTTAGCCATAGTCCCAGTTTAGACCTGATTTAGTCCGGTTTTATGGCAAATATTCAGACGTTCTTGTTGTGTCCCTGGTCCTCTTTCATTTTGGTTTTGTTTTTATCGCACTGAAAAACACGAATCCTCCTGTGAGAGAGCTTGCATCTCCACAAACCTGACTCTTATTTGAGCTAAGTACGGTTTTAACCTTTTTCTATTTCCATTTCATTATGCAGGTGACGTGCAACCCAAGAAAGAAAGAAAGTTACATACTGTAGCTTTAATAAGGACGACTTTAGTACAAAAATGGTTGTCTAACATTCTATAAATGATCTAAAAATCTTTATACTAGTATTTGTAATTTGTGTTCTAATGTTGTTTCCTCCTCAAAAACAGACCTGGAGTTGTGTTTGTTTCATTCACACGTTTGAGTAACTCTTTATTATTAGTCTGTCTACATCTCCAAAGCTCAAAACGCTCTGTTCCACCTTGTGATGTCATGAAGCGGTAGTTTTCAAGTGAACAGCTCCTTTTACCTTTAGTTCAGTAGAGATTTTTCCGTCTGAGAGAAGAACTCGTGCTAAATCTGCAGGGTTTTTGTGTTAAACGTGTGAATGAAGCAAAACACAACTCCAGGTTTGTTTGTGACGAGGAAATGACATTAGAACAGATAAAAAATAGAAAATATCGTAAAACTGGCCCTTTAAAGCAACCAAAATTTGATCCCAAAGCTACAATATTAAACAATACATTTTTGCACCAGTGACATCAGTTCCTTAAATTCAAATGATGGAAATAATATGAATCTGGTACTTTTAAATCATATTTTTGTGTGTTTTTCTTTTATTTCGTCCTGTTCTGCATTGTTGTAGCTGTAGTACATGTGAGTCATCTGCCTTAATGACCTCACGAAGCTTCAAACGTCAACAAACGCGTCACTACACGAACCAACCGAAAAATACTCAAGAAAAACGGCATGAATCCGGTCTCTAGTCCCGGTTAAGGCCTGGTTTAGTCACGGTTCAGTCCTGGTTTAGTCCTGGTTTAGTCTGAGTTAGCGTAGAAGATGGATGAATAGAGAATGGTGCTACATAATGTTACCTAACTGTGTTGCATTGTGGGAGTTGTAGGACAAAAGAATGAGGAGATACAGGCTCAGATTTTAGCCCTGTATTTTAACACTACTGTAGACCGAGTTAAATCCTGGTTTAGTCCCTTTGTGTGGTCCTGGTTGAGTCCTACTATAATTCCTATTTAGTCCTTTTTAGTTCCATAACAGCCCTGTCATATTAGTCACTCCGCAAGTCCAGATATAGTCCTGGTTTAGTCCTATTTAGTCCTAATGTAGACCTGGTTTGGCCCTATCATAATTAACTGCTTTAGTCCAGGCATAGTCCAGTCCTGGGTTAGACCTGGTTTAGTCCTGTTTAAGTCCCATTAATAGCTTTATGCCCTATAGTGGTTCTGGTTTAGCCTCGATATAGTCCTGGTTTAGTCCTGTTAGAGTCATGTTTCAGTCCTGTTTTAGACCTGGTTCATTCATGGTTTAGTCCTGGTTCAGTTGTGGTTCAGTAATGGTTTAGTCCTTGTTTAGACCCTGGTTTAGTCTTGGTTCTCATCCCCTATCCTCCATACATCCTAGGCATATAGAGGTTCTAGTTTAGTCCTGATTTAGTCTTGGTTTAGACCTATTTAGACCTGGTTTAGAACTGGTTTAGACCTGGTTTAGTCCTGATATAGTCCTTGTTTAGACCCTGGTTTAGTCTTTAATTAGTCCTTGTTTAGACCTTGGTTTAGACCCTGGTTTAGTTCTGGTTCTTATCCCTATCCTCCATACACCCTATGCCATATAGTGGTTCTGGTTTAGTCCAGGTTTAGTCCTGATATCATCCTTGCTTAGACCCTGGTTTAGTCCTGATATAGTCCTTGTTTAGACCCTGGTTTAGTCTTTAATTAGTCCTTGTTTAGACCTTGGTTTAGACCCTGGTTTAGTTCTGGTTCTTATCCCTATCTTCCATACACCCTATGCCATATAATAGTTCTGGCTTAGTCCAGGTTTAGTCCTGATATAGTCCTTGCTTAGACCCTGGTTTAGTCCTGGTTTAGTCCTGATATAGTCCTTGTTTAGACCCTGGTTTAGTCTTGGTTTATTTCTGGTTTATTAGTCCCTGGTTGGCCCTGGACTAGACCTGTTTTAGTCCTCTCTTTTCCACTCTTCTTCTGCTTGCTTTGCTCCTTTGTGTCCCTTTTTTCATCCCATTTTTCTGCGTTTTTCTCCCCATTTTCCTCCATTGTCCAAAGCTCAGAGATGGCATTGCCTCGTAGCATCAACGTCATGCTAGTCTAATGTGTCCACCCCCTCCCCCTATCTAGCGCACTCACTCACCCACCCACCTCCTAACAAACCCAAAGGCCCTTATAACAACACAAAAATAAATTAAAAATCTACCAAAAAGCTCTCTTACCGCCTCTGAATCTTCAAATCCATGTAGGTACAAATTGTCATACATGGAGGTCTACTATTCCAGTCAGCGTTCGAAGATAAAATGCAAAAAACACCAAGCTACAATGCATAAAAAATGATTAAAAACGTGCTGGCTGGGGAGATGACGCCAGTCTGGTCTCTCCAAATGAAAGCTGAATCCTGATACATGGATATAGCTAGGTATTCCAGTTAAACCAACAGAAAATAGGCAAGAAAAACAGCTTGGTTGGTTTTGAAATGGGAAAATCCGTGTTGAAAATGCCCTCAGATTTCCATTAATGAAGGTGGATTACATTCTAAGGCTAACCCAAGAAGAAGAGAGTGCATCCTCAACGCAATACAAGCTCCCAGCATCCGAGCAGTGGAGATGATGCGAGCGGAAAGCCGGGATCTGATTGGTCCAGAGGAAGAGGGGATTTTTTTTTTTTCTTTTTGCAGAGAGGAGGGGGAGGGATGCATGAGGAAGGGACCACCATTTTACTCAAACTGAAATGGGAATATTAGCATCAGTGAAGCTACATAGATTTGGGATAATATTGTGGTGATAAAGATAAGGTTAGAGCTGGTTTAGTCCCTGGTTTAGTCCTGGTTTAGTCCTGGTTTAGTCCTGGTTTAGTCCCTGGTTTAGATCTGGTTCAGTCCCTGGTTTAGACCTGGTTTAGACCTGGTTTAGACCTGATTTAGACCTGGTTTAGTCCTAGTTAAGCCCTGGTTTAGTCCCTGGTTTAGACCTGGTTTAGTCCTTCGTTTAGAGCTGGTTTAGACCGGGTTTAGTCCCTGTTTTAGACCTGGTTTAGACCTGGTTTAGTCCTTGGTTTAGACCTGGTTTAGTCCTAGTTAAGCCCTGGTTTAGTCCCTGGTTTAGACCTGATATATTTTTTGGTTTTATTCACAATCTTGTTCTTGGTTTGGTCCTTGCTACTTATATATTTAGTCTTGGTCCCAGGTTAGTCCTGTTATAGTCCTGGTTTAGTCCTGATGTTGTACTGATTTAGTCCTGTCTTAATTCTAGATCTATATTTAAACATTTTATGAATTAGTCTCACTGAGTAGCATTATTATTTAGTTTAATATAAAGATCAAATTCCCTTTATGCTGGTTTAGTCCCAGTTTACAAATGGTTAAGACGTTGGTTTAGTCTTTGTTTAGAGCAACTTATTCTCCAATAATATTAATTACTGTTTTAATTTTCAACACTGCAATTGTATTTATTTTATTCATTTAATCCAAATAATTAATCAGATTATTTATTGTGTAATTAAAAGTAACTTTTATATATATTTTTTTTACCTTTTTATACATTTTCTTTATATATTAAGGACATTTCAATGAAAGAAATATGCTGCTTTTTAAAATACAGTGACGTTAAAGTTTTGTCTTAAAAAATAGAAAGTCCCTGTCAGTCAAATCTATTTTTATCCCTCAGTTTGGTGCATTGTTTCTCTGTTCAGTGCGGTAATGGCGCCCTCTGCTGGACAAAGAGGAGTATTGCGTACCAAAATAAAAAATGTTAAAATAAAATAAAATGTGAGCTAAATATTTTAATTACAACTAGGTAGAAAAATGGGATTTTCTTTTTCTTCATCCAAATTTTAGAAGCAATATTTCTGGACTGTAAAAATATATAGTATACATGATGCTATCTATTTAACAAGTGGAATTTGTACATTTGCAATTAATGCTTGCTAGTTTTTCCTTGCATAGTATTACATTTATGTACACTATAGTATAAACAAAACGCAACTCTAGGTATGTTTTTGATGAGGTCATGCATTATTATAACATGGCTAAAAGGTCACAAGAGTTGATTTTTCATAATGAAGTCCAGAATTGGACTTGTCTGGCTCCCTCTGGTGGAGAAAAAGCGGTACTGTACCTGTCTGAGGATGAAGCTGGTGGAGGTGGTGCTGCCATCAGACCTTTTGAGTCGACTCCTGCGAGAATATGTCCCTCTGTTCACCTGGAAATAAAATAAACAAGATTAGATTTGTATTATATTATAAATTTAAATAAAATCATGGAGAATAAATACAAATGTGTGTGTGTTTAATATATGTTTATAAGATTCATTTAAAAATCTGTTATGTGCCATGTGACCTGGACTTTACAGACAAAATTTAAAGTCTAGACTAAACTAGGACTGAACCAGGATTAAACCAGGACTGAACCAGCCCCAAACCATAAACTAGGTCCAAATCAAGTCTAACCTGGAACTTAAACAGGTCTTATTCAGAGCTGAACTAAACAACTCAATCAAGGTTCAACTAGAACTAAACCAGGTCTAACCTGGGTCTTACCTGGACTATACCTGGAACATACCTATACTTACCTGGCCTATATCTAGACTAAACCAGGTCTAAACCTGGTCTAAAGCTGGTCTAAACCTGGTCTAAATTAGTGACTAATCCAAGATTAAACCAGGACATAAACACCACTATAATACTTGGATCAAACTGTGACTAAACCAGGACTTAACCAGGTCTAAACTAAACCAGGAATATTGTGTTGATAAAGCTAAAGTTAGAGCTGGTTTAGTCCTGCTTTAATCCTGCTTTAGTCTGGCTTTGGTTTAAACCTGGCTTGGACCTGGTTTAAACCTGGCTTAGTAATAATTTAGTGCCTGGTTAAGTCTTGGTTTAATCCTCGTTTAGTCAGTAATTTAGTCCTAGTTTAGACCTGGTTTAGACCTGGTTTAGTCATTAGCGTTTCTGTTTTAGCCCTGGCTTAGTCCTAGTTTAGTATCGATTTAGTCCCTGGTTTAGTCCTGGTTTAGTTCTAGTTAAATCCTGGTTTAGTCCTGGTCGAGTACTGATTTAGTCCTGGTTTAGTATCGATTTAAGACGTAACCACCAATATACTTGGATCAAACTAGGACTAAACCAGGACTAAACCAGGTCTTAATAAATCAGGAATATTGCATTGGTAAAGCTCTGGTTAGAGACGGTTTAGTCACTGGTTTAGACCTGGTTTAGTCCTGCTTTAGTATCAGTGTAGGGCTTGGATCAAATTTGGACCAGGGACTTTCTGGAGAGGAAAAGAGAACTTCAGCAAAAGACAAAATTCCAAATATTTTTCATAATAATTTTGAGTAGTTTTATACTGAAGTGTCTCTTTGTTCTCACTCATTTCTATAAATAAACCTCAGTTAAATCTCCACAGACCAGTGCTAATTATCCGGCTCTGGTTTGACCCCATTTTGTTCAAACCTCCAGACGCCAAAATGAAAAATAACCAAGGACCTACTTCCCCAAATCTGACCGAAAACAGGGCGCCGATCTGGGCCAGAGTCTGGGGTGAGACAGGCTGATGTTTAGGACCAAGATAAAAGAAGAAATATATTACAATGTGGAACTAAACCAGGTCTAAACCGGGACTAAAGCAGGTCTAAACCAGGACTCAGTAAGGACTATATCCAATCTAAACCAGGACTAAACCAGAACTAACCCAAAACTACACCAGGACTAAACCAGGGACTAAAGCAGGTCTAAACCAGGACTCAGTAAGGACTATATCCACCCGAAACCAGGACTACACCAGGACTAAACCAGGGACTAAACCAGGACTAAACCAGTGACTAATCCAAGATTAAACCAGGACTTAACCAGAACTAAATCTGGCATATTTATAGTATAGCAGCAGCAGCAGTAGCAGTAGTAGTAGTAGTAGTAGTAGTAGTAGTAGTAGTAGTAGTAGTAGTAGTAGTAGTAGTAGTAGAAATAAGACTAAACCAGAACTAAAGCATAAAAAGAACTGGAGTTCTGTTTTGTTTCATTCACATGTTGAACACACAAACTTTGCACATTTAGTTCTTCTCTCAAACAGAAAACACTCTGTTCCACCTTGTGATGTCATGTGGTGATCCAGGAAGTGCTCCACTGTGTTTTTAAACTCCACACACCTTCACTAGAATCATTTGGATCATTTCAGCTCTGGAAATGCCAGACTCTACGGAACAGAAAATAGTGTAACACAGGTCCTTTAAGCTGAAGTCTTACCTGGAAGATTGGAGCCTGGATGCCCTCCCCGATCTTGTTGCGGATGTAAATGTGGCGCGACATTTCGGCCAAAACGTCGGTCCAGAGTCCGGGCTGATCCGGACCGGCCCAGCGGACTGAGGAGGGGCGAGGGGGGTCCAGGTCTGGTCTGGGACTAGGACTAAATCGGGACTGAACCAAGACTAAACCAGGACTAAAGCAGGACTGAACCAGGACTAAAGCAGGACTGAACCAGGACTAAACCAGGACTAAAGCAGGACTGAACCAAGACTAAACCAGGACTAAATCAGGACTAGATTGGGGCTAAACCAGGAATAAAGCAAATTTAAATCTTAAGTAAACCAGCACTAAAGCAGGCCTAAAACAGGAGCAAACCAGGACTAAACCAAGACTAAAGCAGGACTAAAGAAGGTCTAAACCAGAACTAGCAAAGTCCACGACTAAACCAGGACTAAACCAGGTCTCGTTCTGTGGAGAAGTTGAATGAATGACAGATTGTATTGAGAGAGAGAGGGAGAGAGAAAGAGAGAAAGAGGAGGGAGAGGAGGTTATAATAAGAAATGGGTTGACGTAATTAATTTGAATAAGGCTAAAACACATCCTTAGGCTACACTACTTAAATGTGAAACTTAGAATAGACCTGGGACTAAGTAAAGTGGGATTGTAACGATAAAAATGCATTAAAAATAACACATAGCGCACTAAATAAACGATGAAGGTAAAATTCCTGTGGTTTAAACTGAGCTGGAGACTGATCTGTTGACCTGGTTTTTGGTTCACGTCTCGGCAATTCCACATGGCACAAAGTTCAGCCTCTTCTCTGTCAGGAGAAATGAACAAAAGTCACATTATTTTACCACAACAGCTTCAGAAAGACCTTTAAACCACAAGATGAATATGACAGGTTTGTGGAGCTGAACAACAAACAAATAACGAGAAGGAGAAACATTTGTGGATCAGAAGTTTGGAGATTTCTTTCAAAAACAAAGAATCTCCCCTAGAGTTATAAGTTAGAAACCCCCCGCACAACATCTGAAACTATAATATCACAAAGTAAATCAGAAGCAAACGTTTGTGCTGTTCTTTCTTTGTCCAGTAGGGGGAGACATTGTCAAACAAAACCAAACAAACTCTGTGAAGAAGCAAAAACATGAGCAGTGAACTACAGTAGAATGGTAATAAAAAATTTAATTAAGGAGCTTCTTAATCCTCTTTCCACCAACTCGTCTCCATGGAGATGTTACGGATTTGCCTGGAATGTTCCGCAGTATGGCGTTATCTACGTATCTTCATGAAGACGAGTGTGAGAAGCCAGCAGGTCAAGTTACAGGTCAAATCTGTGGAGAGACGAGCCCGTTTACAGTAGGAATGCGTGTTTTTATGGTTGTTTTGTACGTTTTTCTTTTTGCGCTTAAACACAAGCAACTGGATAAGTGCAAAATAGATCAGTTTAATGCCATACTGGGGAACATTCTTGGGAAAACTATGCAAACTGATGCATTGTGGAACTTTTTTAGTCTGTTAAATGCTTTTCTCCATGGAGATGTTATTGCTTTGCCTGGAATGTTTCACAGTATGGCTTTAAACCTTTATATCATCATTGAGACTAAACGAGACCAAGTTCCAGGTCAGATCTGTGGAGAGGCGACTCCGCTCACAGTCAGAATGTCTGTTTTTCTAGGTATTTTTGAGCTCTAAAACCACCTGTAATTGAATAAATGTAAAGTAGAGCTGTTTAATGTCACACTGTGGAACATTCCAGGCAGATCAGTGACGTATCCATAGAAACAAGCAGGCGACAGACCCCCAACCGAAAAGTTACACAGTGCAGCTTTAAACTTGATTCATTGTTGTTTACTTGAACCAGTAAACTTTGAAAAACACTTTTTTCTACCTCGTCCATCTCAGCACTTTGAATTCATCTATTTTTTATTGACTCGTTTTAAACGGGTGAGGACAGGTAAGAGTAAAAATACATGGAAAAATGTTTGTTCCCTTCCTGCGTCTGTCTGAAATATTTATAAAGAAAAAGAAACATTTACAGAAAAAACAACTATACAGAAATAAACAGTATAAATATTGCATAGTCTAAGTACAGATAAGTACAATTCTTAGGTTATATTCAGTGTATAAAAGGAAATATTATACAAACGATCCAGAACTTACACTTCAGTATTTGCAAAAATGCCACTCTGGTTCAGTGGTGGAACGTAAATTTTTGGTTTGAGGTCCGTCACCAGCTTGTTTCTATGGATACGTCATTGCTCTGCCTGGAATGTTCCACAGTGTGACATTAAACAGCTCTACTTTACATTTATTCAGTTACAGGTGGTTTTAGAGCTCAAAAATACCTAGAAAAACAGACATTCTGACTGTGAGCGGGGTCGCCTCTCCACAGATCTGACCTGGAACTTGGTCTGGTTTGGTCTCCATGAAGATAGAAAGGTTTAATGCCATACTGTGGAACATTCCAGAGAAAGTAATATCATTTCCACAGAAAAAAGCGTTTGACGGGCCCTCTACCAGGAAAGTTACGCACTGCACCTTTAAGTCTAAGTTTTAGGTGTCTGTGCTTTACTTAAAGGCGCATTGTGGAACAAGTTTCAGCACAAATCTGCGTCAAAATCACTACATTTGAAGTTTTATTAGACCTCAAAATCTGCAAAATACATTGACTTTTTACTCTTTAAGAACATTTTTAAACAGGTACTTTAATTATTTTATTTAAGTGGATATTTTCATGTGATTTTACTACAGTATTTTTTTTTTCCGGTATCTGTACTTTTACTTAAGTAACAACATTGAGTACTTCTTCCACCGCTGTAAAAAAAGAAAGGAAAAAATATTACAGCGTTGAAAAACAGGGAGTATTTCTGTAGGATCCATGAGCGAAGCACTAAACTCTGTTCATCTGAGGGGAGGAGTTTGATTTTGTTCAAAATAATAATTGACCAATGAGCTGCTTCGATTCATACGAGTCACTGAAATAAACAAATCTGATTGGACGATCAGGTTTGGTTCCATCTTGAGACATAACAGAGAAAGTGGGGATTAGACTGAAATCCCTTTAAATAAAAAATACAGAGAGATCATACTGAACTCGCCTGTATCTCCATGGAAACAAGTAGGGCAAGGTACAGGTCAGATCTGTGGAGAGGCAAGCCTGTTTACAGAAAGAATGTTTTCTGTACAAACACCTTTAATTGAATAAATGCAAAATAGATAAGTAAATTTAATGCCATACTGCTGAACACAAAAAAAAAGCATAATAACATCTCCTTGGAGACAAAGCAGCAGAAAAGTTACACAGTGTGGCTTTAAAGTGCAAGGGTTCAATTATTTATTTATTACTGAAAATACAAAAACAACTATTCTTTAAAAATGTTGGATGTTTTAGCACCAATACAGATTTATTTGTGAATAAAGTGTCCGTTTTTACAAAAATATAGTGTCCCAAAAGTTCAGTGTCGAGAGGCAGTGTTAAAACGAAACATTTTCTACACAGTAAATACAGAAATATTTTTGTAGTTATTCAGGTCATGACAAAACAAAACATTTAGAGATGCATTCATTGGTACTTTGCAGTGAAATCACGCCGGGGGTGATCTACATGCATGTCTATGGCGGATGTTCAGCAGTTACCATGGTGACACAGTGCACACGTTAGCAAACACAGGCTGGTACGTTTTAAGACTCATAAAATACGGATTTAAAGAGCACGTTTCCAGGAGCCTGTGATCAGTCCGAGTTTTTTTTTTAACAAAAAAGTGAAAAACTGTTGGCTCATGCTAATGCTAATGCTAGTGCTAGTTAGCTAGCTTGTAACTGTCACGTTGTGTGTGAGGGATGTGTTTAACAGCACAAATCAGCTCTTCTGTTGTAGTTTAGCTGAGTCAGTTCTCTCCGGTCAGATTGTGTTAAAATAAAACTCGGATTAAAGTAACTAACGAGCCTCAGACAGAGCAGTGCCCACAGTTAGCGTCACACCCCCAGGGAATGTTGATGACGTCAGCTGCAAAGTATCAATTACCTGTGATAAGTGACGTTTTTCATTCACTGGCCAAATATTTAAAGTTAAGACATGCGTAACATTCTGTAGTTTTGTGTCACGCTCGATCGTCCAAATCACTGTTAGAATCAATAAACTCTTAAATAAAGTGCTTTAAAGTGCTTATGACAGGTGTGGGTAAAGTTTTTCATAGTTTTGCAACAGTTAATTGACAGTTTGTGGGGAAAAAAGTTGAAAATAAAACCCCTCTGCTTATGTCATCAACAGAACAAGACAATTTACACACTTTAAACCTTCATTTCACTAAATAAAGCTGTTGTTATTTATTTTTACTAGTCGAATCAGAACAATTGTGTAATTTAGACAAGTTTTGACTCTTGTTTACATTATGGTTGCTAGGTAACAGTTGTCAGCGTAGGTCACTGCTGCCTGTGTCCAACCAGGAAGTAAAGATAAACTTCACCAAAATAAATTAAAAACTATACAAGATTTTCAGTAAAAATCTTAAATGACGTTAATTGTGTGTTTGGTGAAATTACAGTTTAACCTGTCATATGCACTTTAAGATTTACAGTTACTTCAGTGTATTATTACTCAAGTACACGAACAATAACGATGTGACAAAACCATAGACTGTATAAAGAAGTGGACTAAGCGTTCAGCTCCAGTCAAATGAAGCTCATCGAGGCTAGCAGTTATAGGATCCAGTCCAATATTAGGAATTGGAACCGATTTACGGACAAAATAGTGAAATTAAAACCCCAGGATCACGTAGAGCGGGTTAATACGAATATTGAATTGAAGCCAGAGTCGATGGAGCCGGAAGAGGACCCATGCTCACTTCCTGTTTGGAACTGGGGATGTAACAATATCCAAATTTCTCGGTACGATAGTTTCACGATCTGCATCTCACAGTACGATGTTTTTGCGATATATATATACTACTTTTTCCTTTAAAAATGCCTTGACAAGACTTTGGTTCTGCCATAAACCGAAGAGTTAAGATTTAAAAGTGCTTTATAAGTTATTTAATCGTGTAAATTAGACTGAAACAGAGCAAAGCATCATGGTCTATGTAGTTCTCTGTGTTTCTTTTAGCTTTTGCTGTGCCATAACAATGAATTTAAGCAAAGACACATGTAATTCGATATATTGTGAAGGTCCTCGATATTATTTAGAGACTTTTGACGACATTTCGGTAATTGTTGCATCCCTGTTTGGAACGTGGAGGCTAGCGGGTTAGCTACGTCCATTTATAAATACAGCCTATGGACAAAACTAAAGTCAGGTATGGTATTTACATCAGTACAGCAGAGTTAAGGTCACGTAGCACCAAGTAGCACCAGATAAAAACATCAGTGAAATACAATATACAACTGTATCTGTACATGTGTTTTATAAGCACAGTTTGAGAAAAGTGTTGTCACGATTCTAAAATTTCAATACTAACTCGATACTCAATACAGATTCTGATAAAAAACCCTCTTTCTTTAGACAATATCCTGTGATTTTCCACATTAAACGGTAGAACTTTCTTTTCTATTCTCATGTGTAATCCCTCAGTGGTCCAGGTCTAAACCAGGTCTAAACCAGGTCTAAACCAGGTCCATGGGCGTATACTAGTCTCTGTGCTCTTATACTTGTTCTGATCCAGCCCCAAATTGTTCTAAAAACATTCAGGAAAGCTTCATTTGGGACTTTTTTAGTATCGATACCTGCGAAAAATAAGTATGTCGTTTCAATACCAGTTTTAGTATTGATTAATGTCTGATTTTCAGTATTTTTGACAACCCTAGCAACGAATTCACATTTTTTTGAAAAACACTGGATTACGCTACATTTCTGCGTCGGATATTATTTAAATAAAAGGTATTTACATATTTTTTTACTTTATTAAACCTCAATAAATACGATGTTTGTAGTCATGGTAACAATGTTTGTGTATTTTTACCTCATTTTTTCCTCTTGTAGCTGATCTACTCTACCTCAACCAGCGATGATTTTTTCATAATGAAATTCGTCATAATGAAACTTCAAATCTGAAAAACAGGAAGATTAATTTGAGCAAGAAATGAACCAAGATTTGACACAGAAAAGCATTTGAAAAAACAAGGAAATTACAAAAAGACAAATTCATATGCATATTTACAATTCAATACAGTTAATGCATTTTAAAGGGCCCATATTACGCTGATCAGATCTGTGTTATAATGTTTCCTACGGGTGGGACGAGACATAATTTTCACATGACGAGACACACCACGAGATTGGGTCCATGAGAACGAGACAAGACGACCGTATTTGTAATAAATAAGTAGTGCAATTAATTTCACAATTTATTTTATGTTATACTTATATTTAGAGGTCATTTTGATCCTGCTTTTTGGAATTGCAGCTTCTCAAATTGCAGCTGTTAACTCTTTTTTGTCAAAGCCAAAGGAAAATTCAAGAGGGAAAAAACTCACAAGATTATTTTTCTCATGCGTGCGCGATCTTGTGACAATTTTGTCTCACGAGATCTTGTCCCATCCCCATTGTTTCCTCGTCACAAACAGACCTGGAGTTGTGTTTTGTTTCATTCACACATGTTTAACACACAAACCCTGCAGATTTAGGCTGAGTTCTGATCTAAACTACTGAACTAAAGGTAAAAGGAGCTACTGAAAACTACCCCTTCATGACATCACAAAGTGGAGCAGAGCGTTTTGAGCTTTGAAGATATAGACAGACTAATAATAAAGACAAACTCAACAACTCCAGGTCTGTTTTTGATGATTAAACAACATTCTAACACAACTTAAAGCTCAACAAGAGTCAGTTTTGCGCAATACAGGGCCTTTAAAGTCCATCATCTCCCAAAAACGTGACAAGTATCGTTGGTTTTCTTCTTGTCCAAAAAATAAGTGCTATATTCCTCCAAAATATTAAACGTTTTTTGTCAAAAGTTCATTTATTGGAGTTATGTTTTTATTGTCTTTAAAATGTCAAAATCTTTATATTTTCCAAGTTGGTCCTTAATCCGAGTCAACAGTGCAGTCTTTTTTCTGTTCATAGTAACAAGATCCATGAAAAAGCAAATATATTTTCAAAAATTATTTAAAAAACTCCTTGAAATTGTCCATAAAGTTGTATTTTGTCCATGCGAAAAGTTTAAAATGCAGATGTGTGGGTAAAATCTGACAATGATACGCGTTTTCATTTTTGTTCAGTAAATTCTTAATAAAATACAAAAATCACTTGATAAGGATTGACGTCAGGTGATGAAATTAAAATGGCATCCAGTACGTCGTTTATTGTCTTAAAATGTTCTTAAAATCCACACTGAAGGTTTGAAATCTGAATCACAGGCTCAAAAAACTGAGTATTGTATAAAGTCCAATAGTCCAATAGTAAAGTTCAATAGAAATCAGTCCAAACTTTTTTTTTTTTAAGTTTTCATTTTAAAAAAAGGTTATCACAATTTGAATTTAAAGGTGCACTGTGTAACTTGTCTGGTGGTTTCCATGGAGATGTGCCTAGAATGTTCCACAGTATCTCCATAACCTTATTATTTTTATGATTATTATTTATAATTACAGGTTAGTTTACACCAAAGCAGTAACAGCGTGTTGCTTTCCATTTCCATGTCCAACAGTCGTCATTACGCCAGGTTGGAGTTCTAATTTCACAGCGTCGTCTCCGGGCTTTTTAGCAGGAGCAAGACAGGAAATAAGCACGAGGTGTCAAAATAAACTTCCGATGCCCTTTCAAAATAAAAATAATCGTGTAAACACAATGCGAAATTGAAATGTAAATTGAAGCTTTTAAACGTACGCACATATGCAGCTCTGCCGATGTTGACGCTCCTGGTGTAAATTCCGGATAAGAATTTATGTTTTTTAAGATATTTTTGAGCAGTAAATAATACCCGTAGTTTAATGCCATACTGTGGATACTTTAAACAAAAGCATTAACATCTCCATGGAGACAAACAGGTTGTGGACCTCCTCTGAAAAAGTTACACAGTGCAGCTTATTACACATAAATCTGATTTTTCCAATGTATCTGAGCAGAATGTGCTTGCCCCAGTACAGATAAAGTGTATAAGCAGCTCTTGAGATCAAAATTACTGTGTTTTAACTAGTGTTTTTACTAGCGTTTTAACTGTCAGAGAAACAGGATGTGCACTGTTAGCATGCTAGTTGTTGTAAGCTTTTCAGTGATGGCAAAACTCGACTCTGATGGCAGAAAGTTGCAAAAAAAGTGCTTATAAACTCATCATGGTGAATAACTGGGATGCTCTGAATGCATAAGGTGCGGGAGAACTCTGGACCACTGCAAACTGTTTACAATGATCCAGTTCTGTTTTTCACGTTTTTAAGTCGGTAAAAATCAGGTACAGGAACAGTTTTTTGGATCGAACACCACTGTAGCGGGCTTTGAAGTTTGACCAGCTCCACGGGATGTCTCAAGACAGTCCAAAGAGTCAAAAATATAACTTGAACTGAACTTGAAGGACTCCAAAATGTATTTAAAGATGCATTTTTCCTCAGCTGTGCATGTTGAAAGTCCGGCACGCTGCCTCCTGGTGGTGGTAGTCGTATTTGCTCAGACCTGGGGGGTAATACGTGGTGGTGAACATGTTTGAAGGACCCAGAGCGGTGGAGAAATGATTACACGTCTCTTCGTTCACGTGGAGATTGTTTTTATTCAACGTCTGAAAGAAGAAAGAGAAGATATAGTTTAGAATCGTTAAAGCTGCATTGTGTAACTTTTCTGGTGCAGGGTGTGTCAGATGCTTTTCTCCATGGAGATGCTATTGTTTTGTCTGGAATGTTTCACAGTATGAGCAACAAAACTACTGAAATCCTGAAAACTCTTGGACAAAATGTACTGAATGAATGTGAACCCGACTGCCTCCCCTTATTTATTTTATTTATATGTATGTATCATTATTTATTGATTTTTTTCTTTCATTTGATTCAAATTATTGGTTCATTAATACTTCTTAATATTATCATTATCATTATTATTTATTTTTATTATATATTTATATTTTTATTATATTTTTATTTTATTATTTTTATGTACCCTTACATTGATATTCATTTTATGTGTGGAAAAACCCCCAAAACTATGCATATATACTGTGATTTATGTGGAGAAAAAAAAGCACTGAATAAATTGCAAATTAAAAAAAAAAAGTTTCACAGTATGGTGTTAAACCTTTTTATCATCGTGGAGACCAAATGAGACCAAGTTACAGGTCAGATCTGTGGAGAGGCGAGTCAGAATGTCTGTTTTTCTCTGTATTTTTGAGCTCTAAAACCACCTGTGATTGAATAAATGTAAAGTAGAGCTGTTTAATGTCACACTGTGGAACATTCCAGGCAGAGCAATGACGTATCCATAGAAACAAACAGGTGACGGAGCCCCAACCAAAAAGTTACATAGTGACCCTTTAAATTTGCAATTTTAGTTAGGAGCTGAGAGTGACATCAAGTTCACCTGTTCTAGTTTCAGCTAAGTCAGTTTTTTCTAGTCAAATTGTGTTAAAATAAAGCTCAGATTAAAGCGTAACTTGATCCTCAGATAAAGTAGTGCCTCCAGTTAGCACCACACCCCCTGTTAGCTCCACAGTAGTTAATGCACTGAATCCAGGTTACCTTAAACTCCATAGGGATGTACTTCTCGTTCTTGGGCGCTGCGTTGCCAGGTTTGTTGTAGTTTAAGTGATTGGGGGTGCTGGGGTGGATCACGGCCGACTCAGAGGACGTGCGGTTCAGGTGGTGACAGTACGAGTATCCCAGAGCAGAGAGCAACGCCGCTACGAAGAAACTAGCTAACCCCACCGCGATCAGCTGGAACAGGGTGTACGCTGGAGGGGAAATATTGGATTAAACAGGGGCTGAAGCAGGGCTAAAACAGGGCTGAAACAGGGCTGAACCAGGACTAAAACAGGGCTGAAACAGGTCTAAAACAGGGCTAAACCAGGACTGAACCAGGACTGAACCAGGGCTAAACCAGGGCTGAACCAGGACTAAAACAGGGCTAAACCAGGTCTAAAACAGGGCTAAACCAGGGCTAAAACAGGGCTGAAACAGGGCTGAACCAGGACTAAAACAGGGCTGAACCAGGACTAAAACAGGGCTGAAACAGGTCTAAAACAGGGCTAAACCAGGACTGAACCAGGACTGAACCAGGGCTAAACCAGGGCTGAACCAGGACTAAAACAGGGCTAAACCAGGTCTAAAACAGGGCTAAACCAGGGCTAAAACAGGGCTGAAACAGGGCTGAACCAGGACTAAAACAGGGCTGAACCAGGACTAAAACAGGGCTGAAACAGGTCTAAAACAGGGCTAAACCAGGACTGAACCAGGACTGAACCAGGGCTAAACCAGGGCTGAACCAGGACTAAAACAGGGCTAAACCAGGTCTAAAACAGGGCTAAACCAGGGCTAAAACAGGGCTGAAACAGGGCTGAACCAGGACTAAAACAGGGCTGAAACAGGTCTAAAACAGGGTTAAACCAGGACTATACCAGGGCTGAAACAGGGCTAAAACAGGGCTAAAACAGGGCTAAAACAGGTCTAAAACAGGGCTAAACCAGGGCTAAACCAGGGCTAAAACAGGTCTAAAACAGGGCTAAAACAGGGCTAAAACAGGGCTAAAACAGGTCTAAAACAGGGCTAAAACAGGGCTAAACCAGGTCTAAAACAGGGCTAAACCAGGGCTAAAACAGGTCTAAAACAGGGCTAAAACAGGGCTAAACCATGTCTAAAACAGGGCTAAACCAGGGCTAAAACAGGACTACACACAGGACTACACACAGGACTACACATAGGACTGAACCAGGACTAAATTCAGGACTAAACCAGGAATAAACCAGGACTAAACCAGGACTAGATCAGGGCTAAACCAGGACTAAACCAAGACTACAGCAGAACTAAAGCAGGAATAAACCAGGACTAAACTAGGACTAGAACAGGGCTGAGCTAAGACTAATAAACGCAGAACTAAACTTGGACTAAGACAGATCAACATGAGACTAAACCAAGACTAGACCAGTACTAGCCCAGGACTAACCAGGACTAAATCAGGGCTGAACTAGCGCTAAAAAAAGGTCTAAACTCTGACAAAACCAGACTAACCCAGCACTAACCAGGGACTAAACCGGGGCTAAACTAGAATCAAACTAAAAAAAGATTCTTACTTCCGCAGTT
The DNA here is from genome assembly GCA_029959045.1 of Taenioides sp. WSHXM2023. Classification (NCBI taxonomy): domain Eukaryota; kingdom Metazoa; phylum Chordata; class Actinopteri; order Gobiiformes; family Gobiidae; genus Taenioides; species Taenioides sp. WSHXM2023. The sequence goes on along the minus strand of CM057107.1, from coordinate 8,594,770 downwards.
CTGATCTTCTTGTCCAGGCAGGATGACTAAAAAAGAGAAAATAACATTAAGAAACCAATCAAAATACCAACATCTTAAAAAACATACCCAGACACTAATCGATACTGAAACTGATAAGTGAGAAAAACAATTTCCCAACTCTCCTCAATAGTTTTACAATCGTCTTGACCAGAACTAGTACAAGTGGCTTTTATTTTGTTGATTTTGTTGAAAATTACAGTCTTTTTCTGTAAAGGGCTGCAAGTTTAATGACAAACAAATCAAAATCACACTTTGAACGGACGCAATTAGCAAATCTCAAAGGCTGTAATTTTTGAAGTCCCATAATTTCCTCCACAAACAACAAAATCCTCTTTTATTCTGTATAAAAGCTGCTAATCCTGTAGTTTAGATCTGTACAAACATGTTCTGAAATGTGATTCTTGTATTTCTATTTCTATTTCTATTTCTATTATTAAAACATAAATCTAGATATTTTTCCCAAATTGTTCCGCCCTAATCTCCATGCAGAGAGGTATCCGAAAAGTTACGTAGTGTAGTTTTAAATATAAATTAAATCAAAACTGACCTGGGACTTCGTGGGGTTTGCAGGTCCTGGACTGAGACACGTTGTTCAAACAGAGTCCAGAGTCTCCGCAGCTCCTGGTTCTGAACTGGAGCCCATTTTCATCACAGTCGCCCCAATCTGTCCACTCAGGCCAACCTACGAGAGCACAGGGAGCAAGGACTAAACCAGGACTAAACCAGGACTAGATCTGAGCTAAACCAGGACTAGACCAAGAGTAGACCAGGACTGCACTAGGACTAATACAAGCAGAAATAAACTAGGACTAAAACAGGATTAAAATGGAACTAAAACAGGACTAAACCAAGACTAAACCAGGATTACCAAGGAATAATAGGTCCTGAATTTTTACACGTTATTTAAATAAAGCATTTTAATGTAAACCAGTATTAAACAAGAACAAAATCAAGGACTTGAATAAATATAAAAATATATAAAATAGAAAAAGAAACAGATGAATTTTTGGTATTGTGGTAACTCCAGTATATTTCTGTTGAAGCTGCTGACACATTGATTCATATTCACTGTCCTAATTCAAATAAATAAATTAAATCTATGACTGTGAATCTTTAGTCCCTTCTCCCTGGTACCTTCACAGCTGTGGGTGTTGCAGAGCGCCTCCTCTGTGTGCAGCCCGATGCAGATGTCTCCTCCCTGGGCTGGAGCGGGGTCAGAACAGCCCCTGGTCCTCTGGAAGTGCCCCCCTCCACACGAAGAAGAACAGGGAGACCAGGCCGACCAGCAGGACCACCCGCCGTCCACTGAAATACACAAGTAACATCGAACAAGAGACAAGAAGAAGAAGTAGGAGTGCTTAAAGTAGTAGCAGTAGTGACAGCAGGAGTAGTAGTAGTAGTAGTAGTATTTGCAGTGGAAGTAGCTGATGAAGTTGTTGCAACTGTATCAGTGGTAGTAGTAATAGTACTACTATTATTATTAGAGATTTTTTTGTAATCACAGTAGTACTGATTGTAAAAGTAGAAGAGTAGCCAATATAGTAGTAGTAGCAGTAGTAGTAGTAGCAGTACTGCAGTATTTTGAGTGAAAGTACCTGGGCATGGCTGCATTGCACAGTCCTGGTACTCCACTGGGGACCCCACACAGGCCGAGGGGGTGGTCCTGCCCTGAGAAGTGGAGCACAGACGTTTACGAGTCCTGAATCCTCTGGAGCAGGAGCGGGAGCACACGGACCACGTTTCCCATAATCCCCAGCGAGCGCCCTGAGGAACTACAGGGGACCGACCGCTGGACTTAACCAGGTCCTCCACCAGAGCTGAGAGAGGGAATGTTATCAAAAGTTATCAAAGTGTACGGGAGGAAAAGGTTTACATGGTTTTGTTGAACTGTAATACATAAAAGCTATCAAAATTTTCATTCAGACAACGAAATAAAAATACATTTAAGGGTTTTAAGAGTTTTTAATTTCATGGTATTAGTTGTTGTAATCGTAGAATATAGTAGGAATTTTTAAGATGACTTAAAAAGACTTGAAACTTGACATCACATTGCAGATGAAATCAGATAAATGTCACTTAAAAGTAAAATTAATCTACTCAAATCATGATACAAGGCTTAGTTCTTAAGCATGTCACAATAAATACAATAAATCAACTTATAATTCAGTAAATGACAGATGGAATAATATTTTTATCACTCTAAATTTCTTTTTCTCTTCTTCTCCCTGGCATTTAATACCAGCTAGACAGGATATCTTGGTGTTTTATTGTAGTTTTCACATGCATTTTGTTATGTATGTATCTGTTTCTTCTGAAGATGTTTTAAATGTGCTTTCGTAAGTAAATTTGCATTGACTTGAACTGATATATATATATATAAAAAAAAGATACAAAGAGATATTTTCGTGGATAATTCTGCTTTTCTGGTTATTGCGCCAGTGGCATAAATTAGTTTACATTTTTTCGATAATCGTCTATATTTTCTTCAGTAATATATCGTACTTCAAACTTAGCCATCATGACAGACTACATCATACTGCTGTCATTCTAAAGCCAGAATGGGAAAGTGCTTTGTTAACATGCTAGTTGTTGTGTACGCTGTAAAACTCCACTCTGGTCTCTAAAAGTTGTGAAAATACCAAATACTTAGGATGCTCTGAATGCCAAAGGTAAGTGAGGAATAACTTTGGACCAGTGTGTTTAAAATGAACCAGTTCTGTTTTTCACGTTTTTAAGATCTAATATTTTATACTAAATACTGTTACTTCTACCACGACTATAATGATCTCGATAAAAGCCCTCACCATCGGTCTGACAGGCCCCTGATCCGTTGTTGGGGCAGTAGCGAGTCTCCGTCTTCTTTTTGCCCGACTGGAGCAACTGTGGTTTGGGGAGCAGAGCGCGACACGTGTACCTGCTCCTCTGCTCCAGACGGGACCCATCCAGACTCACGTTCACTGGGATCCAAGGGGTCCAGGGGGTGTTCCTGCGCACCTCCGGACACGCCTCCAGGTTACAGGCGCGGTATTCCTGAGAGGAAACAGGGAAACAGGTCGTGTCACACTGTAACACTAGATTCCCCATAGTGGAATTTGCTGTTAAACCCAACTTTTTGTTAGCCTCATAGCATAACTGCCTATGCCATTTTTTAAGGTTTTCAGGAAAATACAAAAATAAATCAGTAAGATGACTAGGATGTAAAATCTTTCTGATCGAGGATGGATGACACCTGCAGACGCCTGGAGAGTAGAATGAGATAGAAAATTGGCAAATTGGCAGTTATGCTATGAAGGCGGTCAAATGAGTAAATTCTGATTTCCTCCAGTGAGTATATTCTAAAAACAACACTTTGTGACAAAATGAGACCGCTGTGCACTGTCTGCAGCTCATAATGAAGTATTTACTGGGCCTTTACTGGGAGTTTAACTTTCATCAGAAATGAACTAAGATGGAATCATATTATCACAATAGTGGTGGCATTATACAGTTGACAAACAGGCTGCTGCAACAAAAAAAATGTGTTACTGGAAATTGCATATTGACATATTTTAATAGTCTACAATACTGTGTGACTATTGACAACGCCAGAATCCCAGTCATCACCGTCCCCTCACCGTGGCACATCCGGGGCAGCTGCTCCCGTTCTCACAGCTCCTGCTCCTGGAGTGGACCCCTCCTCCACACTCTGAGCTGCACTTGGTCCAAGGGCCCCAGGACGTCCAGGACACAGGCAGAGGACAGGGCCTCCGCTCATTACACAACCTGAGGAGGGAGAGGACAGACTGGTGACCTTTAACCTCTGTGTGGTACACGCTAACTCGCTAACCTTTTTTGATCATCCATGCAGTGATATTGGAAATGGAATTGGTAGAATCTAACTCAGGTCTAGTTCTTGGTCTTCAGCCGGGTCAACATACAACAACTTTAAACGCACAACAGACAAAGTCCCCACTACAGGTACAATAAGGTATACTGTACAATACCAAGTCTAAATCAGGATTAAACATGAACTAAACCAGGTCTAAACCAGGTCTAAACCAGGTCTAAACCAGGTCTATCTGGTCTCACCTCTCCTCTCGCCCCTGCCCCACACAGACTCGCCCGCCGTGTCGAGGGGAGGGGTTGTTACACGACCTCTGTCTGACCTCGAAGCCGATGCCACAACTGCTGCTGCACTGTCCCCATGACGACCAGGGAGTCCAACCGCCGTTTCTGCAAAAGACACGGAAAATAATAAAAATACAACATCAACAGGACTCTGGTGAAGGTGGAGAGGAGAGAGAGTGTATTTATTTGAATGGATGGGGTGGTTGAGACACAAAAGATTTGATTGGCTGAAAGTGACTGACAGGTGACATTATACAGGTTTTTATTTTCTATTAGACAAGGAAAAATACAAATATTACAGGTTCAAATCATTAAAGCCACAGTATGTCACTTTTTAGCCAAAAATAGACTAAAATAAAAGCATATTTTTTAATTTTGGATGTGTTTATTGCACTGAAAAACATATTCTGAGTGGGCTTTCACCTCCACAAACCTCACTATCAAAACGCACGAGTATCTGACTCCATGGAGAATGTTCCAAAGTATGGTTCTATTTCCATGGAATCATGCAGGTGATTCAGAAAGTTACACAGTGTAGCTTTAAATAAATGATGCTTGTTTGTACCTGGAGCAGTTGGCGACCTGTATGGTGGGCCCTTTGCACTCCTCTCCTCCACATCGAGCCGAAGGGCCGTCACATGACCGGGACCGACACAGACACAGACTCGAACCCTCCCCGTCGCTATGGGAACACGACTGCCACTGTGCCCACGGGCCAAACCCTCCGTCCTGAGTTAGATTCCTCACCTATGCAAAGAATGCAGGAGGCATTTAATTAAATTTAATTATAAACTGTTTGATTATCCACTTCCTCCACCGTATTTGACAAAGTACTAAACCAAGACTAAACCAGGACTAAACCAGGACTAAACCAGGGGTAAAACAGGCCTAAACCAAGACTAACTCATGACTAAATCAGGGGTAAACAGAGGTAAAACAGGACTAAACCAGGACTAAACCAAGACTAAATCAGCACTAAACCAGGCCCAGGACTAGCTGTATGTCTTACAGGGCAGTCTGTGATGTTCTGTATCCACTGGTTGATGTTGGAACTCTCTGCGTAGGTGGTGCAGCGTCGTTTAAGTCTGTCCCATCCACAGTACGGGTCCCGTGCCTCCACACACTGCCTACATGTAAAACACTGTTATTATAATGTAAGTATATTATAAGGTATAGTAATATAGTAGTACTTATATAGTATTGTGCTTCTTCGCCCTATCTCTCTTTCTCCTGTACCTCTCTGATGGGTGACTCGAACACCTCTCCAGGGGGATCTTCACCATTCGGTCGCTCAGTCCCACAAACAGAGAGCGGTCCCTGTGCAGCAGACGGAGGCTCCTGATTGGTCCACTGAGTCCTGGGGGGAGGGGCCTGAGCTCCTCCAGGTAACAGCCCTGAAGCCTCTTGTCTGTGGTGGACAGGGCCTTCAGGATGGTCCCGTACTCTGGAGGAGAAGAAACAAGAGTTATGTATGTAACTATGGTTCTATGGTTCTACATGACCACTAGAGGGCAGTGTGATGAGATAGAACAGGTACAACGGCATTTTCCATAAACTATCATGTATAAATCTGAGCTAGTTCCTGGTCCTCACCGGTGCCAATGTACATGACGTGGTAGATCCGGTCTCCTGCTCCCCTCACCACGTCCACACAGAGACAGGACAGCCTCACCGTGTCCTGGGTCAGCACAGGGTTCACTGTGATCGGCTGAACCACGTCATTCATCAAAAACAGTCTCTGCGCGTCCTGCAGGTGGCGCTCTGTCAGGTTCTGTCCTGGGCCAGCCTCGTCTAAGGTACCACACTGAGAGAGAGCAGTGTATGAGATAAACATAATATGTAAGATACTGTGGCAGTATGGCAGAATAATGGCTGCCAATCTGCGCCAACAGCCTCTCCGACCACAACTCTGACACCACAGTAAAAGATTCTTTACTCAGACAAAACAAACCCCTCTGGTACCTGAAAGTTGGGGATGGGGTTGGGCGTGGGTTGCCAGGCGGTGCGGGGGTTTTCCTGGAAGCGGAAGGGCCCGTTGAAGGCGGCGGTGATGGAGCTGAGGTTAAAGGCGCAGATGGCCGACGCAGACAAACTGTTTCTGTAAAACAAGGAAACAAATATTTTAGCTGTGACATTTACAGTGGTTATCTGATGTTTCTGCAGTCCCTGTCACTCACACGTTGGTGGTGAAGATGCCATAGATCAGGTCCTGTTCGGGCAGGTGAAAGGTGCTCTGGAGCTCGTTGAAATAAAAGGGGATCTCCCCGGATCGGGAGCAGTTGAGTCGAGCTTTCATAAACGTGGTCCATGTGTCCTCCAGAAGAAACCGACCGCCAACGTCATTCTTACAAACCCGAGCCACACGAGAAAACACCATCTTTCCGCAGTCATTCTCCACAGCCGTCTCCCTGAAGAAGAAGTACGCGAAACGGCCGATTTCGTACACAGAGACGAAGTTTGGTTCTACAGGAAGAAAATGGTTGGAAAATAAATGAAGGATTAAATAAAGTAAAGAGAAGGATATTCCTACTGGACAAAGTCAAAAACTTTCTGAAATGATTGAGTCACTGGGTAACACATGTAATATTGTGATAATTTTGAGTCCACAAACTCCTGAGAATCCATCTGGTTCTGCTGCTGCGGTCGCCCGGTTAAACAGGGACCAATCATAAAGCAGCATTATGGTTGGCCGTGGATCGCCCAAACAAACCAAAACAAACATGGCGACGCCGACACCAACAGACATACTCCACACTATTTTAGCGAAGAGCAATTACCGTATTTTCCGGACTATAAGCCGCTACTTTTTTCTCACACTTTGAACCCTGCGGCTTATACACCGATGCGGCTAATATATGGACGGATTATTCTTCTATGAACACAGCGGATGTGCGCGCAGCTTGAGTGCAGAAAGCGCCGCTGTCTGTGCGGTGAACATGGGTTAGGGTTAGTTAGAACACTCGCTAGCGCTGTTGTCAGCACTAAAACAGTTTATCGCTGCGTGATAAAATAAGTTCTGCTGCTAAATGAACATTAGTGAGTGGGATACGTCTTTATGACCCGTATGTGTTAAATGCAGGTGAGGCGTAAATGACGAGACGAAACGTCTCAAACTTCAGTAGCTGGACATCCACTCATATATGATCGATACAACTAACCCCGACCCCCGGAGAGCCTGAAATCTGCTGAAATCCTACCAGACACTGACATGATACAAGACACTGACATGATACAAGACACTGACATGATACAAGACACTGACATGATACAAGACACTGACATGATCCCAGACAGGACAGCGGCTCTTTCTGCTCGAGACATGCGCAGTAGAGCGCCAGAGCGACTCTCGCGCGTGACAAACTGACTCAATGCAAAAAGACGACAAAAGCTTTCAGAGGCAATACAAGCAGATGCTCCGAACTTGAAAACTTCTTGAGGACGTGGACACCTGCGGCTTATAGACAGGTGCGGCCTATATATGTACAAAAATAAAATTCTTTGAAAATTTAGTTGATGCGGCTTATATTCAGGTGCGCTCAATAGTCCGGAAAATACGGTATATAGATTTCTAGACACCTATTGCTGGTCTAATCTAGTGAAGGTTTCAGCGGTAGTCATCTGGGCACTGTTTTTGAAATCAGCAAAGAAATAAAAGAAATATAAATTCTCAAGTCTCAAGCCAGTACCGTCAAATAAAAAATTACTTCTGGATGGGAGACACATATTCTTGGTTTCATAAAATTGGTGACTGCCTCTAAAACCTCCTCAACACATATTAAAGCGTCCATATTAGGCTTTCTTCTGATCTGTTTTAATGTCGTTTCCTCATCACAAACAGACCTGGAGTTGTGTTTGAGTTCTTCTCTCAAACTGAAAACAATGTGTTCCACCTTGTCCAGTCATGTGGTGATACAGGAAGTGCTCCACTGTGTTTTTAAACTCCACACAGCTTCACTAGAATCATTTGGATCATGTCAGCCCTGGAATTGTCCATCAAAGGTAAAAGGAGCTGTTCACTTGAAAACTACCACTTCATGACATCACAAGGTGGAACAGAGAGTTTGGAGCTTTGGACATGTAGACAGACTAATAATAAAGAGTTACTCAAACATGTGACAACTCCAGGTCTCTTTTTGAGGAGGAAACTACATTAGAACATGACTTAAAGCTCAAGAGTCCATTTCACACACTATAGGACCTTTAAAAAACATATTTACCATTGAGCCATTTGGAGTTGTACTGAGCGCTGCGTAGCGGGGGCATGTTTCCCAAACTGCGGTACACGACCGGGTCTCGTCCGGAGAAGTCGATGACGGTGGCGGCGTAGAGCTCTCCTCTCGCCGTGATCATCGCCGTGGAGTTATGGCGAGGGTCATACGGACACCGCGCCACGCCGTTTATGGAGTCTAACACCTCACTGATGTTTGAAATCTGAGGAGACGGACAGAAGAAGGGAAAAAGATGGAATAGTTTAACGAGGTCTTACACAAAACATATGCAAAATCAACTTTTCGCAACCATGTTATCGATTCGACTAATGTTGCGCCTTTTCCCAGTAGCCTACATAACCAAGACTACACCAGGACTAGTTTGGTCCTGGTGGAGACATGGTTTAGTCCTGGTCTAGTTCAGGTTTAGTTCCGATTTAGCGCAAAGTGAGACTGAACCAGGACTAAAACCAAAACAAAACCAACCCAAGACTAAACTAGCACTAAACCAGGACTGAACTAAGACTAAAGTAGGACTATACCATCTTTAAACGAGATCTTAACAGGGTTTGCAGTTCTTATAAGACAGGAGATTTTGTGGTTTGTGGAAAATTGCAGCTTTTGCTATTTGCCAAACGTCTGTTCAAGTTTTGCAGAACCTATTAATTAATACATGTTCTATTCTGCGTTATGGTTTGTGTTTTCTCACCTGTCGTGTCATGCAGACAGGTGTGAAGGCGTTGGTGCCACAGGTGAAGAGCGTGGATCCACTGGTCAGTAAAACGCGCACGTAGTTTTGGCATTCGTCCTGAAAATTAAAGGAGATGGTTTCATTATAAATTTAGGAGTTCTTTTTGTGTGTTTTTTCAGTACAATATGTAACTTTATAATTTTTTCCATTACTTACTTGCCTCCATGGTTGGAAAAAAGCAAAACAAAAAAAAAACAAAAAAACTGTAACTTGGTCTAACACGTCCATGGAGACGAGCAGGTGGTAAACCCTCCACCAGAAAAGTTACATGTTGTGGCTTTAAATCTAAAACTAAATTACAATGAAAGCACAAGTACCTCTGTTTTGCCTTTACTCTGACAGGACTGTTTGGTGTCTTCATCTGGGGCCCACTCTGCTGCCTGAAAAAAAAAAATAATTAAAACAATCAAAAATACATAGACAAGAGTGGCATTTATTTTCATTTTACTCTGAAAATACAACTCATATTTGATAAAATACTGTTACCTGTATTAGTGAAATGTTGGTTAAATGTAGTCTAAAGAGAAAGTTTCTGAAAAAAGACAAAAGTGAAAAAATTGTATTGTGTATTTTGTATTTTATCTTAAGGGTTTGTACTCGATTTTTTCCATGTATTTCAGCAACAACTGTCTTGAGATACTGCAAGTCCGCTGTGTTCTGTCTGGATCTAATTATACAGCTTTTTATTGTTTCAGAATCAGGAAGTGTGTGTTAGCATGCTAGTTGTCGTTAGGATTACAGGGTTAAAGTTTAAAGTCCTTACCTCGCCCCTACGATGATCTGACCTCTGTTCAGATCCACGGCTAACTGAGAGAAGTCCTTCGCTCCAGGATGAGAAAATTCAGACATCCACAACCGCAAAACTGACAAACAACAAAAACAAATTAATTTAAAAAAAAGGAATAAAATACTAAAAATATTCAAAGTATTTATATGAATCTACAGAATTAGATATATTTATTTTATTATGACGATATAACATAAAGTGAAATACTTTTATACGAATATTTGATAATCTTAACTATAAATTGCATTGAGTAATTTTTCTGGTGGAGGGTCCATCAAATGCTTTTCTCCGTGGAGATGTTGTTGCTTTGTCTGGAATGTTTCACAGTATGGCATTAAAACTTTCTATCTTCATGGAGACCAAACTAGTTACAGTTACAGGTCAGATCTGTGGAGAGGCGACCCCACTCACAGTCAGAATGTCTGTTTTTTTTAGGGATTTTTGAGCTTTAAAACCACCTGTGATTGAATAAATGTAAAGTAGAGCCGTTTAATGTCACACTGTGGAACATTCCAGATAGAGCAAAGACGTATCCATAGAAACAAGCAGGTGATAGACCCCCTAATAAAAAGTTACACAATGCACCTGTAAATAAAATTGTATAGTAAATATAACAGTTATAGTGGGTACCTCTGTACGGGACTATGGGGTGTTCTTTCCTGGTGCAGTCTTCTGTTTTAATCTCCGGTTGGGACACAAACTGGGAGCAGCACAGCGCCACCATCAGGCTGAACGTGGTCACTGCACCCAGCCCCGAGCACCACATGACTACAGCCACATCCGTCTTCAATCAGGTCCTCAGAAAACACCTGCAAAAGAGCACAGACAAATCTAGTTTCAATACTAGTTTTGGTATCAATGTTTTTTGACAATACGACAGTGAAAATTCATTGGTTTCCAGGTTCTAAAGTGCCATGTTGGAATTTTCCTGCTCCTCTTACTCTCCACGTTAAGTCACTCCCCCTTCAGAGCACTATCACAACACAATCAGCGTTGAAACTCCTGCATATCACTTCAGGTTTGCGAAGTTGTAGTGCATTATGTATCATGTTTTTGTATATTTATGGAGAATTGTCTGTGGGAGCATGGGGGACGTAGGCTTATGGGCGGAGTCTCGTACAGAAAAAAAAGACTAGGAAACACTGTATTTAAAGACAGATTAAATTTGTGAATCATTAGTTTAATCTGTCTTTTTATTTTTTTACAGACAGATAACAAAAATACCCAGCCAATTCACTGACTCACTTCTCCTTTCTGCTGTTTTCCCATAGAAATCCTTCAATAATCTAAATAAAATAATTAGTCGACTAATATGGCTGGCTGATATATATAAAAATGATATTTGCAGTTTGTAGCGAATTGACTTCCAGCTTTAAATCTCCAGCACATTACATTCATTTTGTTTTGGTTGATCTGCTGCCTAAAAAATAAAAAATACACACAAAGCTTTATTTTAACACTTTAATACGAAGAGAAAACTGCCCGAACCATTACTACACATTTCTCCTAAAGATCTGTGGTAAAAAGGGCTTGGAGGTAGTTTGTAGTAAACTTATATATAATTATTATATTATAACCGTCAGTCATTGGTTGTTCTAAACAATCAGCCCTAACTGAGGTATTAATTTTTGTCAATATCACCCTCCTGTTATTTTTTCCATGCTTTCCCACACTGCTCCCCTGTTTGGAGGCTGGTTCCAGGTCTAAATCGGTCTCACTACGCTCCATTGTTCCTCTGTGTCACTGGAACTCGACCCATTTTTAACTCTGACCCAAAAAACAACCGGAGACCCCAAAACACAGAGCTTTAAACCCCAAAACACAGAGCTTTAAACGGCCACAACCAACCAGAACCCAAACCAGGACCAAACCAGGACCCAACCAGGACCCAGCCAGGACCAGGGACCAAACTGGGACTCATAAATACTATATGCTTTGTCTAGAATGTTCCACAGTACAGATTAAACCGATCTATCACGAGGGAGACGAGAAGGTTACAGCACTACGCTACATTACAGGTCAGATCTGTGGAGAGTCGTGCCTATTCACAGAAGGAATTACTGTATTTTTGAGCCACAGAAACACCTGTAATGAATAAATGCAGGATGTTTAAAGTCATACCATGGAACATTCAGTAACATCTCCATGGAGATAAGCAGGACAAGTTGCACAGTGCATCTTTAACATTCAAAATATGAGATATGTAAGTAGACCAGGACTAGACCAGGACTATACCAGCACTAGACCAGCAGGGCAAGACCAGCACAAGACCAGGAGTTGGAAAGCTTCGAAAACTGTTATTATATTATTGGAAAAAGGAGCACTTAATAAGGATCAAACCAAAACTAAACCAAAACTGAAAAACAATACTAAACCAAGTAGGTCTCAAACCAAAAACCACAACAAAACCAGAAGTAGGGCTAAACCAGGACTCCAAGCCAAGACTAAGCAAGCAGGACTAAACTAGGTGTGTATCTAGACAAAAAGACTGAACCAGAACTAATGAATGAAACAAAACAAAACTCCAGGTCTGTTTTTGATGAGGTAACAATATTATAACACGATTTAAAGCTCACAAGAGTCAATTTTGTGTATTAAATTACCTTTAAAACTGTATTCCTGTAACCAGCACTTCCGAAAAACATCTAATTTACCCCAAAACTCTTCATTCAGTGATAAAAAAAATATTGGAAAACACGTGAGTGAAGTACAGCTGCCTCTATGTGTGCGAGGGGGAGGCAACACATGTGTAAACGAACTATATTCCAATGTTTATTTGAGTTTTAAAGCAGCCTGTTTATGGACCTCTGGAGTTTCTCACTGAGCAGATAAACCCAAGTGAAAGTTAGTCTTAGTCTGCTTATATGGGTTTGTTATTGGAAAAGGCAGTTAAGTTACATAAGTTAAGATCTGGAGTTTGGATTCTCAGGTTTAAAGGTCCCACATTACACAAAACGGACTCTTGTGAGCTTTAAGTCGTGTTCTAATGTTCCTCCTCCAAAACAGACCTGGAGTTGTGTTTTGTTTCTTTCACATGTTTGACTAACTCTTTATTATTAGTCTGTCTACATCTCCAAAGCTCAAAATGCTCTTTCCACCTTGTGATGTCATGAAGTGGTAGTTTAACAGCTCCTTTTACCTTTAGTTCAGTAGAAATCGGCAATTCCAGGGCAGAAATCATTCAAATGATTCTAGTGAGGGCGTATGGAGTTTAAAAATACAGTGACGCACTTCCTGTATTACCACACGACATCACAAGGTGGAACAGAGCGTTTTGAGCTTTGGAGATGTAGACAGACGAATAATAAAGTGTGAATGAAACAAAACACAACTCCAGGTCTGTTTTTGAGGAGGAAACAACATTATGATACGGTTTAAAGCTCACAAGAGTCACTTTTGTTTTAAAGTACCACCTGGAATTTAATAAAAAAAGTTTAATGCCAAGCAGGTGGTGAACCCTCCCACCAGCAGAAAAGTTACACAATACAACTTTAAGCTATTTTAATAACGTACACAGGCCTCTAACTCAGAATGCAGTTTCTCGTCGCACAGTGATTTATGACAGAATAATGAATTATGTCTAATTATTCGTCCATTCTAAAGGTTTTTAATGAGTCCCTTTGTGTCGGGACCTGCGTATATCAGACTCCCAATGTGAACGCCTGGACCACAGCCAAACACCACAAGAAAACACTGCTCTAGTCCTGGTTTAGTTCTGGTTTAGGCCTGGTTCAGTCCTGGTTCAGTCCTGGTTCAGTCCTGGTTCACTCCTGGTTCACTCCTGGTTCAGTCCCAGTTTAGTCCTTGTTTACGCCCGATTTAACATTTAGAGAAGCTGCTAATTGCACATTGGCTCAGATCACACATTCCTCAAACAACACAACACAATGTTATAAAATTAGTCTGATTTAGTCCTGGACAACAACAGGAGTCCTGGTTTAGACCTGGTTTAGGCTTTGTTTAGTTCTGGTTTAGCCCCGGCGTAGACCATGATCTGATTTAGTCTCCTGCTTTGGTTCTGGTTTAGACCTATGATTACAAACTAATTTAGACCAAATTTAAGTCTTGGCTTAGTCTTAGTTTAGACTTGGTTTAGACCTGGTTTAGACCATAAATGGACCCGTTGCTGCCGCATTCCAAACAGAAGTGAACATGGACGTGCTGTAACTGCAGTCGGACTCCTTACTTTGGTCTTAAAATGTTCGTAATAACCGGTTCTACATGATCCTGGTGTTTTCATTTTGCTATTTTGTCCTTAAATCAAGTCCTATTCCTAATACGGAGCTTGTCTCCAGTTTAGCCCCTATAACTGCTAGCCTCTGTGAGCTTCATTTGACTGGAGCTGAACGCTGTGGGTGACGTCACACTTACTTAGTCCACTTCTTTATACACATCTGTGGTTTAGACCAATAATTATGACCTAAAATCGTATAGCATTATATAGTATATATAGTAGAGCACTTTTAGACCAGGTTTAGTCCTGGTTTAGTCCTGGGTTAGTCCTGGGTTAGTCCTGGGTTAGACCAGGTTAAGCCTTGGTTTAGCCCTTGTGTAGATCTACATATCTCACCTAGTTTAGCCCCAATTTTAGTCCTGGTTTAGACCTGGTGTAGACTATTATTTTGCCCTAGTTTGGTCCTATTTTAGTCTTGGTTTAGTCCTGCTTAAGTCCTGGTTCAGCCCTTGTTAAGACCTACATATCTCACTTAGTTTATCCTCAATTTTAGTTCTGGTTTAGATTTAGTTTAGTCGTGGTTTAGACCTGGTGTAGACTATTATTTTGCCCTAGTTTGGCGCCATTTTAGTCTTGGTTTACACCTGGTTTAGTCTTGGTTTAGACCTGGTTTAGTCTTGGTTTAGACCCATCTTAGTCCCGTTTCATCTCTATCTGAAACATTCGAACTACACTTGCACATTGTTTTGATATTGAGCAGGTATTAATCCAAACTAAAGTCAGTTTGTAAATCAGTTCAGGAGACAGGACCACATCGTCCACATCGGAATATTCATCAGAAATCCGCTTCCTTCCTCGTTTGGGAGAGAAGGCTTCCTGTGTGCTCGGGTCCAAGGATCTGCCAGTGCCCCCTCCTCTGCCCCTGAGTGAAAGAGGAGGTTTAGCCACAGTAACAAAAGAGGAGCTAACGCGCCATAGACCGTCCACAAAGGGCCCCTCTGCCAAGTGTGAGCCCCCGATCGGAGCCAGGGCGGAGGAGACGGAGCCAGGAATCCTAAAGAGACAGCTGCAACTGAACAAGCCCCTATGGACAGAGTGACCGAGGGGTTTGAGACTGGTTTAGTCCTGGTTTAGTCCTGGTTTAGTCCTGGTTTAGTCCTGGTTTAGTCCTGGTTAAGTCCTGGTTAAGTCCTGGTTTAGCCTAGTTTAGTCCTGGTCTAGTCCTAGGATTAGTTCTGGTCTAACTGTGAGACCAGAGTTATACCTGATAGTTCGAGGGGTTTGAGAGCAGTTTAGTCCTGGTTAAGTCCTGGTTTAGTCTTGGTTTAGTCCGGTTTTAGTCCCACTTTAGTCCTTGTTAAATTCAGTTTTAGTCCTGTTGGTGGTTAAAATAAAAAGTGCTTATGACGTGTTACATCACTCATTCCACTTAAACAAAGCTAACATAATTATAGTTTTACTAGTTTGACTAAAAACTTGTGTAGTTCTGTGAAGTTTTTAAGTGTATTTTTGTACTTTTAGTTTCAACTTTTTCTCACAAACTGCCACTGAACTGAAACTAAACTAAAAACTATCTTCTTCTACTAACTTCACCACAGGAACTATCCACCAAACCAAGTCAGAATTAGGAACGCTTGAAAACCTGTTCTATGCACTTTAAATAATAAAGTGGAGAAATCGTGCCATTTTGAGATTTTAATTGGCTTCTAAACATGTTTTAAGATTAGATGTCCCACAAAATAATAAAAATATGTCTAATGTAGCTATAATTGAGAGGAAATGGCAAGACAGCAACTCGCCAATCAAATCATCAAAACGTGCTTTTTAAATCCATTTTGTGTTTAGGTTTCCGACTATATCAAAACTTTTTTCTCTGTGTTTGCTAATGTGTGCACTGTGTCTCCATGGTAACGCCTAAACCTTCCACCGTAGAGCTACATGTAGAACACCCCCAGCGTGATGTCACTGCAAAGTATCAACAGCGGCGCAAGTGGAGAATTAGGTTAAAAGAGTCAGACTTTACATGGACTTAAATACTTGACCCAAATCTCACTAATCTGACAGGGAAATACTTGACTTTACACTCAGAATCTGCTGTAGAAATATGAAGAAAGACATGCAGTAGTCCTAGCTGTAGTAGCAGAAGTTATAGTAGTAGTAGCAGTAATAGCAGCAGTAGTAGTAGTAGTAGTAGTAGTATAAATTGTCCCGGTAAGTTTCATTGTTAGAGTTAAACTGAGAAATAAACTCACCTGTTCACCATCTCTGGATCAGTCAAGAAATGATTCCTGACACTGTGGAAAAGAAAAAAAAAAGATTAAACCAAAAATATTCATAAATTCCAAACTAAACTGTGAATGGGGCAAATCCAGCGCTCCGGGGGCAGGTGTCGTTCAGAGTCCGAGCAGAGGAAACACACAGAGGTTAGAGCCAAAAGGGAAAAAAGGAAAACCAGGAAACTATGGCTGCATCATGTTATTCCAAAGAAATATTCAACCAGGTCTAACATAGGACTAAACCTGGACTAAACCAGGACTAACCCAAGGCTAAACCAGGACTAAACCAGGACTAAACCAGGACTAACCCAAGGCTAAACCAGGACTAAATCAGGACTAGACAAGAGCTAAACAAGGGTTAAACAAGGGCTAAACCAGGATTTTAGGACAGAAGGTTCAGTTATTGTGTCGTTATTCTCTCCCTAACATTATTATGCCTCACTGTTGTACTGGAACATCCACATTAGCACCAATGCTTCCAGTGGATTTCTTATCACTTCCCTCAGATGCCCTGGTCTGACCCGGTTTTACTCTCAACACTCAGGGATTGATCTGAGTTTGGCTCTGCTCCTCCATCTGTGCTTTTTTCATTTGGGCCACAGCTGCAGAGTCGCTAACGTGATCGTTATTAAGAGAACACCACGAGCTACATGGGAAATGGTTTTTATTTTTCCACCTTCAAGGCTCAAACAAGGAAACAGAGGTTTACATGAAGGAACCAGCCACCGATTCACACACACTAATATAAACACCAGTGTACGCGGACACTGGGGGCGGCTTAGGTTAAGTGTCAACGACAATATTCATCTGTAGGAGCTGGATTCGAACCGGCAACTGTCAGATCAGAGGACAAACACTCTACTAACTGAGCTACTGTCGCTAAACAAACATTTATTTAGATAATTAGAAAGAAAACAACATGAAATGAAGATATGAGATGTCATTAAAGAAATATTGGGTAGAAAACAAACAAGAAATGCATTCTGTGGACTAGGATTGTCAAAAGTATCGATTCTAAAACTAGTATTAAAACTAGATCCTCATTTTTGACAGGTATCGATACTAAAAAAGTCCCATCAACAGGACAGCAATAATGAACCTTTCCTGAATGTGTTTAGAACAATCTGGGTCTGGATCAGAACAAGTATAAGAGCACAGAGACTAGTATACACCCATGGACCTGGTTTAGACCTGGTTTAGACCTGGACCACTGTGGGATTACACAGAGATAAGATGGAGATGCACTGCCTAAAATTTTCCATAATATGGCATTAAACTGACCTAGTTTGTTATTATTCAATTACAGATGTGCACCAAACCATTAGGGGAAATGTGGAACCTGCTTGTCTCCACTGAGGTGTCATTCCTTTGTCCAATTTTCCACAGTATGGCTTTAAATGTTAGCAAACAGGTAACGCCACCAAGCCAAGTTACATGTCAAATCTGTGGAAAGGCGTTCCCGCTCACAGTAAAAATAAATATTTATCAATGTATTTTTGAGCAACTCAGACACTCCAAATTGAATAAATGCATGTTAGAAATGTTTACAGTAATGCCATACTGTGAGACATTCCAGTCTTTATAGAGACAAGCAGATGGCAGACCCCCACCGGAGAGGTTACATAATGCACCTTTAATAGTGTAGATTTTATTACTGAAATCTATCAGACAAGTTCTCCTCAGAAAGTGCCAGATTTGAGTGTTCAGGGCGTTTAGAAAAAGACCTTTTAAGGAAACCAAAAGAGCTGAGCGTGTAAAAAATATGAGTTATGATGGGTATAATTTACTACACGAAAACATGGCTATTTTAGAGCTACTGCTGCTGTACGAAGACAATGAAATTTATATCAGATATTTTTTTAAGAGGAAGGTTTGCAGCTGGGTGGATATATGGTACAGAGGAGGGACAGTGAGTAAAGGTTGTATTTTACACAAAACTGACTCCTGTGAGCTTTAACTTGTGTTCTAATGTTGTTTCCTCCTCAAAAACAGACCTGGAGTTGTGTTTTGTTTCATTCACACATTTGAGTAAATAGTTTTAAAGTGAACAGCTCCTACCTTTAGTTCAGTAGAGAGGAAATGACATCACAAGGTGGAACAGAGTGTTTTCTGTTTGAGAGAAGAAACAAAAAACACAACTCCAGGTCTGTTTGTGATGAGGAGACTACATTAGAACAGATCAGAAAACAGCGTCATATGGGCTCTTTAATACACTTTTAAACAAGTTTTGCCTATAAGTTTAATGTGTAATCACGTAATCGTTCACTTTTGTCCCTACCAGGCCACCGTATCTTAAGTGCTGTTTTACTGCTTCGTAAATGAGCGAGCGTCAGTGGTAGCTCTAAACAAAGTCAACAGAGAGAGTGTTTGTTTGAAAAGCAGTAGCAGAGTTTGAAGTGTTAAAAGTCTGTATTTTTGTTTGACACTTGGAGAGGTGAACAGTGAGCCCTATGTCCAGAACAAGACCCGGCTCTGTTGGATTCTGGCGAAGACTAGTTTTCCAATGTGATTTTTAACTACAAATGGCAAATAAACTAACCTAACCTGGTTCGGAACACTCCACTCTAGGGGTGGTCTACACAAGGGGGACTAAGTACTTGGGCCAATTAGATTAAAAGGCCCATATTATGCAAAACTGACATGTGAGCATCAAAAACATGCCTGAAGTTTAGAAGTTTAGAAGAAGAGTGTTTTCAGTTTAAGAGAAGAATTCAGTCTAAATCTGCAGAGTTTGTGTGTTAAACATGTGTGAATCAAACAAAACACAACTCCAGGTTTGTTTGTGACGAGGAAACGACATTAGAACCTAGATTCGATCATTAAAATACGACTAAGATTGCATTCACATTTGGCCTTGATTTGGTCCTGGTTTAAGCCCAGTATAGTCCTGATGTATAATTGGTTTGGTCCTGTTATAATCCTGGTTTAGTCTGGGTCCAGGCCAGGTTTAATTCCAGTTTTGATGTAGGAATGCAGGAAAAACTGGGCCCTTAGAGTAAAGTCCTATTAGAACATAAGTGAACATATAATAAAGGATAGGGCAGTACAATGTGTCTCAGTAAAATCAACACCATTTTCTAATCACAAAGACACTTACGAAGTTAAAAGGTCCTATATTACACAACACTGGCTCTGTGGAGCACTTCCTGTATCACCACATGATGACATCACAAGGTGGATCACAGCGTTTTCTGTTTGAGAGAAGAGCTCAGCCTAAATCTGTGCGTTAAACCTGTGTGAACGAAACAAAACACAACTCCAGGTCTGTTTGCGATGAGGAAACGACATTAGAACATCAGAAAATAGCGTAATATGGGCCTTTAACTATAATTTATACTACTTCTTAACATTTACATTTTAATAATTTGCAAACTTGTCTGTAGACCACCGTTTGACCCCACTGACCCTGTTTGCATCTTGTTTATTTACAAATGGGGAAATGGGAAAGCTAAAATGTTTTTGTGGTTTGGGCTGTCTCCAGTATTTTGGAAATCTGACCTGAGCAAACTTTAGGGGCAAATTCTGTCTAAAAACTCAAGTAATTGTATATGTCTGTGTTTTTAATCATTAGAAATCAACTTCAGTATATTTGTGTACTTGTATCTGTGGCACAGTTTGACATAAAAAAGGCCCCCATGGAGATTGCATTGCTTTTCCACAGTATTTTTCCACAGCATGGCATTAATCTTACATACAGTGGGGCAAAAAAGCATTTAGCAGTTACAGAAAGTGCTCGTTTTCCCGCTTAAAAAGATGAGAGGTCTGTAATTTTCATCAACTGTGAGAGACAGAATGTGAAAAAAAACAAGGAAATCAAATTGTGTGATTTTTAAAGAATTTATTTGTATAATGGGGGGAAAATAAGTGTCTAGCATAAATTAAAAAGCAAGAATTCTGGCTCTCACAGACCTCCACTCGTTACCTGTGTTAATTGCACCAGTTTGAACTCGTTATCTGTATAAAAGACGCCTCTCCACACCCTTAGACACTTGGACTGCAAAATCCACCATGATGAAGAGCAGAGAGCTGTCTAAAGACACCAGAGACAAAATGGTAGACCTGCATAAGGCTGGGACGAGCCAATGTACAACAGCCCAGCAGCTCGGTGAGAAAACTGCTCCAAACACACGTCTTCCTCACAGCCTACAGCCCCCACACATGACTGCGCCTCATTACTGTTTTGTCTGTCCTTGTGTTAGTGTTACTTTATTGTGAAGTGTCTTTGTGTTACTGTGAAAAGCTCTATATAAAACCGATGTATTATTAACTGTTGGAGCAATTATTAGAAAATGGAAGAAATATAACATCCCTGACAATCTCCCTCGACCTGGGGTTCCCTGAGGAATCATCCCAGAACTACACGGGGTGAACTGGTCAATGCCCTGAGCTGGGACCACAGCCACAGAAGTTACTATTACTAACACTCTACATCGTCATGGATTAAAATCCTGCAGTGCTCGAAAAGTTCCCTTGCTTCAGCCAGCACATGTCCGGGCCCGTCTAAAGTTTGCCAGGGACCATCTGGATCTTCCAGAGGAGGACTGGGAGAATGTCATGTGGTCAGATGAGACCAAAATAGAACTTTTTGGTATAAATGCCACTGTTTGGAGGGAGAAGAATGCGGAGTTTCATCCCAAGAACACCATACCCTCTGTGAAGCATGGGGGTGGAAACATCATGTTTTATGGCTGTTTTTCTGCAAAGGGGAAAGGACGACTGATACGTGTTGAGAAGAGGATGAATGGGGCCGTGTATCGTGAGATTTTGAGCAAAAACCTCCTTCCGTCAGTGAGAGAATTGAAGATGAAACGTGGCTGGATCTTCCAGCATGTCAATGATCCCAAACACACCGCCCGGGCAACCAAGGAGTGGCTCCGTAAGAACCATTTCAAGGTTCTGGAGTGGCCAAGTCAGTCTCCAGATCTCAATCTAATAGAAAATCAGTGGAGGGAGTTTAAAGTCCGTGTGGCCAAGCGACAGCCCCAAAGCATCACAGATCTAGAGAAGATGTGCATGGAAGAATGGGCCAAAATACCTACTACAGTGTGAACAAACCTGGTGAAGACCTACAGGAGATGTTTGTCATTGCAAACCAAGGTTACATGACAAAGTATTGAGGTGAATTTTTATTTTCCCCCCATTATACAAATAAATTCTTTAAAAATCACACAATTTGATTTCCTGGATTTTTTTCCCACATTCTGTCTCTCACAGTTGAAGTGTATCAGTGATGAAAATTTCAGACCTCTCATCTTTTTAAGTGGGAAAACGAGCCCTTTCTGTAACTGCTAAATACTTTTTTGCCCCACTGTATCGACATAGAAACAAAGCAAACAGCATTACCAAGTCAAGTTACAGATCTGTGGAGAGGCGACACCACTCCACTATAAGAATGCACATTCTTACCAATAAAAACAGCTGTAAACGAATAAATGTAAAATAAATGGTAAATATAATATCTCCACGGTGACAAGGAGGTGGCAGACTCTCTCCCAGAAAAGTTACACAGCGTATCTTTAACTCTTTGCCAACATTCTACACAACCCCATTTCCATCTGACCCCTGTCCATGTTTGTATTTAAGTAACTGTAGCTGTGATTTTCTATATTTGAGCAAAATGTATTTTGCACCAGTACAGATATATTGTATAAGCAGTATGTGCGTTGTTAGCATGCTAATTGTTGTTTACTTTAATGGCAAACTCCGCTCTGGTCTCTGAAAGTTGTGAAAAGCTCTTATAAATGTGTAAGGTAAATGAGGAAGAACTTTGGACCAGTGTCAGGTACAAAGACTTTAAAGGTGCACTGCGTAACTTTTCGGCTGGGGGTCCGTCACCTGCTTGTTTCTATGGATACGTTGCTCTGCCTGGAATGTTCCACAGTGTGACATTATTAAACAGCTCTACTTTACATTTATTCAATCACAGGTGGTTTTAGAGCTCAAAAA